>CM018686.1:38931140-39419359 GCA_009363875.1 Mikania micrantha | reverse complement strand
CATTTCCGACCAACATTGTTTTTTCGTCGAAAGTTTGTAGCTATTTGCGACACATTTCCGCGAAATGTTTTACATAAGTTTTTTTGTCGGAAATTTGTATAAATTTGGTAAGGATTTTAGACGAAATATTTTAATTATTAATTAATATTTTTTGGGTTTGATATTTTATAAATTTGAAACGCATTTTTGACAAGCACTATATTTCGTGAAAAATAAATTTTTTAACATAAATTTGTAACAATATGCGTCGAGTTTGTAGCAAACACTTTCGCTCATTGTTAAACAAATAGCAAATTTTTTAATTTAGTAATTTGTCTTAACAAAAAAATACGTAGCAAATTTTCGTACTTAAACCATGAATTTATTTTTAATTGTTGACGGTAACAATATGTCCTGTACATAAACTTGATTAAAAAACGTTTTAAACAATTAATGACGCATTCTTAAATTAAAATGACTTACCCGAATATATTAGTTTCATTTGATAAAAGAAAGAAAAGAAACCTAAATTATGTTGTGTGACATTTTCCTCTCACTTTTAAAATGTACATTTTACTTATTAAATTATTTTTATCTAAAATTTCGTAATAAGTTACGACCCTTTTACGAAGTATTTACTTCGTAACAAACAGTATTTCTATTCTATTAATTTTTTATTTTCGAAATTTGTAACCATTTGCGACATATTTCTACGAAATGTTTAATTAATTAACTTTCTTTCGAAAACATGTAGCAATTTGCGACGATTTGGAGACAGTCAATACGATTCTTCTAATTATTTTTTTCGTCGGAAATCTGTAGCTTTTGCGGCACATTTCCGACGAAATGTTTAATTAGTTAAGGTTTTTGTCGAAAAGTTGTAGCAATTTGCGACGCATTTGTGACAGGCTCTATTTTCTTCTATGTATTTTTTTCGTCGGAAATGTGTCGCAAATAGCTACAAATTTCCGAAGAAATGTTAAATTACCAAGTTTTTTGTCGGAGATTTGTGTAAATTTGGTACGAATTTGACACGAAATATTTTAATTATTAATTTATATTTTTTGGGTCGGAAATCTTAGCAATTTGCGACGCATATTTTACAATCAATATTTTTCGTGAAAAATAAATTTTTTAACATAAATTTGTAACAATATGCGACGGGTTTGTAACAAATACTTTCCCTATTTGTTAAAAAATAACGTTTTTTTTTTAATTTTGTAATTTGTCTCAACAAAAAAATACGTATCAATTTTCGTCCTTAAACCATGAAATTTTGTAACAATTTGCGACTCAGTTTTTACGAAATTTTTAATTAATCAAACTTTTTGACGATTTCGTGACGGTCAATAGGTTTCTTCTAATTATTTTTTTCGTCGGAAATCTGTAGCTATTTGCGACACACTTCCGACGAAATGTTTAAGCAGTTAAGGTTTTTGTCGGAAAGTTGTAGCAACTTGCGACGCATTTCCGAACAACAATTCTTTTTTCGTCGGAAATCTGTTGCTATTTGCGACACATTTCCGACGAAATGTTTAATTAGTTAAGGTTTTGTCGGAAAGTTGTAGCAACTTGCGACGCATTTCCGACCAACAATTCTTTTTTCGTCGGAAATCTGTTGCTATTTGCGACACATTTCCGACGAAATGTTTAATTCGTTAAGGTTTTTGTCGGAAAGTTGTAACAATTTGCGACGCACTTGTGACAAACTATATTTTTCTTTAATGCATTTTTTTCGTCGAAAATTTGTAGGAATCTGCGACGCATTTCCGACCAACAATTGTTTCTTCGTCGAAAGTTTGTAACTATTTGCGACACATTTCCGGCGAAATGTTTTACATAAGTTTTTTTGTCGGAAATTTGTATAAATTTGGTAAGGATTTTAGACGAAATATTTTAATTATTAATTAATATTTTTTGGGTTGATATTTTATAAATTTGAAACGCATTTTGACAAGCACTATATTTCGTGAAAAATAATTTTTTACATAAATTTGTAACAATATGCGTCGAGTTTGTAGCAAACACTTTCGCTCATTGTTAAACAAATAGCAAATTTTTTAAATTTAGTAATTTGTCTTAACAAAAAAATACGTAGCAAATTTTCGTACTTAAACCATGAATTTATTTTTAATTGTTGACGAACGTAACATATGTCCTGTACATAAACTTGATTAAAAAACGTTTTAAACAATTAATGACGCATTCTTAAATTAAAATGACTTACCCGAATATATTAGTTTCATTTGATAAAAAGAAAGAAAGAAACCTAAATTATGTTGTGTGACATTTTCCTCTCACTTTTAAAATGTACATTTTACTTATTAAATTATTTTTATCTAAAATTTCGTAATAAGTTACGACCCTTTTACGAAGTATTTACTTCGTAACAAACAGTATTTCTATTCTATTAATTTTTTATTTTCGAAATTTGTAACCATTTGCGACATATTTCTACGAAATGTTTAATTAATTAAACTTTCTTTCGAAAACATGTAGCAATTTGCGACGATTTGGAGACAGTCATACGATTCTTCTAATTATTTTTTTCGTCGGAAATCTGTAGCTTTTGCGGCACATTTCCGACGAAATGTTTAATTAGTTAAGGTTTTTGTCGAAAAGTTGTAGCAATTTGCGACGCATTTGTGACAGGCTCTATTTTTCTTCTATGTATTTTTTTCGTCGGAAATGTGTCGCAAATAGCTACAAATTTCCGAAGAAATGTTAAATTACCAAGTTTTTTGTCGGAGAATTTGTGTAAATTTGGTACGAATTTGACACGAAATATTTAATTATTAATTTATTTTTTGGGTCGGAAATCTTAGCAATTTGCGACGCATATTTTACAATCAATATTTTTCGTGAAAAATAAATTTTTAACATAAATTTGTAACAATATGCGACGGGTTTGTAAAAATACTTTCCCTATTTGTTAAAAAATTAACGTTTTTTTTTAATTTTGTAATTTGTCTCAACAAAAAAATATGTATCAATTTTCGTCCTTAAACCATGAAATTTTGTAACAATTTGCGACTCATTTTTACGAAATTTTTAATTAATCAAACTTTTTTGACGATTTCGTGACGGTCATAGGTTTCTTCTAATTATTTTTTTTTTCGGAAATCTGTAGCTATTTGCGACACACTTCCGACGAAATGTTTAAGCAGTAAGGTTTTTTCGGAAAGTTGTAGACACTTGCGACGCATTTCCGAACAACAATTCTTTTTTCGTCGGAAATCTGTTGCTATTTGCGACACATTCCCGACGAAATGTTTAATTAGTTAAGGTTTTTGTCGGAAAGTTGTAGCAACTTGCGACGCATTTCCGACCAACAATTCTTTTTTCGTCGGAAATCTGTTGCTATTTGCGACACATTTCCGACGAAATGTTTAATTAGTTAAGGTTTTTGTCGAAAAGTTGTAGCAATTTGCGACGCATTTGTGACAGGCTCTATTTTCTTCAATGTATTTTTTTTCGTCGGAAATGTGTCGCAAATAGCTACAAATTTCCGAAGAAATGTTAATTACCAAGTTTTTTGTCGAGATTTGTGTAAATTTGGTACGAATTTGACACGAAATATTTTACTTATTAATTTATATTTTTTGGGTCGGAAATCTTAGCAATTTGCGACGCATATTTTACAATCAATATTTTTCGTGAAAAATAAATTTTTTAACATAAATTTGTAACAATATGCGACGGGTTTGTAAAAAATACTTTCCCTATTTGTTAAAAAATTAACGTTTTTTTTAATTTTGTAATTTGTCTCAACAAAAAATACGTATCAATTTTCGTCCTTAAACCATGAAATTTTGTAACAATTTGCGACTCAGTTTTTACGAAATTTTTAATTAATCAAACTTTTTTGACGATTTCGTGACGGTCAATAGGTTTCTTCTAATTATTTTTTTCGTCGGAAATCTGTAGCTATTTGCGACACACTTCCGACGAAATGTTTAAGTAGGTAAGGTTTTTGTCGGAAAGTTGTAGAAACTTGCGACGCATTTCCGAACAACAATTCTTTTTTCGTCGGAAATCTGTTGCTATTTGCGACACATTTCCGACGAAATGTTTAATTAGTTAAGGTTTTTGTCGGAAAGTTGTAGCAACTTGCGACGCATTTCCGACCAACAATTCTTTTTTCGTCGGAAATCTGTTGCTATTTGCGACACATTTCCGACGAAATGTTTAATTAGTTAAGGTTTTTGTCGAAAAGTTGTAGCAATTTGCGACGCATATGTGACAGGCTCTATTTTTCTTCAATGTATTTTTTTTCGTCGGAAATGTGTCGCAAATAGCTACAAATTTCCGAAGAAATGTTAAATTACCAAGTTTTTGTCGGAGATTTGTGTAAATTTGGTAAGAATTTGACACGAAATATTTTAATTATTAATTTATATTTTTTGGGTCGGAAATCCTAGCAATTTGCGACGCATATTTTACAATCAATATTTTCGTAAAAAATAAATTTTTTAACATAAATTTGTAACAATATGCGACGGGTTTGTAACAAATACTTCACTATTTGTTAAAAATTAACGTTTTTTTTTAATTTTGTAATTTGTCTCAACAAAAAAATACGTATCAATTTTCGTCCTTAAACCATGAAATTTTGTAACAATTTGCGACTCATTTTTACGAAATTTTTAATTAATCAAACTTTTTTGACGATTTCGTGACAGTCAATAGTTTCTTCTAATTATTTTTTTCGTCGGAAATCTGTAGCTATTTGCGACACACTTCCGACGAAAAGTTTAAGCAGTTAAGGTTTTTGTCGGAAAGTTGTAGCAACTTGCGACGCATTCCGAACAACAATTCTTTTTCGTCGGAAATCTGTTGCTATTTGCGACTCATTTCCGACGAAATGTTTAACTGGTTAAGGTTTTTGTCGGAAAGTTGTAGCAACTTGCGACGCATTTCTGACCAACAATTCTTTTTTCGTCGGAAATTTGTCGCTATTTGCGACACATTTCCGACGAAATGTTTAATTAGTTAAGGTTTTTGTCAAAAAGTTGTAGCAATTTGCGACGCATTTGTGACAGGCTCTATTTTTCTTCTATGTATTTTTTTTCGTCGGAAATGTGTCGCAAATAGCTACAAATTTCCGAAGAAATGTTAAATTACCAAGTTTTTTGTCGGAGATTTGTGTAAATTTGGTACGAATTTGACACGAAATATTTTAATTATTAATTTATATTTTTTGGGTCGGAAATCTTAGCAATTTGCGACGCATATATTACAATCAATATTTTTCGTGAAAAGTAAATTTTTTAACATAAATTTGTAACAATATGCGACGGGTTTGTAACAAATACTTCCCTATTTGTTAAAAAATTAACGTTTTTTTTTAATTTTGTAATTTGTCTCAACAAAAAAATACGTATCAATTTTCGTCCTTAAACCATGAAATTTTGCAACAATTTGCGACTCAGTTTTTACGAAATTTTTAATTAATCAAACTTTTTTGACGATTTCGTGACGGTCAATAGGTTTCTTCTAATTATTTTTTTCGTCGGAAATCTGTAGCTATTTGCGACACACTTCCGACGAAATGTTTAAGCAGTTACGGTTTTTGTCGGAAAGTTGTAGCAACTTGCGACGCATTTCCGAGCAACAATTCTTTTTTCGTCGGAAATCTGTTGCTATTTGCGACACATTTCCGACGAAATGTTTAATTAGTTAAGGTTTTTGTCGGAGAGTTGTAGCAACTTGCGACACATTTCCGACCAACAATTGTTTTTTCGTCGAAAGTTTGTAGCTATTTGCGACACATTTCCGGCGAAATGTTTTACATAAGTTTTTTTGTCGGAAATTTGTATAAATTTGGTAAGGATTTTAGACGAAATATTTTAATTATTAATTAATATTTTTTGGGTTTGATATTTTATAAATTTGAAACGCATTTTTTGACAAGCACTATATTTCGTGAAAAATAAATTTTTAACATAAATTTGTAACAATATGCGTCGAGTTTGTAGCAAACACTTTCGCTCATTGTTAAACAAATAGCAAATTTTTTAAATTTAGTAATTTGTCTTAACAAAAAAATACGTAGCAAATTTTCGTACTTAAACCATGAATTTATTTTTAATTGTTGACGGTAACAACATGTCCTGTACATAAACTTGATTAAAAAACGTTTTAAACAATTAATGACGCATTCTTAAATTTAAAATGACTTACCCGAATATATTAGTTTCATTTGATAAAAAGAAAGAAAAGAAACCTAAATTATGTTGTGTGACATTTTCCTCTCACTTTTAAAATGTACATTTTACTTATTAAATTATTTTTATCTAAAATTTCGTAATAAGTTACGACCCATTTACGAAGTATTTACTTCGTAACAAACAGTATTTCTATTCTATTAATTTTTTATTTTCGAAATTTGTAACCATTTGCGACATATTTCTACGAAATGTTTAATTAATTAAACTTTCTTTCGAAAACATGTAGCAATTTGCGACGATTTGGAGACAGTCAATACGATTCTTCTAATTATTTTTTTCGTCGGAAATCTGTAGCTTTTGCGGCACATTTCCGACGAAATGTTTAATTAGTTAAGGTTTTTGTCGAAAAGTTGTAGCAATTTGCGACGCATTTGTGACAGGCTCTATTTTTCTTCTATGTATTTTTTTTCGTCGGAAATGTGTCGCAAATAGCTACAAATTTCCGAAGAAATGTTAAATTACCAAGTTTTTTGTCGGAGATTTGTGTAAATTTGGTACGAATTTGACACGAAATATTTTAGTTATTAATTTATATTTTTTGGGTCGGAAATCTTAGCAATTTGCGACGCATATTTTACAATCAATATTTTTCGTGAAAAATAAATTTTTTAACATAAATTTGTAACAATATGCGACGGGTTTGTAACAAATACTTTCCCTGTTTGTTAAAAAGTTAACGTTTTTTTTTTAATTTTGTAATTTGCCTCAACAAAAAAATACGTATCAATTTTCGTCCTTAAACCATGAAATTTTGTAACAATTTGCGACTCAGTTTTTACGAAATTTTTAATTAATCAAACTTTTTTGACGATTTCGTGACGGTCAATAGGTTTCTTCTAATTATTTTTTTCGTCGGAAATCTGTAGCTATTTGCGACACACTTCCGACGAAATGTTTAAGCAGTTAAGGTTTTTGTCGGAAAGTTGTAGCAACTTGCGACGCATTTCCGAACAACAATTCTTTTTTCGTCGGAAATCTGTTGCTATTTGCGACACATTTCCGACGAAATGTTTAATTAGTTAAGGTTTTTGTCGGAAAGTTGTAGCAACTTGCGACGCATTTCCGACCAACAATTCTTTTTTCATCGGAAATCTGTTGCTATTTGCGACACATTTCCGACGAAATGTTTAATTCGTTAAGGTTTTTGTCGGAAAGTTGTAACAATTTGCGACGCACTTGTGACAAACTATATTTTTCTTTAATGCATTTTTTTCGTCGAAAATTTGTAGGAATCTGCGACGCATTTCCGACCAACAATTCTTTCTTCGTCGAAAGTTGTAGCTATTTGCGACACATTTCCGGCGAAATGTTTTACATAAGTTTTTTTGTCGGAAATTTGTATAAATTTGGTAAGGATTTTAGACGAAATATTTTAATTATTAATTAATATTTTTTGGGTTTGATATTTTATAAATTTGAAACGCATTTTTGACAAGCACTATATTTCGTGAAAAATAAATTTTTTAACATAAATTTGTAACAATATGCGTCGAGTTTGTAGCAAACACTTTCGCTCATTGTTAAACAAATAGCAAATTTTTTAAATTTAGTAATTTATCTTAACAAAAAAATACGTAGCAAATTTTCGTACTTAAACCATGAATTTATTTTTAATTGTTGACGGTAACAGTATGTCCTGTACATAAACTTGATTAAAAAACGTTTTAAACAATTAATGACGCATTCTTAAATTTAAAATGACTTACCCGAATATATTAGTTTCATTTGATAAAAAGAAAGAAAAGAAACCTAAATTATGTTGTGTGACATTTTCCTCTCACTTTTAAAATGTACATTTTACTTATTAAATTATTTTTATCTAAAATTTCGTAATAAGTTACGACCCTTTTACGAAGTATTTACTTCGTAACAATCAGTATTTCTATTCTATTAATTTTTTATTTTCGAAATTTGTAACCATTTGCGACATATTTCTACGAAATGTTTAATTAATTAAACTTTCTTTCGAAAACATGCAGCAATTTGCGACGATTTGGAGACAGTCAATACGATTCTTCTAATTATTTTTTTCGTCGGAAATCTGTAGCTTTTGCGGCACATTTCCGACGAAATGTTTAATTAGTTAAGGTTTTTGTCGAAAAGTTGTAGCAATTTGCGACGCATTTGTGACAGGCTCTATCTTTCTTCTATGTATTTTTTTTCGTCGGAAATGTGTCGCAAATAGCTACAAATTTCCGAAGAAATGTTAAATTACCAAGTTTTTTGTCGGAGATTTGTGTAAATTTGGTACGAATTTGACACGAAATATTTTAATTATTAATTTCTATTTTTTGGGTCGGAAATCTTAGCAATTTGCGACGCATATTTTACAATCAATATTTTTCGTGAAAAATAAATTTTTTAACATAAATTTGTAACAATATGCGACGGGTTTGTAAAAAATACTTTCCCTATTTGTTAAAAAATTAACGTTTTTTTTTAATTTTGTAATTTGTCTCAACAAAAAATATGTATCAATTTTCGTCCTTAAACCATGAAATTTTGTAACAATTTGCGACTCAGTTTTTACGAAATTTTTAATTAATCAAACTTTTTTGACGATTTCGTGACGGTCAATAGGTTTCTTCTAATTATTTTTTTCGTCGGAAATCTGTAGCTATTTGCGACACACTTCCGACGAAATGTTTAAGCAGGTAAGGTTTTTGTCGGAAAGTTGTAGAAACTTGCGACGCATTTCCGAACAACAATTCTTTTTTCGTCGGAAATCTGTTGCTATTTGCGACACATTCCCGACGAAATGTTTAATTAGTTAAGGTTTTTGTCGGAAAGTTGTAGCAACTTGCGACGCATTTCCGACCAACAATTCTTTTTTCGTCGGAAATCTGTTGCTATTTGCGACACATTTCCGACGAAATGTTTAATTAGTTAAGGTTTTTGTCGAAAAGTTGTAGCAATTTGCGACGCATTTGTGACAGGCTCTATTTTTCTTCAATGTATTTTTTTTCGTCGGAAATGTGTCGCAAATAGCTACAAATTTCCGAAGAAATGTTAAATTACCAAGTTTTTTGTCGGAGATTTGTGTAAATTTGGTACGAATTTGACACGAAATATTTTACTTATTAATTTATATTTTTTGGGTCGGAAATCTTAGCAATTTGCGACGCATATTTTACAATCAATATTTTTCGTGAAAAATAAATTTTTTAACATAAATTTGTAACAATATGCGACGGGTTTGTAAAAAATACTTTCCCTATTTGTTAAAAAATTAACGTTTTTTTTAATTTTGTAATTTGTCTCAACAAAAAAATACGTATCAATTTTCGTCCTTAAACCATGAAATTTTGTAACAATTTGCGACTCAGTTTTTACGAAATTTTTAATTAATCAAACTTTTTTGACGATTTCGTGACGGTCAATAGGTTTCTTCTAATTATTTTTTTCGTCGGAAATCTGTAGCTATTTGCGACACACTTCCGACGAAATGTTTAAGTAGGTAAGGTTTTTGTCGGAAAGTTGTAGAAACTTGCGACGCATTTCCGAACAACAATTCTTTTTTCGTCGGAAATCTGTTGCTATTTGCGACACATTTCCGACGAAATGTTTAATTAGTTAAGGTTTTTGTCGGAAAGTTGTAGCAACTTGCGACGCATTTCCGACCAACAATTCTTTTTTCGTCGGAAATCTGTTGCTATTTGCGACACATTTCCGACGAAATGTTTAATTAGTTAAGGTTTTTGTCGAAAAGTTGTAGCAATTTGCGACGCATATGTGACAGGCTCTATTTTTCTTCAATGTATTTTTTTTCGTCGGAAATGTGTCGCAAATAGCTACAAATTTCCGAAGAAATGTTAAATTACCAAGTTTTTGTCGGAGATTTGTGTAAATTTGGTAAGAATTTGACACGAAATATTTTAATTATTAATTTATATTTTTTGGGTCGGAAATCCTAGCAATTTGCGACGCATATTTTACAATCAATATTTTTCGTAAAAAATAAATTTTTTAACATAAATTTGTAACAATATGCGACGGGTTTGTAACAAATACTTCACTATTTGTTAAAAAATTAACGTTTTTTTTTAATTTTGTAATTTGTCTCAACAAAAAAATACGTATCAATTTTCGTCCTTAAACCATGAAATTTTGTAACAATTTGCGACTCATTTTTACGAAATTTTTAATTAATCAAACTTTTTTGACGATTTCGTGACAGTCAATAGGTTTCTTCTAATTATTTTTTTCGTCGGAAATCTGTAGCTATTTGCGACACACTTCCGACGAAAAGTTTAAGCAGTTAAGGTTTTTGTCGGAAAGTTGTAGCAACTTGCGACGCATTTCCGAACAACAATTCTTTTTTCGTCGGAAATCTGTTGCTATTTGCGACTCATTTCCGACGAAATGTTTAACTGGTTAAGGTTTTTGTCGGAAAGTTGTAGCAACTTGCGACGCATTTCTGACCAACAATTCTTTTTTCGTCGGAAATTTGTCGCTATTTGCGACACATTTCCGACGAAATGTTTAATTAGTTAAGGTTTTTGTCAAAAAGTTGTAGCAATTTGCGACGCATTTGTGACAGGCTCTATTTTTCTTCTATGTATTTTTTTTCGTCGGAAATGTGTCGCAAATAGCTACAAATTTCCGAAGAAATGTTAAATTACCAAGTTTTTTGTCGGAGATTTGTGTAAATTTGGTACGAATTTGACACGAAATATTTTAATTATTAATTTATATTTTTTGGGTCGGAAATCTTAGCAATTTGCGACGCATATATTACAATCAATATTTTTCGTGAAAAGTAAATTTTTTAACATAAATTTGTAACAATATGCGACGGGTTTGTAACAAATACTTCCCTATTTGTTAAAAAATTAACGTTTTTTTTTAATTTTGTAATTTGTCTCAACAAAAAAATACGTATCAATTTTCGTCCTTAAACCATGAAATTTTGCAACAATTTGCGACTCAGTTTTTACGAAATTTTTAATTAATCAAACTTTTTTGACGATTTCGTGACGGTCAATAGGTTTCTTCTAATTATTTTTTTCGTCGGAAATCTGTAGCTATTTGCGACACACTTCCGACGAAATGTTTAAGCAGTTACGGTTTTTGTCGGAAAGTTGTAGCAACTTGCGACGCATTTCCGAGCAACAATTCTTTTTTCGTCGGAAATCTGTTGCTATTTGCGACACATTTCCGACGAAATGTTTAATTAGTTAAGGTTTTTGTCGGAGAGTTGTAGCAACTTGCGACACATTTCCGACCAACAATTGTTTTTTCGTCGAAAGTTTGTAGCTATTTGCGACACATTTCCGGCGAAATGTTTTACATAAGTTTTTTTGTCGGAAATTTGTATAAATTTGGTAAGGATTTTAGACGAAATATTTTAATTATTAATTAATATTTTTTGGGTTTGATATTTTATAAATTTGAAACGCATTTTTTGACAAGCACTATATTTCGTGAAAAATAAATTTTTAACATAAATTTGTAACAATATGCGTCGAGTTTGTAGCAAACACTTTCGCTCATTGTTAAACAAATAGCAAATTTTTTAAATTTAGTAATTTGTCTTAACAAAAAAATACGTAGCAAATTTTCGTACTTAAACCATGAATTTATTTTTAATTGTTGACGGTAACAACATGTCCTGTACATAAACTTGATTAAAAAACGTTTTAAACAATTAATGACGCATTCTTAAATTTAAAATGACTTACCCGAATATATTAGTTTCATTTGATAAAAAGAAAGAAAAGAAACCTAAATTATGTTGTGTGACATTTTCCTCTCACTTTTAAAATGTACATTTTACTTATTAAATTATTTTTATCTAAAATTTCGTAATAAGTTACGACCCATTTACGAAGTATTTACTTCGTAACAAACAGTATTTCTATTCTATTAATTTTTTATTTTCGAAATTTGTAACCATTTGCGACATATTTCTACGAAATGTTTAATTAATTAAACTTTCTTTCGAAAACATGTAGCAATTTGCGACGATTTGGAGACAGTCAATACGATTCTTCTAATTATTTTTTTCGTCGGAAATCTGTAGCTTTTGCGGCACATTTCCGACGAAATGTTTAATTAGTTAAGGTTTTTGTCGAAAAGTTGTAGCAATTTGCGACGCATTTGTGACAGGCTCTATTTTTCTTCTATGTATTTTTTTTCGTCGGAAATGTGTCGCAAATAGCTACAAATTTCCGAAGAAATGTTAAATTACCAAGTTTTTTGTCGGAGATTTGTGTAAATTTGGTACGAATTTGACACGAAATATTTTAGTTATTAATTTATATTTTTTGGGTCGGAAATCTTAGCAATTTGCGACGCATATTTTACAATCAATATTTTTCGTGAAAAATAAATTTTTTAACATAAATTTGTAACAATATGCGACGGGTTTGTAACAAATACTTTCCCTGTTTGTTAAAAAGTTAACGTTTTTTTTTTAATTTTGTAATTTGCCTCAACAAAAAAATACGTATCAATTTTCGTCCTTAAACCATGAAATTTTGTAACAATTTGCGACTCAGTTTTTACGAAATTTTTAATTAATCAAACTTTTTTGACGATTTCGTGACGGTCAATAGGTTTCTTCTAATTATTTTTTTCGTCGGAAATCTGTAGCTATTTGCGACACACTTCCGACGAAATGTTTAAGCAGTTAAGGTTTTTGTCGGAAAGTTGTAGCAACTTGCGACGCATTTCCGAACAACAATTCTTTTTTCGTCGGAAATCTGTTGCTATTTGCGACACATTTCCGACGAAATGTTTAATTAGTTAAGGTTTTTGTCGGAAAGTTGTAGCAACTTGCGACGCATTTCCGACCAACAATTCTTTTTTCATCGGAAATCTGTTGCTATTTGCGACACATTTCCGACGAAATGTTTAATTCGTTAAGGTTTTTGTCGGAAAGTTGTAACAATTTGCGACGCACTTGTGACAAACTATATTTTTCTTTAATGCATTTTTTTCGTCGAAAATTTGTAGGAATCTGCGACGCATTTCCGACCAACAATTCTTTCTTCGTCGAAAGTATGTAGCTATTTGCGACACATTTCCGGCGAAATGTTTTACATAAGTTTTTTTGTCGGAAATTTGTATAAATTTGGTAAGGATTTTAGACGAAATATTTTAATTATTAATTAATATTTTTTGGGTTTGATATTTTATAAATTTGAAACGCATTTTTGACAAGCACTATATTTCGTGAAAAATAAATTTTTTAACATAAATTTGTAACAATATGCGTCGAGTTTGTAGCAAACACTTTCGCTCATTGTTAAACAAATAGCAAATTTTTTAAATTTAGTAATTTATCTTAACAAAAAAATACGTAGCAAATTTTCGTACTTAAACCATGAATTTATTTTTAATTGTTGACGGTAACAGTATGTCCTGTACATAAACTTGATTAAAAAACGTTTTAAACAATTAATGACGCATTCTTAAATTTAAAATGACTTACCCGAATATATTAGTTTCATTTGATAAAAAGAAAGAAAAGAAACCTAAATTATGTTGTGTGACATTTTCCTCTCACTTTTAAAATGTACATTTTACTTATTAAATTATTTTTATCTAAAATTTCGTAATAAGTTACGACCCTTTTACGAAGTATTTACTTCGTAACAATCAGTATTTCTATTCTATTAATTTTTTATTTTCGAAATTTGTAACCATTTGCGACATATTTCTACGAAATGTTTAATTAATTAAACTTTCTTTCGAAAACATGCAGCAATTTGCGACGATTTGGAGACAGTCAATACGATTCTTCTAATTATTTTTTTCGTCGGAAATCTGTAGCTTTTGCGGCACATTTCCGACGAAATGTTTAATTAGTTAAGGTTTTTGTCGAAAAGTTGTAGCAATTTGCGACGCATTTGTGACAGGCTCTATCTTTCTTCTATGTATTTTTTTTCGTCGGAAATGTGTCGCAAATAGCTACAAATTTCCGAAGAAATGTTAAATTACCAAGTTTTTTGTCGGAGATTTGTGTAAATTTGGTACGAATTTGACACGAAATATTTTAATTATTAATTTCTATTTTTTGGGTCGGAAATCTTAGCAATTTGCGACGCATATTTTACAATCAATATTTTTCGTGAAAAATAAATTTTTTAACATAAATTTGTAACAATATGCGACGGGTTTGTAAAAAATACTTTCCCTATTTGTTAAAAAATTAACGTTTTTTTTTAATTTTGTAATTTGTCTCAACAAAAAAATATGTATCAATTTTCGTCCTTAAACCATGAAATTTTGTAACAATTTGCGACTCAGTTTTTACGAAATTTTTAATTAATCAAACTTTTTTGACGATTTCGTGACGGTCAATAGGTTTCTTCTAATTATTTTTTTCGTCGGAAATCTGTAGCTATTTGCGACACACTTCCGACGAAATGTTTAAGCAGGTAAGGTTTTTGTCGGAAAGTTGTAGAAACTTGCGACGCATTTCCGAACAACAATTCTTTTTTCGTCGGAAATCTGTTGCTATTTGCGACACATTCCCGACGAAATGTTTAATTAGTTAAGGTTTTTGTCGGAAAGTTGTAGCAACTTGCGACGCATTTCCGACCAACAATTCTTTTTTCGTCGGAAATCTGTTGCTATTTGCGACACATTTCCGACGAAATGTTTAATTAGTTAAGGTTTTTGTCGAAAAGTTGTAGCAATTTGCGACGCATTTGTGACAGGCTCTATTTTTCTTCAATGTATTTTTTTTCGTCGGAAATGTGTCGCAAATAGCTACAAATTTCCGAAGAAATGTTAAATTACCAAGTTTTTTGTCGGAGATTTGTGTAAATTTGGTACGAATTTGACACGAAATATTTTAATTATTAATTTATATTTTTTGGGTCGGAAATCCTAGCAATTTGCGACGCATATTTTACAATCAATATTTTTCGTGAAAAATAAATTTTTTAACATAAATTTGTAACAATATGCGACGGGTTTGTAACAAATACTTTCCCTATTTGTTAAAAAATTAACGTTTTTTTTTAATTTTGTAATTTGTCTCAACAAAAAAATACGTATCAATTTTCGTCCTTAAACCTTGAAATTTTGTAACAATTTGCGACTCATTTTTTACGAAATTTTTAATTAATCAAACTTTTTTGACGATTTCGTGACGGTCAATAGGTTTCTTCTAATTATTTTTTTCGTCGGAAATCTGTAGCTATTTGCGACACATTTCCGACGAAATGTTTAAGCAGTTAAGGTTTTTGTCGGAAAGTTGTAGCAACTTGCGACGCATTTCCGAACAACAATTCTTTTTTCGTCGGAAATCTGTTGCTATTTGCGACACATTCCCGACGAAATGTTTAATTAGTTAAGGTTTTTGTCGGAAAGTTGTAGCAACTTGCGACGCATTTCCGACCAACAATTCTTTTTTCGTCGGAAATCTGTTGCTATTTGCGACACATTTCCGACGAAATGTTTAATTAGTTAAGGTTTTTGTCAAAAAGTTGTAGCAATTTGCGACGCATTTGTGACAGGCTCTATTTTTCTTCAATGTATTTTTTTTCGTCGGAAATGTGTCGCAAATAGCTACAAATTTCCGAAGAAATATTAAATTACCAAGTTTTTTGTCGGAGATTTGTGTAAATTTGGTACGAATTTGACACGAAATATTTTAATTATTAATTTATATTTTTTGGGTCGGAAATCCTAGCAATTTGCGACGCATATTTTACAATCAATATTTTTCGTGAAAAATAAATTTTTTAACATAAATTTGTAACAATATGCGACGGGTTTGTAACAAATATTTTCCCTATTTGTTAAAAAATTAACGTTTTTTTTTAATTTTGTAATTTGTCTCAACAAAAAAATACGTATCAATTTTCGTCCTTAAACCTTGAAATTTTGTAACAATTTGCGACTCATTTTTTACGAAATTTTTAATTAATCAAACTTTTTTGACGATTTCGTGACGGTCAATAGGTTTCTTCTAATTATTTTTTTCGTCGGAAATCTGTAGCTATTTGCGACACATTTCCGACGAAATGTTTAAGCAGTTAAGGTTTTTGTCGGAAAGTTGTAGCAACTTGCGACGCATTTCCGAACAACAATTCTTTTTTCGTCGGAAATCTGTTGCTATTTGCGACACATTTCCGACGAAATGTTTAATTAGTTAAATTTTTTGTCGGAAAGTTGTAGCAATTTGCTACGCATTTGTGACAAACAATTGTAACAACCGAAAATTTAGCAATTCAATAATAAATGTGCAAGATTTCGGTAACTGTTGATGTTCGAAGAATTGTGTTATCAAAGAAATAAACACATTTGATCGTGCTTGAAATTCATGATGATAGGTGTGACAACTCAAAATTATCATGTTAGAATCATAACTCGAAAATGAAGAGAATGAGTGTAAGCGAAATCGTGAAACGAGGCTCCGATTTCAAGATACACTGAATCGAATATAGCAATGGATTAGAGGTCAAATATTTTGAACTCTTTAGGTATTGAAACTATAACCATTGGAAAGAGCTCGAAAAATCGTGAACGTAGGCGAAAACCGTGCGCGAAACGGAGTTACGGATTGTCCGGAATCGCGAAACGAAGAAAATTTTCAAAGTATTGAACTTTTGGACTCGTCGCGGTACGCGACGAAGATTTGAGGCTCCTTCGCGGTACGCGACGGACCTAAAATATCTAAAATCCTCCGGATTTCTTCGCGGTACGCGAAGCTCTTTTTGGCCCTCGTCGCGGTACGCGACGGGTGAGGCGGTGGAGAAAGTTGACTACTTCATCAGATTTTCAAGCAGAAAGTTAATTTAATACATATCTCGATCATACTCGCTTAAGAACACCATCAGACGAAAATTAATCATCAAAACACCATTCTGAAGCCATCAGAAGTCACCGATCATCCCAGGGATCGTATATACAAGTCCTGATCGTCGTTTTACCCGCAGAAACTCGTCAGATCAGGTAACGGTTCGTTTTAACCTTCTAGTTTGAGTTTGATTAATTAGATCTTGAATTTGAACGTAATGAGATAGTTAGGATTGTTGATTATTGCCTAGATGATGGCTAGGATTGATTAGAAATGAAGAACACGAAGTTTTAACGGTTAAATCCTTGTTTTGAGCCGTTGTAATGCCCGGTTTGCATGAAATCACAACTATGATTATAATGGTTTAATCCATTTGATTATGACAATGTAGATGATTAGTTTGGTTAATCTTTGAAATACAAAGGTTAAATCTAAGTGTTTCAAACTAATCACAACCATTAACATACTTATTGGAACGATTATCTGATGTTTATGATAACAGTCAGATTAGTATGTTAAACATGGTTATTAAATCTATTCTAAGACTACATTGTGATATTTCATGATATCTGGGTAATCAATGATAAGGATTGATCATTTCTAAGCCATTAATCTATTTAGGAATTGTTTTAGCATTATAATCAACAACATTAACTATTTGATGACTTTCAAGGCGATGTCTTTGACATTGAACGTTCAGAAAGATCTAATCAGTAGGTTAAAACATAAATGACTTATTAAGTATAAACGAATGCAGAAATTCACCATTAGTACCAGTTTGTGAGTGATCTTGCTACAGTAAGACATCAGGTGAGTTCTATGAGCCCTCTTTTACTATTTTGACGTTTTAGGGCTGATGTGCATGTTATAAAGTTATTTTAGGTAAATGATTGCTTTATCTGGCTACGGTCAGATAAGAGAAGGTGTTAAAGTAAATAATGTTTTAAGTTGTAAAGTTATTGTATGAAAGTGACACTAACCTGATTAAGGTCAGGTAAAGAATGTTTTAAATAAAGAACGTTTTAAAGTAAATAATGTTTTAAGTCTCAACTACGGTTGAGAAGTAAATGATTTTAAGAACCTCCGCTGAAATGTCAAGAATGTTTTAAAGACTCAACAACAGTTGAGAAATGAATGATTTTAAAAGTATTGGCCGAGGTTAATTAAGAAATGTGATTTTGAAGTCCCAGCTGCGGTTGGGCAAATGTTGAGCACTGCGATGCGGATAATGATTTATGATTATAATGGTTTAAATGATTTAAACCATGTTATGTATGAATGATGTATGTCATAAGTCCTGTGAAAGAACAGGCACAAGTCCTGTGAAAGAACAGGCACAAGTCCTGTGAAAGAACAGGCATAAGTCCTGTGAAAGAACAGGCATAAGTCCTGTGAAAGAACAGGCCTGCCGACTGTGTGTCGCCAGTGGAGGAAATCTTATGCATGCATAACGTGTTGACTTCGGTCAACAGAACAGGCTACATTTATGCACTGTATGATTGATGTTATGATGTTATGAATGTTATGTATATGAAATGTTTTATGTTTAGTATGATTGAGACTGTTGACTTCGGTCGACTGTGAAGGCTATTGTTTTATGTATATTAAAGATTTTATTTTTATGAAAAGTTAACTTAGAACTCACCAGCGAAAGCTGACTTGTTTTAGCATGCATGTCAGGTTGAATGGTATTGAGGAAGAATGACAGTAAGGCTCATGGCATACTTTGAAGACTACCCCTGGTTTAGACTGGCTGTGTTATATTACTGTTAGAAGAGTGGGTTATGTTTAATATGTAAAAGTTTGTTTAGATCTGTAAGATATTTTATATTTTCACTCGACATTCCGCTGCTATGATAATGTAATTATGGTTTAAGTATTATGGGTATGATGTTTGCCAACTGAGGGGTTTGGGGCCTCTCAAGTTGGTATCAGAGCCATAGTTTGAGAGATCCGGTCATCCCTAATGACTAGACTTAAACTGAAAATGGGACTGAAGGATAAGAATGCCAGTCAAGGGTAGTTTGATGCCATGAGCTGAATGTTATGTATGAGTTAAGACTTAGGTGTAAGGTTAGAAAGATAGTTAGAGTCATGCACTTTGGGGTGACGTGATGGGAAACGTTTAGAGCCTATGAGTTAGGTAAATGGTTAATAACACCTGATCAACGTCATTAACGATTTACAAAGCTTATTTCGTGCTAAACTAAACCTGTACTGACTCTCCAATTGTTGCATCCTGTAGGTAATTAAATGGCTGGACAAAGGGGTAGACCACGTAAGCAACCACAGGAACCTGAAGAACCACATATCGAGAATGAAGAAACCGTCAATGAAGACGACTACGAGCACAACGAGCAACCGGAAGATGAAAACGAGTTTACTTTAGAGCCTATCGTAGTAAAGGCTATTTCTGATGAGGTCTGTAAAGTTTTGGATGATAAGTTACCAGCTTTGGTTACAAAAATACTGAAGGATACTTTGAAAGAAAAGTCTGAAGAAACTAAGGAAAGCACCAAAGAAGAAGAAGTTGTGATCACCGGAACTAAGAACGGTGATTCTACGTCAGAGAAAGGGAAGGGTTGTGATTACAAGGCCTTCAAAGGATGCAATCCACCCTCATTTGATGGTAAGAAGGATGCTGTGGCCACCTGTCATTGGGTTTCGGCTATGGAGGCGGTTATTGCTATCAGTGAATGCCGGGAAGATCAAGCTGTGAAATTTGCAGCTCACTCATTTACTGAAGAAGCTCTACACTGGTGGAACACTGTTAAGCAGTCAAAGACCACTACTGATGTGGAGGGTTTTAAATGGGAGGACTTGAAGGAATTAGTTATAAAACACTTTTGTCCAAAGAATGAAATTGATAAAATCGAGCGGGAATTTCTGACTTTGAAAGCTGGACGTATGAACCATCGGCAATATACGTCAAAATTTAATGAAATGTCAAGACTGGTTCCTCATTTGGTAAACACGGAGGAACGCAGATTGAAGTTATATGTGGAAGGACTACCGCCTAAAGTCCGAACACATGTGAAGGCGCATGCTCCTAGAACTTTTGAATCAGCCGTAGAAATTAGCGGCATTGTCTGGGATGATGTTGTGGAAGCTGAACCGTTAAAGGAGGAACCAAAGCAAAAGTGGGCATCAAAATTTAAAAGAAACAGAAATGAAAAATCAGGACCTCCTATGAAAAGGTTTAGAATGGAAGAAGTTGAAACATGCTTTAAGTGTGGAAGGAAACATGGAGGAGAATGTCGTACGGGGACTACTTTGTGCTACCGTTGTGGAAAGATGGGACATTTCTCTTTTGATTGTCCGAGTAGGCCAAAGTGTTATAATTGTGGTGAATTGGGTCACATTAGCAAAAATTGTCTTAAACCGAAGGCAATAATTAATAAATCCATCAAACTTGAAAGTAGCAAAGGAGGTGAGAAGCAAAAGGCAAAAGCTCGTGCCTTTACTATGACCAGAGATCAGGCAGCCAAAGACCCGGATGTGGTGACAGGTACATTCTTGATTAATGATATCCCTGCTTCAGTGCTATTTGATTCTGGTGCAAGTATGAGCTTTGTGGCTATTACTTTTTGTGATAAACTGTGTGCAAATGTTAGAAAGATAAAAAATGCCTTTAACATAGAAACTGCTCTTGGTAAATCTACTAGAGTAACGGAGGCTATTGATGATGATTGTTACATTGATATAGAAGGTCATAGATTCCCTGTTAAGTTGTTTGTGATTACGTTAGGAGGTTTTGATGTAGTTTTGGGTATGGATTGGTTGGCCAAACATGAGGCTAACATTGTCTGTCGACGAAATATGATTTTCTTAACGGCTCTTAATGGGAGTTCAGTAACGGTTTACGGGGATAAAGTGTTTAACGCGCCTAAAGTCATTTCAATGATTAAGGCAAGTGAATTTATGAGGCGAGGGTGTGGGGCTTATCTGGCTTATGTTATTGATAAAGAAATTAAGGTAAAAGAATTGGAAGACGTACCCGTGGTGTGTAACTTTCCTGATGTATTTCCTGAGGATTTGCCAGGACTTCCACCTGATCGGGAAATCGAATTCCAAATTGATGTTGTGCCAGGAGCTCAACCTGTCGCCAAGGAACCGTACCGTCTGGCTCCAACGGAAATGAAAGAATTAATGACCCAACTACAAGACCTTCTAGACAAAGGTTTTATACGACCGAGTGTGTCACCTTGGGGTGCACCAGTGTTGTTTGTAAAGAAAAAGGATGGAAGTATGAGAATGTGTATTGATTATAGGGAATTGAATAAGCTCACAATAAAGAATAAGTATCCGTTACCAAGGATTGATGATTTATTCGACCAATTGCAAGGGGCAAGTTGGTTTTCTAAAATAGATCTCAGATCAGGGTATCATCAATTAAAGGTGAGAGAACAAGATATTCCAAAGACAGCATTTCGCACACGTTATGGACACTATGAGTTTCTTGTGATGTCTTTCGGATTAACAAACGCACCTGCGGCGTTTATGGATTTGATGAATCGGGTGTGCAGACCTATGTTAGACCGATCAGTGATTGTGTTTATTGACGATATATTAATATACTCAAGGAGTGAAGGTGATCATGCGTGTCATATCCGGGAAGTTCTTGAAATACTAAGAAGAGAAAAGCTTTATGCTAAGTTCTCTAAATGTGCCTTTTGGCTACGGGAAGTACAATTTTTAGGTCATGTTATTAGTCCAGAAGGCATAATGGTGGACCCAGCTAAAGTAGAAGCAGTTATGAAATGGAATCCTCCGAAAACACCAACGGAAGTTCGTAGCTTTCTTGGATTAGCAGGTTATTACAGAAGATTTATTCAGGATTTTTCTAAGATTGCTACACCATTGACAAAATTGACGAGGAAAGAAGTAAAATATGACTGGGGTCCAACTCAGGCCCAAGCTTTTGATGAATTGAAAAAGAGATTAACTGAAGCTCCTATTTTAACACTGCCGGATGGTAATGAAGACATGGTTGTGTACTCAGATGCGTCTTATCTGGGTTTGGGTTGTGTACTTATGCAAAGGGGAAAGGTAATAGCATATGCCTCAAGACAATTGAAAACTCATGAAGCTAATTATCCAACACATGATTTGGAATTGGCTGCTGTGGTATTTGCTTTAAAAATTTGGAGGCATTATTTATATGGAGTGAAATGTACAATCTACACAGATCATAAAAGTTTAAAATACTTCTTTGAACAGAAAGATTTGAATATGAGACAAAGAAGGTGGCTTGAGCTGTTAAAGGATTATGAATGTGAGATCTTGTATCACCCGGGCAAGGCCAATGTGGTGGCTGATGCTCTAAGTCGCAAGACAGAACACTCTGCTATACAAGTTAAGTCTTACAGTTTGGTAATAACACCTGATTTTCTAAATGAACTCAAGGATGCACAGAAGGAAGGATTAAAGGAAGAAAATGTGGGATTCGAAAGGATATTTGGTCAGGTTAAAAGTCTAGAAGAAAATGAATGTGGCGTTAAGATACGATTTGGTCGAATGTGGGTTCCACGAAATGGGGACATCAGGTCAAGGATTCTAGACGAAGCACATAAGTCACGTTACTCTATTCATCCTGGTGCAACGAAAATGTATCAAGACCTTCGGAAGGATTATTGGTGGCCAGGTATGAAATTCAATGTAATGCAGTACGTAAACAAATGTTTGACATGTGCACAAGTAAAAGCTGAACATCAGAAACCTTATGGTTATGTGCAACCTTTAGAAGTCCCGGAATGGAAATGGGAACACATCACCATGGATTTTATTACCAAGTTGCCTCTCACGGCGAAACGTCATGATACTATCTGGGTGATTGTAGACCGGTTAACGAAAAGTGCTCATTTCTTGCCTATACGGGAGACTTATACGTCGGAGAAACTGTCTGAACTATTTGTGAAAGAAATAATTACAAGACATGGAGTTCCAGTTTCTATAGTATCTGATCGTGACACACGATTTGTTTCAAGATTCTGGAAACGTTTCATGAATCAATGGGTACAAGGCTCAACATCAGCACTGCGTATCATCCTCAGACAGACGGACAGTCTGAAAGGACTATCCAAACTTTAGAAGATATGCTCAGAGCCTGTACTATTGATTTCGGTGGCAGTTGGGATGATCATTTACCACTAGTGGAATTCTCGTACAACAACAGCTATCATGCTAGTATTGGAATGCCACCATACGAGGCATTGTATGGACGACGTTGTAGGACACCTGTGTGTTGGGGAGGAGTAGGACAGAAAGAAGTGGGAAGTAAAGCTGCAGTAGTTGATTTGACCGAAAAGCTCCAGTTAGTTAAAGCACGAATGAAAGCTGCACAGGATCGACGGAAGTCCTATGCCGATAAAAGACGGAGACCAATAGAATTTGAAGTAGGTGATCAAGTACTGTTAAAAGTTTCACCGTGGAAGGGAGTTATTCGATTCAGGAAAAGAGGAAAGCTGAGTCCGAGATTTATTGGACCTTTTCGAATAATAGCACGAGTCGGTAAGGTAGCCTACCGATTAGAATTGCCAGAAGAACTGAGTGGGATTCATCCGACATTCCACGTTTCACATCTGAGAAAATGTCTAGCAGATGATGCAGCATATGTGCCGTTAAATGACATTGAGGTTGATGAAAAGCTAAATTACATAGAAGAACCAGTTGCTATTGTTGATACGAAAGAAAAACAGTTACGTAACAAGATAATTAGGCAAGTTAAGGTTCAGTGGAAACACCGAAAAGGATATGAGGCTACATGGGAAACTGAAGAGGAGATGAAACGACTCTACCCACATTTGTTTGAAACGTAACAGGTTTCGAGGACGAAACCTATTGTAAGGAGGGTAGATTTGTAACAACCGAAAATTTAGCAATTCAATAATAAATGTGCAAGATTTCGGTAACTGTTGATGTTCGAAGAATTGTGTTATCAAAGAAATAAACACATTTGATCGTGCTTGAAATTCATGATGATAGGTGTGACAACTCAAAATTATCAGGTTAGAATCATAACTCGAAAATGAAGAGAATGAGTGTAAGCGAAATCGTGAAACGAGGCTCCGATTTCAAGATACACTGAATCGAATATAGCAATGGATTAGAGGTCAAATATTTTGAACTCTTTAGGTATTGAAACTATAACCATTGGAAAGAGCTCGAAAAATCGTGAACGTAGGCGAAAACCGTGCGCGAAACGGAGTTACGGATTGTCCGGAATCGCGAAACGAAGAAAATTTTCAAAGTATTGAACTTTTGGACTCGTCGCGGTACGCGACGAAGATTTGAGGCTCCTTCGCGGTACGCGACGGACCTAAAATATCTAAAATCCTCCGGATTTCTTCGCGGTACGCGAAGCTCTTTTTGGCCCTCGTCGCGGTACGCGACGGGTGAGGCGGTGGAGAAAGTTGACTACTTCATCAGATTTTCAAGCAGAAAGTTAATTTAATACATATCTCGATCATACTCGCTTAAGAACACCATCAGACGAAAATTAATCATCAAAACACCATTCTGAAGCCATCAGAAGTCACCGATCATCCCAGGGATCGTATATACAAGTCCTGATCGTCGTTTTACCCGCAGAAACTCGTCAGATCAGGTAACGGTTCGTTTTAACCTTCTAGTTTGAGTTTGATTAATTAGATCTTGAATTTGAACGTAATGAGATAGTTAGGATTGTTGATTATTGCCTAGATGATGGCTAGGATTGATTAGAAATGAAGAACACGAAGTTTTAACGGTTAAATCCTTGTTTTGAGCCGTTGTAATGCCCGGTTTGCATGAAATCACAACTATGATTATAATGGTTTAATCCATTTGATTATGACAATGTAGATGATTAGTTTGGTTAATCTTTGAAATACAAAGGTTAAATCTAAGTGTTTCAAACTAATCACAACCATTAACATACTTATTGGAACGATTATCTGATGTTTATGATAACAGTCAGATTAGTATGTTAAACATGGTTATTAAATCTATTCTAAGACTACATTGTGATATTTCATGATATCTGGGTAATCAATGATAAGGATTGTTCATTTCTAAGCCATTAATCTATTTAGGAATTGTTTTAGCATTATAATCAACAACATTAACTATTTGATGACTTTCAAGGCAATGTCTTTGACATTGAACGTTCAGAAAGATCTAATCAGTAGGTTAAAACATAAATGACTTATTAAGTATAAACGAATGCAGAAATTCACCATTAGTACCAGTTTGTGAGTGATCTTGCTACAGTAAGACATCAGGTGAGTTCTATGAGCCCTCTTTTACTATTTTGACGTTTTAGGGCTGATGTGCATGTTATAAAGTTATTTTAGGTAAATGATTGCTTTATCTGGCTACGGTCAGATAAGAGAAGGTGTTAAAGTAAATAATGTTTTAAGTTGTAAAGTTATTGTATGAAAGTGACACTAACCTGATTAAGGTCAGGTAAAGAATGTTTTAAATAAAGAACGTTTTAAAGTAAATAATGTTTTAAGTCTCAACTACGGTTGAGAAGTAAATGATTTTAAGAACCTCCGCTGAAATGTCAAGAATGTTTTAAAGACTCAACAACAGTTGAGAAATGAATGATTTTAAAAGTATTGGCCGAGGTTAATTAAGAAATGTGATTTTGAAGTCCCAGCTGCGGTTGGGCAAATGTTGAGCACTGCGATGCGGATAATGATTTATGATTATAATGGTTTAAATGATTTAAACCATGTTATGTATGAATGATGTATGTCATAAGTCCTGTGAAAGAACAGGCACAAGTCCTGTGAAAGAACAGGCACAAGTCCTGTGAAAGAACAGGCATAAGTCCTGTGAAAGAACAGGCACAAGTCCTGTGAAAGAACAGGCCTGCCGACTGTGTGTCGCCAGTGGAGGAAATCTTATGCATGCATAACGTGTTGACTTCGGTCAACAGAACAGGCTACATTTATGCACTGTATGATTGATGTTATGATGTTATGAATGTTATGTATATGAAATGTTTTATGTTTAGTATGATTGAGACTGTTGACTTCGGTCGACTGTGAAGGCTATTGTTTTATGTATATTAAAGATTTTATTTTTATGAAAAGTTAACTTAGAACTCACCAGCGAAAGCTGACTTGTTTTAGCATGCATGTCAGGTTGAATGGTATTGAGGAAGAATGACAGTAAGGCTCATGGCATACTTTGAAGACTACCCCTGGTTTAGACTGGCTGTGTTATATTACTGTTAGAAGAGTGGGTTATGTTTAATATGTAAAAGTTTGTTTAGATCTGTAAGATATTTTATATTTTCACTCGACATTCCGCTGCTATGATATTGTAATTATGGTTTAAGTATTATGGGTATGATGTTTGCCAACTGAGGGGTTTGGGGCTTCTCAACAATACTTTTGTTCTAATTATTTTTTTTCGTCGGAAATTTGTAGCAATTTGCGACGCATTTTCGACAAACAATTGTTTTGTTCAAATTAATTTATTTTCGACGATACTTTCTCTTTAACTGTTAACGGTAGCAACTATGTGATGTACATAAAGTTGCAGAATGACAAAAACAGAATTAACAAACTTCTAATTATTTTGTCTTAATTAAACTTTTTTTGGGAAAGTTGTAGCAATTTGCGACTTATTTGTAACGAACAATACTTTTCTTCTAATTATTTTCTTTCGTCGGAAATTTGTAGCAATCTGCGACGTATTTCCGACAAACAATTGTTTTTTTTCAAATGAATTTTTTTCGTCGGAAAGTTGTAGATATTTGCGACACCTCTCCGACGAAATGTTTAGTTAATTAAAGTTTTTGTTGGAAAGTTGTGGCAATTTGCGACGCATTTGTGACCGGCAATACTTTTCTTCTAATTATTTTTTTCGTCGGAAATTTGTTGCAATTTGCGACGCATTTCCGACAAACAATTGCTTTTTTTCAAATGAATTTTTTTCGTCGGAAAAGTGTAGATATTTGCGATGAATTTACGACGAAATGTTTAATTAATTAAATTTTTTGTCGGAAAGTTGTAGCAATTTGCTACGCATTTGTGACAAACAATACTTTTGTTCTAATTATTTTTTTTCGTCGGAAATTTGTAGCAATTTGGGACGCATTTTCGACAAACAATTGTTTTGTTCAAATTAATTTTTATTCGACGGAAAATACTTTCTCTTAAACTGTCAACGGTAACAACTATGTGATGTACATAAAGTTGCAGAATGACAAAAACAGAATTAACAAACTTCTAATTATTTTGTCTTAATACAAAAATAAGTAACAAATTTTCGTACTAAAATCATGTTTTTCTAGCGGTATGCATTTTTTTTCGCGATTAATTTTCTATTTAATTGTTAACTGTAACAACTATGTCATGTACGTAAATGGCAGAATGACAAAAAACAGAATTAACAAACTTTTTAAACCATGAATGACGTATTCTTTAGGTTAAAAATACCTTAACCAAATCTAATAGTTTCCTTTGATAAAAAAAAAATAAAAGAAACCTAGATTAGTTTCGATGACAGTTTTATTTCATATTTAAACTATACATTTTAATTATTAAATTATTTTTATATAAAATGTCATCATAAGTTCGGACATTTTTACGAAGTATTTTTTAACAAACGATAGTTTTCTTCTATTAAATTTTTTCGTTGGAAATTTGCAACAATTTGCGACACATCTCTGACGAAATATTTAATTAATTAAACTTTTTTTTGGGAAAGTTGTAGCTATTTGCGACTCATTCGTAACAAACAATAATTTACTTCTAATTATTTTTTTTCGTCGGAAATTTGTAGCAATTTGCGACGCATTTCCGACAAACAATTGTTTTTTCAAATGATTTTTTTTTCGTCAGAAAATTTTTTTTCTTTAACTGTTAATGGTAATAGTTATGTCATGTACATAAATTTGCAGAATGAAAAAAAAAAAAAAACAGAATTAACAAACTTCTAATTATTTTGTCTTAATAAAAAAATACGTAACAAATTTTTGTACTAAAATCATGTTTTTTCTAGCGGTATGCATTTTTTTTCGCGATTAATTTTCTATTTAATTGTTAACGGTAACAACTATGTCATGTACATAAACCTGCAGAATGACAAAAACAGAATTAACAAACTTTTTAAGCCATGAATGACGCATTCTTAAGGTTAAAAAGACCTTAACCAAATCTAATAGTTTACTTTGATAAAAAAAGAAAAGAAAAGAAACCTAAATTAGTCTCGGTGACATTTTTATTTCATATTTAAACTATACATTTTAATTATTAAATTATTTCACTTTTACGAAGTTGTAACACCCCAAATTTTCTAATATAAGATATTTGAATTTACGAATGCGTAACGGATAATAAATTTGAAGGAAAATAGACGAAAAATAAATTAAGTTAAGATCATGAAATGGGGTACTCGAATTGAATTTCGAGAAGTCCAGTACTCGAAAATGAATTCGAGAACTCCCCATTTCGAGAACCAGGTTCGTGAACCCCGTCTATATATATGAGTGCCTTGGGGAAATGTGCTAACCTTTGGCTGGAAGCATTCTCTCACAAGAACTCAGAGTGGGCGATTTCGAGAACTTCAAGAATCGAGCATTTGATCCACCAAACGGAAGAGGAAACGCACGAGAATCCACATGAGTGATCATTTATCAACAAGTAAGTGATCTAAACTAAAAAGGTAGGATTTTTAGACGAAAGTGAACTTATGCATAAAGCTCACACCTTTATGCATAAAGTTCGAAACTTTGAGGTTCTAGTGTGTTGGTAGCAACCTAAGGAACCTATAACTAGCTCCCCATGGTCTTAGATGAATTTCCCGAGATGGTTTTTGGTGAGAAGATGAGTACTCAAAAATATGCCTAGGGGAATACTCGAAATCCTGTTTGGCTCATAAGACCATTTCGGGTATACCATTTCGAGCATGTGGATTCCGAGTACAAGGTTTTGAGTAGACAGGGAGATTCGAGTACTCATGGGGGACTCGAGTACACCAGTATTTCGAGTACTAGTGATGGTTTGAGTATTCTAGTCTTCGAATACTTGAGGCAGTTCGGGAACATAATAGTTTTGAATACATGGGGCTGGTTAGGAGGCTATGAGGACTTGGAATATATATTCTAAGTCTAAAGAATGGTATGTAATGATACGATGTACTGATGTAGGTTCTTAAGGCCTAGCTAAGGAGTTCGGCTAAGGAAACAAGAGTCTACCATCAGGTGAGTTCTAGATGCCCTATTTCATGTTTAATGTTTAGGCTGGCATACATGCTTATTGTTATGTCTATGATGTTATGTGCTTATGATGATGATGAACGAATGATGATATGCCATGATTATGTATGCATGTATATGTGTTATGTATGATGAATATGCATGGGAAAGTGCTAAGTATGACGAATGAATGTTATTGAACTATGATGACCATAACTATGATGATAGTTATAAGGTAACATGTTACGATGAATTTCTAAGCTGTTAGGATAATAGGACATGATGATTATGATGCTAGCATGAGATGTTATGATATGATATGTGCCTTTGCTGTTAGGGCAGTATGCTATGATGTTAAGGTGCTAGTTTGAAATGTTCATGAATGCCAGAATGTATGATATGATGATATGATGATAGCATGAGAGTCAGCCATGACTATAACTGGGTTTGATAGTCAACCACGACTATAACTGGGTATGATAGTCAACCACGACTATAATTGGTATGAGAGTCAACCACGACTATAACTGGGTATGATAGTCAACCATGACTATAACTGGGTATGAGAGTCAACCACGACTATAACCGGGTATGAGAGTCAACCACGACTATAACCGGGTATGAGAGTCAACCACGACTATAATTGGGTATGATAGTCAACCATGACTATAACTGGGTATGGAGCCTTGTGCCGGCATAAGCCCATTGTTCATAGGGGTGACAGTGGAATGTATGATGATGATGTTCACGATGTTATGTGTTAAGGTTATGGACTATGTGTAAGGAATGATGTTTATGTTAAGTATGTTTAATGTTGTTTTATGAAAACTAGAGCGTAAGCTGACATTTTAACATGTATGTCAGGTTAAAGCAAAGGTAAGAGGAAGCATGGAGCTCGGGCATCAAGACAGAGAATCCGATGGTGTTGGCAATCCTAAATGTTTTGATACAATCTATTTCAGTATATTTTGTATTTGACAATGTTTTAAATTCCGCTGCATATTTATGAAAGTTTTTAGTTTAATAGCTATGTGTTATGATGAAAACCAACCTCTGGGAGGCACCCAGGAATCGGGGCTTCACAGAAGTATTTTGTAACAAACAATATTTTTCTTCTATTAAATTTTTTCGTTGGAAATTTGTAACAATTTGCGACACATTTCCGGCGAAATGTTTAATTAATTAAACTTTTTGTCGGAAAGTTGTAGCAATTTGCGACGCATTTGTAACAAACAATACTTTTCTTCTAATTATTTTTTTTTGTCGGAAATTTGTAGCAATTTGCGACGCATTTCCGACAAACAATTGTTTTTTTGCGACAAAACATTTTATTAGTTAAATTATTTGTTGTCGGAAATTTTGTAGTAAATTGCGACACATTTGAGATGAAATGTTTTTTATTAATTAAATTAACTTTTTTGTCGGAAAATCGTAGCAAGTTTCAACAAATTTGAGACGAAAAAAATTGTTAATTAAACTAATTTTTTTACGTCGGAATTTTGTAGAAATCTGAGACGCATTTACGACAAACAATATTACTAATAATTTTTTTTTTTGCGTAGGAAATTTGTAGCAAGTTGCAACACATTTTCTACCAAAAATTTTATTAATTAAATTAATTTTTTTGTGTTGGAAATTTGTAGCAATCTATGACGAATTTTTGATAAACAATCATTTCATCAAATGAATTTTTTTTCCGAAATTTGTAGCAAGTTGCGACACATTTGCAACGAAATATTTTATTGATTAAATTAATTTTTTTGTGTCGGAAATTTGTATCAATTTGCGACAAAAAATTTTATTAATTAAGTTTAAGTGTTGTAGTATGTCATAAATTTGTAGCAAGTTGTGATACATTTGTGACAAAAAAATAATAATTAAATTAAATTTCTTGTGTCGAAAATTTTTAGCAAGCTGTGAGGAATTTTTGACAAAACCTAGCTTATTCTTAATTCCATCTCCTTTGTCAGTATTTTGTCGCAATTCTGTAGCAATTTGTAACAAAAAAATTTTGCATAGCAAATTTTTGTAGTAAAATTCAAGTTTTTCAAGTAGTGAGAACTATGTCATCAACATAAACAAGCATAATAATAAAAATTGAATTAACATACTTTTGAACAAAGAATAATCACATATATATACTTTGAAAAAAACCATTGTCAAGCAACACACTAGTTAGTTTTTCATTCCACTTTCTAGGTGCTTGTTTTAAACCATACAAGGAATGAACTAACTTACGCACATTTGTTTCATTTTTAGAATAATAACCTTCTTGTAGAGCCATATAAACATCTTGAGACGAATTTCCATATAAAAATGCATTATTTATATCAAGCTGAAATAAAGGCCAATAATTTTCTAAAGCTAGTTTAATCACACATTTAATAGCTACTATTTTTACAACGAAAGAGAAAGTTTTATCAAAATCATTTCCCTCTATTTGATTAAACCCCTCAACAACTAACCTAGCCTTATATTTATCTATTTCACCTAATGACTTATACTTTATTCTATAAAGCCACTTACAACGTATATCTTTTATGCCTGGAGGATGATCTACAAGAATCCAGGTAATGTTTCTATCAAGAGCTTCCATTTCAGCATTCATAGCTTTTATTCAATGACTATAAGTGGAAGCTTCACTATAAGTAGTTGGTACAACACTTTTATTACCCTGAATCTGGTTCATCATATTAAATACGTCAGCCATATGGGTTATAAAATAGACAATTCGAATTTGTGTGGATTTGACTAAAAATAAAGGGAACTCTGCCTGATTTTCATAAGATTTAAAAGTATGTTTTATTAATTTAAGCTTCCTCAAGTATGGCTTAGGCATAGTAAAGTTTTGACCGGTTGTCTCTTGCCTGCCAATGGATTTAGGTTGTAATATGAATGATTTCTAAAATCATTTAATAGTTACCAAGGCATAGTGAAGTATTGAACAATCACACAAAGATACAAAGGAATTAATACGAGGATTCACTTGATTAGGATCTTTGATCGTAATCAAGTTAGACGATATGGATAGCTAAGAATACACGTGAGTTCTAAGAGCCCATTTCCAAATATTTTTACATATTTTAGGGCTGATATGCATGTTTGTTTAAAAGACTGTTCTGAACAAACTATTTTTTATTACTAATGAGTTTGTATGCTCATTTTCATAGGTTTTACTTAAACGTTTTAATACTTGTTTAGGATATTATGCATGAAAACTTATTTGCTACGATAGAACTACGTGTCTGTTGAGGTTATGATATTACGACTGTGTACGATAGTATATGATAATGTGGTATATGTTAAGAGGTGATAAAGATAAATGAAATTATAACAAGTTAGTTAAATAATGATTGATATGTCACACCCCCACCTCTCGTCACCTCTTGATGATGTCACTAAGAAGATTGCGGAAGAATAGTGGTGATATCTCAGAGATGAGGTGTGACTTACTTAATCCGATATCATAGCACACAGATTAACTTAACGTAAATATATTACAAGGATCATCATTACAATCAACAGTACAGTTTACAAACTAAGTTTATTACATGACTAACTTATTTAATTACAAATATATATAAGGTGCATCCTCACCCGGCGGTCACTGTCTCCCTGCAAAAAGGTTTAGATTTAAAACGTCAGCATAAAGCTGGTGAGTTCGTAAAGTTCATGTTCAACAATATGATATGCAATACAAGTTCTCATAATGTTCGGTTCAAGATAACCATGGGACCCGTATTTAGTTCCTTTCGGACTGTTCTGTTCTGTTCTATAAAGATACTACCCGTCGGTATATATCTTCGTGCCTCATTGTCTTAATGTCTATCATTACATTAAAAAGTTCTGGAAACAGATAACAAACATTTACACCAAGGGGAGTTGCCAGCTCCCGGCAAATGGGTTGTCAGCTAATAGTACTATCATTGTTTTCTGTTTGGCCCCATATGGGTTCACTAGATACAGTTCAGAAATGAGGACTTTCAAGTTCTATGATAGAGTTTTGTTCTACAGGCAAAATCCCATGAAATCCACAAGTTCTCAACGATCACATGAAATCACGCAGATAACAGTGATACATATCATATGTTCTAGAAAAGTTCCACAGTAAGACCACGGTGTTTATGAAACATTAAAAAGAAAAGGGGTTGTACGAAACTCACCTGATAACTTAGAAGTAGCAGAATGTCTCACAACTGATAGTAATTGAGTGATTCTGCATTTATTTATGTTTTAATTTACTGATTAGATCTTTCTGAACGTCCAATGTCAAGGACATTGTCTTAACGGTCATCAAACTAATGTTAAGTATTTAATTGGTTAATTTAATGTTATATCATACAATGTATGATAATGTAGGAACCTACACTGAATTAGATTCCTAATACAAGATTGATGACACTCTTGATTAATCAGAATAATCTCGGATTAACCAAATAGTTAATGTTGTTGATTATAATGCTAAAACAGTTTCTAGACAGATTAATGGCTTAGAAATGATCAATCCTTGTTATTGATTACCCAATATCATGAAATATCACAATGTAGCATTAGAATAGGTTTAATAACCAAGTTTAACATACTAATCTGATTGTTATCATAAACATCAAATAATCGTTCCAATGAGTATGTTAATGATTGTGATTAGTTTGAAACACATGGATTTAACCTTGCATTTCAAATATTAACCAAACTAATCACCTACATTGTTATAATCAAATGGTTTAAACCATTATAATTATGGGTATGATTTCATGCAAACCGGGCATTACAACGGATCAAAACAAGGATTTTCCCGTTAACACATCGTGCTCTTCGTTTATAATCAATCCTAGCCATCATCTAGGCAATAATCAACAATCCTAACTATCTCATTACGTTCAAAATCAAGATCTAATCAACCATTATCAAGCTAGAAGTTTAAACCACCCATTACCTGATCTGACGGATTTCTGAGCGTAAAACAACGATCTAGACTTGTAGATACAATCCCTGGGATGATCTGAATGTTTAAAAGCCTCCAAAATGAGGTTTTGATGGTAGAAATATGAATTTCTTCGTCTGGAAGTCGAGTATGTGCGAGATAGTTGAAAATTATGAATTCTGCATGAAAATGGACTTTTCAATCAGATCTTTTCCACCGCCTCACCCGTCGCGTACCGCCAAGAGGCCAAAAAGAGGCTCGGCGTACCGCCAAGAAATCCGGAGAAGTTTCAGATATTTTGATCATTCGCATACCGCCAAGAGCCCTCAACCTATCCTTGGTGTACCGCGACGACCCCCGGAGTTCAATACTTCGAGATTTTTCTTCGTTTTTCGATTTTGGAGAATCCGGAACTCCGTTTCGCGCACGGTTTTCTCCCACATTCATCATTTCTCGCATACTATCAACCTGTAATAATTATAATAGCTAAATCAACGTGGATTTCAAGCACGACCAAATGTGATCATATCATTAATGACGTAATTCTCAATTGCAATTGTCACAGTCTCCTCCTGTTAAAGAACTTTCGTCCCGAAATTTATTGAAGACTTACTTGATAACAATCGTTTATGAGAATAGATGTGGGTACTTTGCTTTCATTCGATCTTCACGTTCCCACGTATACTCAGGTCCACGTTGCGAATTCCATCGAACTTTAACGATTGGTATGCGACTGTGTTTTAAATACTTTAACCTCCCGATCCATCACCTCGACTGGTTCTTCACTGAACTGAAGTTTTTCATCAATTTGAATTTCTTCAAGAGGTACGATCAATGATTCGTCAGCTATGCACTTTTTCAGATTTGATACGTGAACGACATCATGAATATTACTGAGTTCAAGAAGTAGTTCAAGTCTGTAGGCTACGGATCCAATTCGTTCAAGAATTTTGAATGGCCCTACAAATCTTGGTGAAAACTTACCTTTCTTCCCAAATCTGAAAATGCCCTTCCAAGGTGAAACTTTCAACATTACTCGATCACCTATTTGGAATTCTAAAGGTCTACGACGATAGAGTAATCTTCTCGGATGGGTAAGAAATGCGCAGATTTAGTAAGGCGATCAACAATAACCCATATAGAGTCATGATTATGTGATGTTATGGTAGTTTAGTAATAAAATCCATAGAGATCTGATCCCATTTCCACATGGGAATCTCAGGTTGTTGCAATAACCCAGAAGGTCGTTGATGTTCAGCCTTAACTTTAAGACATGTTAAGCATCGATCCACGTATTCTGCTATGTGTTTCTTCATTTCAGGCAACCAGTAAAAATCTCTAAGACCTTTATACATTTTATCAGCACCTGGATGAATAGAATACCTAGATTTGTGCGCCTCATCCAAGATGATTGTTCTAGAGTTACCGAATCCAGGAACCCAAATTCGGCTTTTGAAATATAACACTCTGTCAGTCTTGGTTTCGAGTTGTTTGTCTAATCCCCTTAGTTCCTCAGCAGGATAGTTCGTTGCTTGTAAAGCTTGTTGCTGAGCTTCTTTAATCTGAGGAATTAGACTGGTTTGAATAGTAATTCCTAACGCTTTCACACGTAAAGGTTTGAATCGTTCCTTGCGACTCAAGGCATCAGCTACGACATTCGCTTTGCCTGGGTGATAACGAATTTCACAATCATAGTCGTTTAAAAGTTCTACCCACTGCCTTTGTCGCATGTTCAACATTTTCTGATCTAGAATGTGCCGAAGAATTTTTTGATCAATGTATATGATACACTTGGTTCCATATAGACAGTGTCTCCAAATCTTAAGTGCACACACCACTGCATCAAGTTTTAGATCATGAGTGGTATAGTTCTTCTCATGTACTTTCAGTTGTCGAGAAACATAAGCAATTACCTTGTCATTCTGCATTAAAACACAAGCAAGACCTTGACGAGAAGCATCACAGTACACTGAAATTATCTATACCTTCCGGTAATGCCAAGATAGGTGCGTTGTAGAGTTTGTGTTTCAACAGTTGGAATGCCTCATACTGTTGAGAACCCCATATAAACAATTGATTTTTCCGTGTCAACGTGGTCAATGGCAAGGCTATCTTTGAAAAGTTCTTGGTGTTTCCCATTGCTTCACAGCTTCAATTTTACTAGGATCCACTTGAATACCGTTTTCATTCACTACGTGACCAAGAAATTGAACTTCTTGTAACCAAAACTCACACTTTGAGAATTTGGCATATAATTTCTCATGTGCCAAAAGTTCTAAGATTAGTTTCAAGTGTTGAGCATGTTCTTGGTGGTTCCGAGAATAAATGAGAATATCATCAATAAACACAATCACAAATTTATCCAGATAAGGTCTACATACTCGATTCATTAGATCCATGAAAACTGCATGTGCATTTATTAATCCAAACGGCATTACTAAAAATTCGTAATGTCCGTATCGAGTTCTGAAAGCAGTTTTAGGAACATCATCATCATGAATTCTTAACTGATGATATCCATATCTTAAATCGATTTTTGAGAAGTACGTAGCACCTTGTAGTTGATCAAACATATCATCTATACGTGGCAATGGATAACGATTTTTGATTGTCAGTTTATTGAGTTCTCTGTAGTCAATGCACATCCTGAATGACCCATCCTTCTTTTTCACAAAAACAATAGGTGCTCCCCAGGGTGAGAAACTATGTCTGATAAAACCTTTGTCTTAGCAGTTCTTGCAGTTGACCTGAAAGCTCTTGCATCTCTGAAGGTGCTAAACAATAAGGAGCTTTAGCTATAGGTGCTGCACCAGGAATCAAGTCAATACGAAATTCAACTTGTCTCACTGGGGGTAATCCTGATATATCCTCAGGAAAAACTTCAGGAAAATTCTTGACTACTGGAATATCTTCGATACATTTTTGTAAAGAACAGTTCTCGATCACATGTGCTAGAAAGGTCTGACAACCTTTCCGTAAGAATTTCTGAGTTTGGATACAAGATATGATACCAAGTTTTCTACCAGCTCGTTCTCCTTGAACTATCAGTGTATTATCGTCAGGTAATGGAATACGGATCATCTTGTTTTGACATACAACTTCCGCTTGGTTATCAAAAAGCCAGTCCATACCGACCACAACATCAAAGCTCCCAAGCTCAATAGGAAGTAAATTGATATTCAAAAGATGATCATTTAAATTCAAGGAACACCCTTGAATGACACTGTTAGTTTTGATTAACTTGCCATTAGCAAGTTCAAGGACATAAGGAGTTTCTAGATCTACCGTAGGCAATGAGAGTAATGATGCAAATTCAGGAGAGATAAAACTCTTATATGCTCCTGTGTCAAACAGAACTGATGCGTATAGATTATTAAGAAGAAACGTACCAGTAACAATGTTAGCATCATGCCTTGCCTCAGTTGCACCAATCTGAAAAGCTCTCCCCTAGCTTCATTCCTCGGATTGGTGTTGTTGTTGTTCGGACAGTTTCTCATGATATGGTCGGGACTTCCACACTTGAAGCATGACCGGTTTGTTTGAATGGTTTGTCGTGGTGCTTGGTTTGATGGTTGAGCAGGAAAGTTGCAATATTTAGCATAGTGTCCTACTCAGTTTCAATTCAGACAAACAGGACATGGTCCTGTGTGATGGAATGGACACTTATTGCATTTGGGCACCTGCCCAGTGTAAACTTTCCTTTCAGGAACAGTTGCACCATAGTTCTTCACTATTGGTTTACCCTGACTAGTCTCAACTGGAGCCTTTGTTTTGGTTTTGCCAAACCACTTTTGTTTGGTACCTTTAGAAACATTCGAGGTACCAACATCACTACGGCCCACCGCCGTCTGAATTTTTGTAGACAAAGTACCACTCCTTACCGCCTCATCGGTAAGTTTAGTGGTCAAAAGAATTGTACGTTTAAGAGTTGTGGGTTCAGCTGCCGTCACCATTCCCCGAATCTGGGGAACCGGATCTTTAATGTACTTCTCGATCAAAGCTGCTTCCGTAGGAAACATATTGGGAAGTAAGCAAGTAAGTTCATAAAAACAATCGGTATAAGCTAAACAGTCAGCACCGACCATCGAATGATTCCAGAATTCCTCCTAGAGATTTTGGATTTTAGTGATTGGGCAGTACTCTGACATAATCAGAGTTTTAAATTCGTTCCAGCCCATAAAATCAACTGTAGCTGAGCCCAAAGTTTTAGCCTAGGTATTCCACCAGGTTAGAGCTGAGTCCTTCAAAGAACAAGTAGCATAAGACACCTTATGCTCTGCCAAACATTGGCTGATTTTGAGTTTTGTTTCCATTTCCTCGATCCACCTCAAAAGTCCAGCTGCTCCTTCTTTACCCGTGAAAGTAGTAGGGTTGCAAGAAGCAAAGTACTTATAAGTACATCCTTGTTGTGGTGGATTAGGAGCAGTTGTTTTTGTGGTTGTTGCTGTCACACCCCCAATTTCAACTAACGGAATCATACCGTTTGGGAACGTGACAAACCAGGATCTCAGATCATTAGACATAGCGAAGACCTCTATATGAATTTCAAAACATACGTTGGTCTTTAAAACATAACATTCAGAGTTTACAAAAAGTGCGGAAGCGTTTAAAAACCATAAACAATTGTAAATCAAACATTACAAACCAAAGTACTTAAATATTCAAATGTCAAATTCAAATTCAAAGTTTTTATAATGCATGAGACTCTATCTTCCTAGTCCATGCCAGCTGTAACGCGCGCCTTAGCGTCCTGAGAAAACATGCAATCAAGTCAACACAAAGGTTGGTGCATAACACAGGTTTTAAGTAATCATAGTGTTCAAAACATCAGTTTGAATAACAAGTTTGTAGATAACATAGTCACAAATGCACAGTCATGATAGCTAGTCATATAAACTATTTACATACGTGTTCGACACCGAAGCTGACTAATTGCCATGCTATAGCATGTTTTCGCCTTGCCACTATTGTCTATCACAACAATAGTAAAATGTGTTTGGTCAGTTAAACACCTGCGTAGATCCCATCTACCAGGTGAGGTTTGTCAAACCTAATAGATCTATTTCCAACTACCACGCTTTGCATTACAGCAAACTAAGCGGTTCGAGGTGTGTAAGGACTTTCAAGTTGATATGTTGTCACATAATGTAAACAGATAACTCATGCAAGTGATATGTATCTAAAAATAGTTTGTTGCACATGTTTTCTCCCCCCAAAACAGTTTAAAATAAGAAAGGGGCCGTGTACGCACCTTTGATAATAGCAGAATGATCAAATACGTGTGAACTTGCGTAGAAATCCTCTACGAAGAATCTGTGATTTAAACAATAACCTAAAGTTATTCGAAATGTCGTTTTGTGCTTGAAATCACATACGTATCAACATACGTATGTTAGAGTGTGAGAATTATGCATACGGAAGTACGCGTGCTTTTGAAATCGTTTAAATAAAATCCTATACGATTTTATTTAATTAAACGTAATTATACGCGATTTCGTTTCCGATCTAAATTATGAATTTTATCATTCTAGAACATTCGTATTCTCGTTACGGTTCCAACGCAACTTGAACGGACTAAAACGGAGTTCGTATGTGAAATTATCTCAAAAATACCAAAATATGATTTAAAACCCAAAAATTGGTAGAACCCGGATTCGAACCCGCGACCACCAACTCTACACACACACAAGCTACCAGTCTCGCCCGCTAGGGTATCGCGACATGATTCCAGAAATAATTCTTTTAAACACTACTTCAAACTAACTCCCATTTGCTTATATAGCCGAAGCAACATCTACATAATTGACCACCATTTCGAATCCGGTTAAACTCAAAACCATAGGGTTTCTATTCTAATCATCCAACCGACTCTAGAAATAGTTTTAATTCGAAAGATTAAACATCATATCCCCATAAAATTGATCTTAACCTGTTCGAACTTGAGTTTTAAATCCCCAACTCTAATCCGTTCGATTAGTTAATCCTAATTTGCAAAATCATAAGGTTTTTAATGAAACCATGATTTCGAAACTATCTGTGCTCATAATTTCATTTTCAGATTCAATTGTGTTGAAATCCCCAATTTTTTTAACTCTAAGAACCCTAATTGTCGAACTCACAAAATCTGATCCTAGAACTTCAAATTAATACATGGTTAAGGTTAATCGGAACTATCTGAGACTAACCATAACAATCAATTTGATTTTCCAGTTCGTTTGTTATGAAATCCCCAAAACAGTTTCTTATATGAACCCTAGGATTTGAAATCTTAGAATTTGTAATTACTTGATGAAATTGACATGACATTAACCTTAGTCGAACTCCTCTGAACCTATCCATGCTATTTAATTTGATTTTTAAACCAGTTAAATCAACAACCCCCAAAACAACTTTATTACGAGCCCTAATTACTTGAACCCTATCAATTCGATGTTAGCAGCTGAAATTGATTTAGGATAACCTTTAGTCGGCCATGTCAGAAGATGTAGGAACGAATTCTTACCTTAATTGATGTAGAATTGATATAGTTCACTTTGTGTGTTGGTGTTCAGCCGACTCTAGATCAAAATTCCTTATCTCCCGCTTGTTTCTTCGAATTTCAGTGTGCAAATGGGTCTAATGAAGCCGATGATGAGTTCTGTAATCTCAATTGTGATAATTGTAATCGAATTATAAGAAATCTAGAGGTAAGGACGACGGTTTCAACCTTTTGCTATCCTTCCAGTTTAATTCGATTAATAATTGTAACCATAACGTCTGATAACTGATAATAATCATCAATACTATGATTAGGAGTAATCAATTTCGGTTACAATTGAGTTTTGATGCGAATTCCGGATTTAATTGCAATATTCACTACTTTTATTCCGAAATTTGACTTTAAGAAAGTCAAAATTGATCATTCCACTCATATACAAGTTAAAACTCTATAATCTAAGTGTTTTAGACTTATTTCAATTAATTCAAACCCTTAGAATTTATTCTAGATCAATATCTTAACATTTCGGTTAACAAAGTTAAACCGAAAATCCCGAATTGTCACTAATTGGGTCATTTAACTCATTGTTGGGCTAAATTATCCCAATTGGGCTTCTTAACTACAGTTGGGCCTCACTGGGCCTTCCTGGGCCTACTTAGGCCTTCCCTGGGCCTACTTTGTTTACATTGGGCCTCACTTACCCCTTATTTGGCCTATCTTAGTTCTGTTGAGCCTTCCTATACTTCAGTGGGCCTAATTTGTTTTGTTGAGCCTTCCTTGACCTTACTGGGTCTTCATTGGCTTTATTGGGCCTTCATGGACCTTATTGGGCCTTCATTGGCCTTGTTGGGCCTTCATTGGCCTTGTTGGGCCTTCATTGGCCTTGTTGGGCCTTCATTGGCCTTGTTGGGCCTTCATTGGCCTTGTTGGGCCTACGGAGGTTAACAAGGTTAACTTGAAAAGTCGGATTGTCACATCATCCCCTTGTTGAAGGAATTTTCGTCCCGAAAATTAGTAAGTGTTAGGAGTAGTTAGGAAACTACTTACGAGTTTAAATCGTACGTGTTAGTGTGATTTGATCATTCTGTGTGCTTGTGTGTACTCACACACAAAGTCTAATGCTTGCAACATCACAACTCAATTGTGATCGTTCAATGTGACTGTTCGCGTGTACACTAGTTAGTTCACCTAACTGTGACTGTTTGTGTTTGATCATACTGTGTTGTGTAACCTCACACATAGTGAGTGTCTGAAACTGTTTGTACTATGTAACCCCGCACATAGCAAAATGTGTTGTGTAACCTCACACATAGTGAGTGTCTATAACCGTTTGTACTATGCAACCCGCACATAGCAAAATGTGTGTAACCAATCATGTATGTACTACCATAACATGTAACATATGAAATGTAGCACATAAAATATATAGGATATAATGTAGCACAAATGTTTGTAACAAAATCAATTGAATAAATAAAATGTTTGTGCTTACAGTTTGAATTTGCAGTGTTGATGTGTGAAAGCATCACGTCATCCCCTTGTTGAAGGAAATTTCGTCCCGAAATTTAACGTGCGCTCTCAATGTTAGCAGTAGCTGTCTTGAATAGATGAGGATATTTCTTCATCATTTGATCTTCCCGTTCCCATGTGAATTCAGGACCCCGTCTTGAATTCCATCGGACTTTGACTATCGGAATCTTGCTTTTCTTCAGTTGTTTGACCTCTCGGTCCATGATTTCCGCCGGTTCTTCAATGAATCGTAACTGTTCATCTACTTGTATTTCTTCCAACGGTACAATCAATGTCTCGTCAGAAAGACATTTCTTTAAGTTCGACACATGAAACACATCATGAACTCCACTGAGTTCATCCGGTAGTTTGAGTTGGTACGCAACCGGACCAATCCTTTTCAGAATCTCAAAAGGTCCTACGTAACGTGGACTAAGCTTCCCGCGCTTGCCGAATCGTATCACACCTTTCCAAGGTGATACTTTTAGAAGAACTCGGTCTCCTACTTGAAATTCCAACGGCTTGCGACGTTTGTCTGCATAACTCTTCTGTCGATCCCGAGCCGCTGCCATACGGTTCCGAATTTGAACTATCTTCTCTGTTGTTTCGTGCACCAGTTCAGGACCTGTTATCTGACTGTCACCAATTTCAGCCCAGCAAACTGGTGAACGACATTTGCGACCATATAAAGCTTCAAACGGTGCTGCTTGAATGCTTGTATGATAACTATTATTGTAAGAGAATTCCACCAACGGTAAATGATTCTCCCAGCTATCACCAAAATCAATTACACAAGCTCATAACATATCCTCGAGCGTTTGAATCGTTCGTTCACTTTGACCGTCGGTCTGTGGATGATAAGCGGTACTCATATCCAAGCGAGTCCCCAATGACTTATGAAGAGATTTCCAAAAATTGGAAGTAAACCGGGCATCCCGATCTGATATGATAGAGATTGGCACACCATGCCGTGCTACTACTTCCTTAATGTAAATACGAGTCAATTTCTCCATCTTGTCAGTTTCTTTGATTGCTAAGAAGTGTGCAGATTTCGTTAATCGATCGACAATTACCCATATCGTATCACAACCACTCGGTGTACGGGGTAACTTAGTAATGAAATCCATCGAAATCTGTTCCCATTTCCACATCGGTATCTCTGGTTGTTGCAGTAAACCAGATGGCTTCTGATATTCAACTTTGACTTTCGAACAAGTCAAACATTTGCTAACGTACTTAGCAATATCAGCTTTCATGTGAGGCCACCAATACAGTGCCTTCAAGTCATGGTACATCTTGTCTGATCCCGGATGGACTGAATATCTGGACTTGTGCGCTTCGTCCATCACGAGTTCCCTTAAACCTCCATACAAAGGTATCCAAAGTCTATCAATGAAATAACGAATTCCATCAGACTTGACATCCAACTGTGTTTCCATCCCGCGTAGAGATTCCTGTACCAAGTTTTCCGTTTTCAAAGCCTCAATCTGAGCACTGCGTACCTTATCAGGTAAGTCAGTATGTATTGTCATCATAAGTGCACGAACCCGTCTTGTTCCCGTTGTATCTTTTCTGCTCAAAGCATCGGCTACGACATTAGCCTTTCCCGGGTGATACTTAATCGCACACTCATAATCGTTCAACAATTCAACCCATCGTCGTTGCCTCATATTAAGCTCCTTCTGATCAAAGATATGTTGCAAACTCTTATGATCAGTATAAATAGTACACTTAGTTCCATACAAATAATGCCTCCAAATCTTTAAAGCAAAAACCACTGCTCCTAACTCCAAGTCATGAGTAGTGTAATTCTTTTCGTGTGTTCTTAGTTGTCTGGAAGCATAAGCGATCACTTTATCCCGTTGCATCAATACACATCCCAAACCATGTCCAGATGCGTCACAATACACCGCAAAGTCTTCCGTTCCTTCCGGTAAGGACAGAATCGGTGCGCTGCAAAGTTTCTGTTTCAATAACTGGAATGCAGCTTCCTGTTTATCCGTCCAGTTATACTTTGTTCCCTTGTGTGTCAGCGCTGTAAGTGGTTGAGCGATCTTTGAGAAACCCTCAATGAATCGTCGATAATAACCCGCCAAACCAAGGAATTGTCGTACTTCGGTAGGGGTCTTTGGCGCTTCCCAATTCTTAAACGCTTCAATCTTCGCTGGATCAACATGTATACCCTTTTCATTAACTATATGACCCAAGAACTGTACTTCTCGCATCCAGAAATCACATTTCGAGAACTTAGCGTACAGTTGTTCTTGTTTCAATAATTCCAATAATAGTCGAAGATGTTCAGCGTGTTCCTCCTTAGATTTTGAATAGATGAGAATGTCATCGATAAAAACTATGACAAACTTATCAAGATAAGGTTTACAAACACGATTCATGAGATCCATGAATACAGCTGGAGCGTTTGTCAACCCAAATGGCATGACCAAGAACTCATAATGGCCATATCGTGTCCTGAATGCTGTCTTCAGAATATCCTCCTCCTGAACTCTTAGTTGATGATAACCCGACCTGAGATCAATCTTCGAGTAGTAACTCGAACCTTGCAACTGATCGAACAGATCGTCAATCCTGGGTAACGGATACCGGTTCTTGATAGTAACCTTATTCAATTCCCGGTAATCGATACACATACGAAAAGTTCCGTCCTTCTTCTTTACAAACAATACTGGAGCTCCCCACGGTGAAAAACTAGGTCGTATGAAACCCTTATCCAACAACTCTTGCAATTGTGTGGATAACTCTTGCATTTCTGACGGTGCAAGTCGATAAGGCGCCCTAGCTATCGGTGCTGCGTCTGGTGTAAGGTCGATTCGGAATTCCACCTGTCTGACAGGCGGTAATCCCGGCAAGTCTTCTGGAAATACCTCCGGAAACTCACAAACTACAGGTATATCTTCAAGCTTCCTCTCAGCTACCGGCTTTTCAGTTATAAGTGCTATAACTGCCGTATGACCTTTCCGTAGACATTTGTGTGCTTTCATACAAGATATGAGACGCAGTGGCGTACTGCTCTTCTCTCCTTGTACATATAATGTCTCTCCCTGTGGAAGAGGTATGCGAACAATCTTTTCATGGCATACAATTTCAGCCTGGTTTCTTGGACAACCAGTCCATGCCAATGACTACATCAAAACTGCCTAAGGCAATAGGCATCAATCAATCTCTAATGTCTGACCCATCAAATCAAGGATACATCCCTTATAAATGTTTTCTACTACAATCAACTTACCATCAGCTAATTCCACAGTGTATGGATTATCTAAGGCAGTGGGACTAACATTTAGCAACTTAGCAAGTGAACTAGATACAAAGCTCCGATCGGCACCGGTGTCAAATAACATAGAGGCATAGTGATTATTTAAGAGGAACGTACCCGTAACAATGTTGGGATCCTCCCGCGCTTGACGTCCTCCGATCACAAACGCCCTGCCTCTAGCACCGTTGTTGTTGTTGTTATTGTTTTTGTTGTTGTTGGTGCCATTTCCATTACCGTTGCCACCTCCATTACCATTACCATTGTTGTCCCCACCTTTCTTAAGTTGTGGGCAATCTTTCTTGAAATGCCCCATCTTGCCACACTCAAAACAACCTTTCTGAGCGTTGTTCTGGTTATTGTTCTGGTTGTTGTTGTTCTGTAGTTCTCCGCGACAATCTTTAGCCGCATGCCCAATCTTGCCACACCTCTGGCACTTAGCTCTCTCACACTGATTACCCGCATGATGGTAACCACACCTGTTGCACTTGGGGTGTTTGCCAATATAACCCCCCGACGATGATGATTGCTGACCACTGCTTGAACCATGATAAGACTTGTTTGAGTCTTGTTTCCTGTTTTGCTGATGTGATTGTTGGTTGTTGCCCTTGAAATTGTTACTTTCCCACTTTCTCTTATGATCTCCTACCTTGGTAGCAGATGTTCGCTTAGGCAGGGTTCCCTGTAACACTGCCTGATCAGTAAGCTGATGCGCTAAACGAACAGCTTGTTGGATGGTGGTGGGATTTGCTGAAGTAACCAATCCCTGGATCTGAGGCACTAGTCCTCCAATGTACCTCTCAATCCATTTGCTAACTGGAGTAGCCATATGTGGTAGCAGTCTGGCCAACTCGTGTGACCTGGTTGTGTATTCTTCAATGTTTGACCCCTCCATCTTGAGGTGCCAATATTCTTCTTCCAACTTCTGCATTTCACTGCGAGGACAGTACTCCTCTCGCAGTAAGGTTTTGAAATCATCCCAGGTTAAGGCGTTTGCCTCACCCAATCCCAGAGTCTGAACATTCGAGTTCCACCAGGTTAATGCTGGACCCTCCAATGTTCCCGTAGCAAATTTCACCTTGCTTTCGTTAGGGCAGTTGCACATTTCGAATACAGACTCAGCCTTTTCAATCCACCGAAGGAGTCCAATGGCCCCCTCCGACCCTTTGAAATTGTGTGGTTTGCAGTCCAAAAACATCTTGAACGTGCAAACTTGTGGTTAACCAATCCCCCAGCTGGACCCTGTGGCCCTGTGTTGTGAGTCTGAGCATACTGTGCGATTGCCTCTGCAACTCTGTTGTTAATTAGCTCATTGAGCTCAGCAACAGTCATATGTACGTTTCCCTCAGCCATTAGTTTCCTATTTACAAGAAGTGTTAGCACGAAGTCAAAATCTAATGTGACATGTGTAAGTAAAACAACAAAACACAACATGTAATATAAGCCAACACAGTTGTTGAAAATAAAAGATAACTCTTTAATAGATAGAAACTTTCTTTGAGTACAATACTTTTGAAATGAAATACAAGTTTCCAAACTACCAATGTAGGAACACAACCCGTTCCAAATAAGTTTAAATAAAACAAGAAAAAAATGAAAAACAATCAATCGTCCTCAACGGTGGATTCAGGATCGGACTCAGCAACTGGTGCTGGTTCCTCCTCCTCATCCTCATCCTGTTCCTCATTCTCAACTACCACTAAATCCTCCAAAGCTTCAATCCTGCCCGCCAAAATCTCCTCTCGGTTCTCTGACTCTTCTAGACGACCAATCAAATTGATCATCTCATCCCGCATATCGTGAACAAGATGGGCAAGATCATCCTGCCTCTCAATAGCATCCCATAACTCCTGAGATCTCTGTGCTATCCTATCTTCTGCTACCTCCAGATCCTCGCGCAGTTTGGCGATCTCCTCGGCGTCCGTCCTTTGCCTCTTAGGCTCAGGAGCATCTAATGCTGGTGGTGAATGTGTAGAAGGTCCCTCAGCAGGGATCTGCTGAGTGCCCTCCTCAGGCTCCTCTTCCGGATCCTCATCCGGGTCCTCCTCTGGATCCTCGTCTGGATCCTCATATGGGTCCTCATCTGGATCCTCCTCCGGATCCTCCTCTGGGTCCTCCTCCGGATCCTCCTCTGGATCGGAGTCATCCATCTCATACGGTGGAGGTGATGGAATAGGTGGTGGTGGTGACGATGGTGGTGCCGGAACTATCGGCTCCTCGTCCTCGGAATCATCAATGATAATGTATGGGACTGATGATGAAGCCATGCCTGTTACATAATACCATATGTAAGTACAGTGCCATGGAATACGTAAACAAGTCAATTACATAGTGTCATATGTAATTTCTAAGCAATACGTATTAACAGATGTGTCTAATGTCTAACAGTCATAGTCTAGGCCTACAAATGCAAACCTAGTTCGCTATAACCAATGGCTCTGATACCAATCTGTCACACCCCCAATTTCAACTAACGGAATCATACCGTTTGGGAACGTGACAAACCAGGATCTCAGATCATTAGACATAGCGAAGACCTCTATATGAATTTCAAAACATACGTTGGTCTTTAAAACATAACGTTCAGAGTTTACAAAAAGTGCGGAAGCGTTTAAAAACCATAAACAATTGTAAATCAAACATTACAAACCAAAGTACTTAAATATTCAAATGTCAAATTCAAATTCAAAGTTTTTATAATGCATGAGACTCTATCTTCCTAGTCCATGCCAGCTGTAACGCGCGCCTTAGCGTCCTGAGAAAACATGCAAATCAAGTCAACACAAAGGTTGGTGCATAACACAGGTTTTAAGTAATCATAGTGTTCAAAACATCAGTTTGAATAACAAGTTTGTAGATAACATAGTCACAAATGCACAGTCATGATAGCTAGTCATATAAACTATTTACATACGTGTTCGACACCGAAGCTGACTAATTGCCATGCTAGATGTGACAATCCGACTTTTCAAGTTAACCTTGTTAACCTCCGTAGGCCCAACAAGGCCAATGAAGGCCCAACAAGGCCAATGAAGGCCCAACAAGGCCAATGAAGGCCCAACAAGGCCAATGAAGGCCCAACAAGGCCAATGAAGGCCCAATAAGGTCCATGAAGGCCCAATAAAGCCAATGAAGACCCAGTAAGGTCAAGGAAGGCTCAACAAAACAAATTAGGCCCACTGAAGTATAGGAAGGCTCAACAGAACTAAGATAGGCCCAATAAGGGGTAAGTGAGGCCCAATGTAAACAAAGTAGGCCCAGGGAAGGCCTAAGTAGGCCCAGGAAGGCCCAGTGAGGCCCAACTGTAGTTAAGAAGCCCAATTGGGATAATTTAGCCCAACAATGAGTTAAATGACCCAATTAGTGACAATTCGGGATTTTCGGTTTAACTTTGTTAACCGAAATGTTAAGATATTGATCTAGAATAAATTCTAAGGGTTTGAATTAATTGAAATAAGTCTAAAACACTTAGATTATAGAGTTTTAACTTGTATATGAGTGGAATGATCAATTTTGACTTTCTTAAAGTCAAATTTCGGAATAAAAGTAGTGAATATTGCAATTAAATCCGGAATTCGCATCAAAACTCAATTGTAACCGAAATTGATTACTCCTAATCATAGTATTGATGATTATTATCAGTTATCAGACGTTATGGTTACAATTATTAATCGAATTAAACTGGAAGGATAGCAAAAGGTTGAAACCGTCGTCCTTACCTCTAGATTTCTTATAATTCGATTACAATTATCACAATTGAGATTACAGAACTCATCATCGGCTTCATTAGACCCATTTGCACACTGAAATTCGAAGAAACAAGCGGGAGATAAGGAATTTTGATCTAGAGTCGGCTGAACACCAACACACAAAGTGAACTATATCAATTCTACATCAATTAAGGTAAGAATTCGTTCCTACATCTTCTGACATGGCCGACTAAAGGTTATCCTAAATCAATTTCAGCTGCTAACATCGAATTGATAGGGTTCAAGTAATTAGGGCTCGTAATAAAGTTGTTTTGGGGGTTGTTGATTTAACTGGTTTAAAAATCAAATTAAATAGCATGGATAGGTTCAGAGGAGTTCGACTAAGGTTAATGTCATGTCAATTTCATCAAGTAATTACAAATTCTAAGATTTCAAATCCTAGGGTTCATATAAGAAACTGTTTTGGGGATTTCATAACAAACGAACTGGAAAATCAAATTGATTGTTATGGTTAGTCTCAGATAGTTCCGATTAACCTTAACCATGTATTAATTTGAAGTTCTAGGATCAGATTTTGTGAGTTCGACAATTAGGGTTCTTAGAGTTAAAAAAATTGGGGATTTCAACACAATTGAATCTGAAAATGAATTATGAGCACAGATAGTTTCGAAATCATGGTTTCATTAAAAACCTTATGATTTTGCAAATTAGGATTAACTAATCGAACGGATTAGAGTTGGGGATTTAAAACTCAAGTTCGAACAGGTTAAGATCAATTTTATGGGGATATGATGTTTAATCTTTCGAATTAAAACTATTTCTAGAGTCGGTTGGATGATTAGAATAGAAACCCTATGGTTTTGAGTTTAACCGGATTCGAAATGGTGGTCAATTATGTAGATGTTGCTTCGGCTATATAAGCAAATGGGAGTTAGTTTGAAGTAGTGTTTAAAAGAATTATTTCTGGAATCATGTCGCGATACCCTAGCGGGCGAGACTGGTAGCTTGTGTGTGTGTAGAGTTGGTGGTCGCGGGTTCGAATCCGGGTTCTACCAATTTTTGGGTTTTAAATCATATTTTGGTATTTTTGAGATAATTTTCACATACGAACTCCGTTTTAGTCCGTTCAAGTTGCATTGGAACCGTAACGAGAATACGAATGTTCTAGAATGATAAAATTCATAATTTAGATCGGAAACGAAATCGCGTATAATTACGTTTAATTAAATAAAATCGTATAGGATTTTATTTAAACGATTTCAAAAGCACGCGTACTTCCGTATGCATAATTCTCACACTCTAACATACGTATGTTGATACGTATGTGATTTCAAGCACAAAACGACATTTCGAATAACTTTAGGTTATTGTTTAAATCACAGATTCTTCGTAGAGGATTTCTACGCAAGTTCACACGTATTTGATCATTCTGCTATTATCAAAGGTGCGTACACGGCCCCTTTCTTATTTTAAACTGTTTTGGGGGAGAAAACATGTGCAACAAACTATTTTTAGATACATATCACTTGCATGAGTTATCTGTTTACATTATGTGACAACATATCAACTTGAAAGTCCTTACACACCTCGAACCGCTTAGTTTGCTGTAATGCAAAGCGTGGTAGTTGGAAATAGATCTATTAGGTTTGACAAACCTCACCTGGTAGATGGGATCTACGCAGGTGTTTAACTGACCAAACACATTTTACTATTGTTGTGATAGACAATAGTGGCAAGGCGAAAACATGCTATAGCATGGCAATTAGTCAGCTTCGGTGTCGAACACGTATGTAAATAGTTTATATGACTAGCTATCATGACTGTGCATTTGTGACTATGTTATCTACAAACTTGTTATTCAAACTGATGTTTTGAACACTATGATTACTTAAAACCTGTGTTATGCACCAACCTTTGTGTTGACTTGATTTGCATGTTTTCTCAGGACGCTAAGGCGCGCGTTACAGCTGGCATGGACTAGGAAGATAGAGTCTCATGCATTATAAAAACTTTGAATTTGAATTTGACATTTGAATATTTAAGTACTTTGGTTTGTAATGTTTGATTTACAATTGTTTATGGTTTTTAAATGCTTCCGCACTTTTTGTAAACTCTGAATGTTATGTTTTAAAGACCAACGTATGTTTTGAAATTCATATAGAGGTCTTCGCTATGTCTAATGATCTGAGATCCTGGTTTGTCACGTTCCCAAACGGTATGATTCCGTTAGTTGAAATTGGGGGTGTGACAGTTGCCCCGGTGGTATTAAGAGTTTCTAAGTGGCCACCAGTAGCGTTATGTTCTACATGATCATGGTCCCCACCAGAACCTGTAGTGATATGTGGCTGGTGTTGTGTTAAAACACCACAAGCTGATAGCTGTTATCTTACAATTCGTGCTATCGTCGCTTCATTTGATTCAGATCCACTTGCACCAGCAGGTGGAACAGTGTTCACTTCAGGGTTCACCGGTGGACAGTATTTGTCTCCAGATTTTCAGGTGGAACCATGTTCACTTCCGGATTAACACGTGGATCCGGATTTGATTCTATGTTCACAGGTGGGACTTGATTCAGTTCGGGGTTAACATTATTCTGGCCAGTTTTCTTGGCTGGTACACCTCATTTCGGAGCCATCGTTCTGCTCATATGTAGACAAACTCAGGTCAGTTCAAGAATAAATAAAATTTTACCCTTGCTCAATCACATTAGTTCAACCATAATCAGTCATACTGAAAATTTAAGTTAACATATGATTATGATAATTATAGTATAACTACATTGATATAGTTCAGACATTTTCTCAGTACACAGAAATCACACAAATGTTCGTAGTTATACTCAATCCTGTTATTTCAAAAACATGTTAAAATATTACACAGCTCACATCATTGTAATATAGATATGTTATTACCCATGTTTTTGATATATTAACATACAGGACACTGATAAGTTCTCACAAAAATGTTCACATACAGTTCTTTGATACATTGCCACACCGGCAATAGATATGTTCTCGTTCAAAAATGTTCTCATAGTTCTGTGGCACATGGCCATACAGGCAATAGATATGTTCTCACACACAATGTTCTCATAGTTCTGTGATACATTGCCATACATGCAATAGATATGTTCTCACACACAATGTTCTCATAGTTCTGTGATACATTGCCATACATGCAATAGATATGTTCTCACACACAATGTTCTCATAGTTCTGTTATACATTTCCACACCGGCAATAGATATGTTCTCACACAAAATGTTCTCATAGTTCTGGTTATAGTCCACACAAGTTTGACATTGATACTTAGTTCATACATCACATACATAACACATTATACAGATAGATATACAAAAACAACCATTTTATTACTATAATATAAGTTTTATACAACCATAACTTTTTGTTATACAGACTGCCAGAACCCAAGACATTACAACTAGATACCGAGGATCTATTTTACATCCAAAAACATCCCCCAAACATCCAACTCTCAACCTATCCATTTGCTGCTGATGATATCTACAATGATGATCCCAAAACATGCACACCCATATGATACCTTACCGTAGAAAGTACGGTAAGCATGCCATCACGATAGCTATAGTGGATAACACTATAGCCAAATATAGTAGCCCCGCCTCTAAACTCATCCTCTCCAATATCCCCCTCACTACCTCTCTCATCTTCACCCATCTCTCCCTCATCAATGCCACTTGCTGCCAGAATGCAGCAAGCACAATCTGTCCCCAAGTCCTCCTCAGTCTGTCCTTAACTGCTACTCTCCACGCTCTAGTGTCAGTATTTAAAGCCTTCACTTGATCCATAAGGGTCAAGTGGGAAGTGAGGATCTCCAATACAGTCATGCGAGTATCCTCTACTGTAGCCTGATACTGCTGCAGGCTCTGATGTGTCCCCTCCAAGTCCTGAGTGACTTGCTGCAACTGCGCCCTTAGCTCAGCTTGATGGGAGGATTCTTCCACCTCAAGTATAGTGTTAGGCTCATCCCTGGGAGCCATCTGTCACAGTGGAGGTAACCCTGTAGTCTTGCGGTCTTGACCCCGCATATGTCTCAATCCGTCCCAAACTGACACCCTCTGAGGTGAGGGGCTCTGTCTCCTCTGTGCTGATGCATTCTCAAGCGGAGCCTGAGAATGTCTAGGTGAAACAGATGGGACTGATGGTGGTGGTGGCGTAGCTGGTATAGGTGATGGTGCATGTGGCACCAGCGGTGCAGCCTGTGATGCAGACGAAGTCGCCTCCGTAGGATCATAATCAGAACCCGAGCTCGAGCTAGGTGTGTCATCAAGTACAACATATGGAAACCTCTGGTAAATATAACGCTCAGGTGGATTTGCCATCGCTGTACAAACAAAATTTCTAGATCAGTACCATCAAATAAATATTGAATAATAATATTCAACATAAACATGATATGACATCTCTTCATATCTTAAAGCAACTAATCGTTCTTATAGTTATTATTGTTCTGCTTTCATTGAAGTTCACGAGAATGCACACGTGTTGCGAATTTCAGTTATGCTGGCCAGTCATAACTGGAATTTGTACCACCTGATTATCCTAGATTAATTCAAAACAAGTTTTGTTCGTTAGTTATGTTCGGTGCTCTCTGTGTCACTATTCGAGCCTATGGTTATAGTCTAGGTCTCTAAGTCCACCTAAATTCTATAACCTGTGGCTCTGATACCACCCTGTCACACCCCCACCTCTATTCACCTCTTGATGATGTCACTGAGAAGATTGCGGAAGCATAGTGGTGATATTTCAGAGATGAGGTGTGACTTACTTGATCCGATATCATAGCACACATATTAACTTAACGTAAATATATTACAAGGATAATCATTACAATCAACAGTACAGTTTACAAACTAAGTTTATTATGATTAAGAAACTTAGACGTTATGAACTGATGGTTTAACTTGGTTCTGCATTTTAGTAATTAAGTATATGTTTTTGACTTTAGTGTTCTGTTTACGTTTGAAGTGACTTCCTATTCCAATTTGAGGCATGGTGTTACAGTATCTCAGTCTCGAAACAATGATCGGTGACAATAAAAGCAACTCAAACAGGTTTGTTACGTGAATTATACGCGAGCGCACCTATTCTAAACCCTAGTTATAACAGGAACCTAATCCCTTTTTGCACCTCAATTGTTCTCAGTTGTTTTCTTTAACTCAAGCACACACATAAGTGTGTGATTTCATAAGATCATGAGAAAAACCAGAAAAGAGGCTCCCGGCCACCTTTTCCATCCCAACTTCAGCGACTGCCTCCCCACCGGCAAGCTCAACCTCTTGCGGCCACCCCAGGCCCCAACCACCCTCATCCTTCCACTGTTCCAGCTAAACACACACAATCTGGTGTGTGTGTGTGTGATTGTGAGACCCAGAATCCAACAACTCTTCCTCCTCCGAACATTCTCTATTTCGGCGACACCCCCTACGAGCCTGCACGCAACCAGCAAAAAAAACAAAACAAAACACACCTGATGTGTTGTGAGATTTCAGCCGCACGTAGCTGAAGGAAGGAGATGCGGCTCCTGCTGGCCCATCTCTAACCATCCCCGACCTCCATCTGCGACCAACGGTGGTGGCTCTCCTCGGTGGTTTAGGGTTCACCCGCCATCCCATTGGCGCTGGTTGTAGTAGTCGGCGAAGGTGAGATTCCAATATTTTGGTCTTTGTTAAACTGGTTGTTAAAAGCTACCGATCTAAAATGCACAACCTTGATTTCTATGTATGTTCATACCAGAGACATGATCTAATTTCATTACTCTTGTTGAAATGGTGATTTTGGGGTGATTGTGACAACTAGTACCAAACCGTCCGGCAAGTCCGTACGGTGTGTGTACTTTCACCATGTACTGTGTGTAAATACAGTACGTAAACAGTTGTGTGACAACAGAACTCAGAAAACAAACCATAGTTGTATGTGTTTAAGTGAAAACTTAAATACAGTAAATACAACAACTCAAGAGAAACAACAGTGTTCAAACGAATAACAATAACCAATCGGATGCGATCTGATATCCATAGACGACAGGAATCAGATGACCGACAATTCAATGTGAAAACAAGGTGATAACTGGAAGTGTAGTTGAGTCCGACAGTGAGGGAAACACAATTCAAATCAGATTTGCAATGTCGTTTCAGAATAATAAACTGACAGCGTGTTTGCGTGGGTGACGATTCACACAAACATATCTGTGAGTTTAATGTTCTGAACGATAACTGATAAGTAGAAAACCAAATCAGAAAGTGAAACGTACGATCGTGTTCGTACAGTTAGCGCTCTGTACGAAGACGCGCGTAAGTGACGCGATCTGACGAAACGAAAACGAAACACGACACGAACGAAAATAAAATTAATAAATATAATAATTAACATTTTACAATTTTGAAACTCATCAAAATAATTTATTTAACCTTCTTTTATTTATTTCATTTAAATTACGCGTTTTAAATTCCGGAAACGCGACGAAAACGAGAACCGAGCGACAAAAACGAACTCGGACACCCGCGGGGTATAAAAACCCAATTACAAGCATTTAATCACATTTACCCTCATCACCTACACCCTTCTCTCTCAAAAAAATCGGTTTTCTCTCTCTCTCTAGCATTTTTGATCTTCAAATCACTAGATCTCCCTCAATTCTTGATGGAATTGAGTGTTCTTGGTGCCTAAACGAAGATCTCATCATCCCCTACACGAAAGCACAACTGATCTGGAGAGAAACCCAACAAAAACGAGGTAATCGGGGCTACAAGCTTCGGATTTCTAGGGTTTTTGTAAGCCTTGTTCGACCTCTACCCTAAAACCAGCTGGAACCAACTTAACCATCACCAACTATGCTCGAAAAACACCTTAAGAACCTTGGAACGACCCTGGTGTGATGTTGGGAAGTGAATGGGTAAGGCTGTGACCTCGGTTCTGTTGCGGCCGAATGAGAGCCCACCTAACCTGCCGAATGACTCAAGAGCGACTGAAACAGACAACCACCGAATGAACCATCAGGCCGACTGACCTTCCTTCGGCCAACCACCCTATTCGCTCGAACCTTCTTCATTCGCCCACACCTTCATTCGGCCGAGCTTCCCATACGGTCATCACCATTCGCCTGCTCCCATTCGAGCTGCATCTCCAACCGGCTACCATGGTCATTCGACCTAGGATAGCTCTTCGGTCAAGACCACCAGTCCAAGACAGCCTCATCTGATGGGCCACGCCTATTTGGTTGCACCCACATTCGGCCCATGTTGGTTAAGCCCACCTGTTAAGCCGAAATATTTGAATCGGCCCAAGTGGAAAGTGCCGGCCCACTGGTTCGGCCCAAGTGATATAGTTCAGCCCAAAGTCCACTAGTTTGGCCCAAGCTCCTATACTTGAACTTTGACAAATCAGTTGGACATGAGACTTACTTTGGCCCAAATTAGTCAATCGGCCCATTACAATACATTCGGCCCAGATTCCTTGTTCCATCCATGGGTTAGTTATCCAGTCCACATAACCCAAGAATTGTAAACAATTACATAAATAAATATTATGAGTAACATGCATGGAAGTTGGTTGATAAAACTACATAGGTGATAGATTTTGGTTTATTAAACCTAACAAAGCCTAAAACCTTAAATTATTACAAATGTGGTGATATGGATTGGATTTTCAGGATTGAGTTAAAACAAACAAAAGTCAAAACAAAGTTAAACATAAAACATATAAAAGGATATACTAAACTCAATCTAATTTGATTACGTGTTAGTATGACCTACAACAAGGAAACTGGGCCGAATAATGACCGAGACTTACGCGTGTTAGCCAACTTTAGGGCTAACACGAACAAGCACACAACTCAACTATAACTTATACTTATAAGTTACAACAACGTGAAATCAATACAGGAACGTGAATACACAACAATTACAATCAAGAGCGCGTGCATTTTGTCTAAGCTAAGTCAACCACTACAATTACTACAAGGTGAGTTCATATGCCCCTTTTCTAATCTTTTCTGATTTCAATGCTCGGGGCTGAGAAACATGCTAAACTTTTAATTACTTAAAAGTTTTCTGTTAACATATTGCTTATTTCATGATTTAGATAAATATTGTTTATCTTTATTATCGTTTATCATTACATGCTTGTTTGTTCATTATATCATACCTGAAATAGTTAGGAAGATATATACCATTCTAGCTTCTTGACACATGTATGCACTAGGATAATGTAAGTTGTTAAGAATATACCTTACAGCTTTACATTATTCTTACACGATAGAACAACGGGGAAAAAACATGGGATAACATGCCAATAACAATTACTAATGACAAGAATGATCATCATGATAAGGTAACTTCATGATAACAAGATCATTCACACATTACTAACATCGGGTATAAGACATGTTCTTATAATACCCTGTTTAAGTTAGTAAGAACACTCAACACGAGATAACAGTTGGGACATTTACCTGTGATATCGAGGATGATATCGTATGCACACGCTTTTGGGATGGCATTTCCCACACATACCATCATTACTTACTAAGACTCTATTTAGAGCACATCTCATAACCGTCAGAGGATGTCGGTTACACAACCATAGATCAGTCGGGTAATCATTAACATTAATCATTTGAACTTGGGGGTAATCAAACGAAATCACACCGGGCACGAGAGGTGCTATCAATCTAATTAGTATCATACCTAAAATGCTAGGAAACGTTTTCATTCCAATAGATATCGTGGGAGGATATCTTACCCGCTGGGCTGGTCAGTAATGACAGCTACTGAGACTATTACGTCTCAAACTAGGAATCATGGATAGGACACTTTACACACCGGGCTGGATAGGGGGACAGCTACTGGGACTACTATGTCCCTGCCTAGGTATCGAGTATGATATCTTACCCACCAGACTGGTTAGTACTGACAGTCACAGGGACTACTAAGTCTCGCTCTAGACATCGAGTATGATGTCTTACCCGCCGGGCTAATCAGTAATGATTAGCTACAGAAACTATTAAGTTTCGTTCTAGATATCGAGGATGATATCTTACACACCGGCTAATCCGTAAGGATTAGTTAACAGAGATGTTCACATCTCTTACTTTATTCATTGGGTTATTTACCTGCCGGCTAATCCGTAAGGATTAGCTAACAGAGATGTTTACATCTCTTACTTTATTCATTGGGTTATTTACCTGCCGGCTAATCCGTAAGGATTAGTTAGCAGAGATGTTTACATCTCTTATTTTATTCATTGGGTTATTTTGCATGCCGGCCATTCCATCAGGAATGGTTAACAGAGATAATTATGTCTCTAGCTCTTTTCATTATTGGGATTAACATACCGGGAAATCATGGGTGAAAGGAAATGGGTATCCATCGTTGTATTACAGGTAGGGTCGTATGCAGTTAAGCATGTGGTGGGGTGGCGTCTGGGCTTGACCCTTTCGTATGCCCCTATATATAAGCATGCTTGACTGGATGAGACATTATCTGTGCATCCAGCCATGGAGAGGACATTGTGTGGACATGGGATTCAATTAATAATACAACTTGTGTGAAACTCTGTGAACATGATTGACAAGAATTCAATGGTTTTTACTTACTAAACTTATGAACTCACCAACCTAGTGTTGACTTTGTTTAAATGCATGTTTTCTCAGGTGACGAACAGGTCTAGTTAACAAGCATCAGTGTTTAAGCTAGAGGACTTTTAAAAGACCTTGCTTACTTTTGGATGCATACATTTTGATGGCATTCGTGAATCTATTTTGCATATCTTGTACAGCTACAAGATAGAAACTACACGATTCTTTTTGGATTAGATTTACTTAGTTAAATTATGAACACGTACTGTGTAATTTAACTTTGTAATTCTATGTTATATGTCATGATTAGTATTTCTCATTATACATCATGTGCCATGCAAACAATCTGATCATTCCGATTATCATTCAAGATATCGCGCCCCGGGAACCTTCCGCCCGACGGGAAAACCCGATCCGTTCCCGCCGGCCCGGGGTGTGACAGTGATAGTACTGTTAACAACACCTAATTCTTGCTGGATTGTGACATGGCTTCCAGGTAGGGCTGTAAACGAACTGAACGTTCAGCGAACAGTTCGTGAACTGTTCGGCGGGAAGTTCGTTTATGTTCGTTCGTTTAATAAAGAAACGAACACGAACAAGAAATTATGTTCGTTTAGTTAAATGAACGAACATGAACAAAGGTCGTGTTCGTTCATTTGTGTTCGTGAGCGTTCGGTAACATGTTCGTTTACGTTCGTTTATGTTCGGTTAAGTTCATTTACTATATTTATTCATTAAATGTGTTGTATATTTTAAATTTTTCATTTTTAGTTTAATACCGTTATATTTAAGTTATTTTTAGTTTAATACTATAATATTTTAATTTATATATTTATAAATGATTATCTCCAATGCTTGAAATTAAGAATGTTGAACTTTATTGTTTAAATAATATTTGTTCGTTAGCGTTCGTGAACAAGCTAAATCCTTAATGAACGAACAGGAACAAGAATTTTCGTTCGGTTAGCGTTCGTGAACCATTCGTGAACAAGTTAAAAGTTAAACGAATGAACACGAACAAGGGCTCGTTCGTGTTCGTTTACAGCCCTACTTCCAGGACATACGGCAGTGACGATCTTGTCGAGAGATGAGCGAGAAATGACTTAACAAGTTGTATTGGCTGTCATAGGGGGTTATTCGGGTCATTCCTGACAGCCCCGAGTCACGTTAACGGTTAGGGTCAAGCACGACTTATGCTAGTCAAAACCAAGGTCAAACTGGTCAACAGTTAACCATGGTTAGATCTGGTCAACATGAGAAACAAACCGCTCGGTTATGTTCGTGACACAAAATGAACGCTTTGGTATAATCGGATCTTGAAACTGGGCTTCGATTCCCAAAAATGTGTTCGCGTTCGCGAACCGACCCGAAAGGTATACCCCTGCGCTAGTCTTTGTCATATTCCTCGTGACAACTCATGCGCTTAAATTAATTAACTTCACGACTAAATTAATCATGAACGAATGATGCAAAACCTATAGCTAACTATATTTAAATATGTCATAAAACACCTTGTGATAGGTGATTCAAAGGATGAGTTGGGTAAACAAAACGAGTGGGTACCGACATTGAGAGAATTAAGACGACTAGGTATGAAATGTAACATCTGTACAGTATTCTTGTGTACTGATGATACTTGTAATATTAAATTGTAATTATAAGTTCTTTTGTGAATACATTATGCTTACTCATGTTTAAACAGGTTCAACAATTTGTACACACTACAGTTAATACATGGGATTTCTCTCAGTAACGAGGAAATCCGATGTCTGACAACATATTCATAAGTAACATAACCCCAAAATAACCCAATTATAAATCGTAAGCGTTGTGAGGAAACAAGTTCAAAACAATAAGAGATAACATTAGGAAATATTAAATTAACAATGTATTCGTGGGAATGACGATTCGCGTGAATATATCTGTGTGTTTAATATATTAAATGATATCTTATAATTAAAAAACCAAAACGGAATGTAAAACAATCTTCGTGTCTGTACAGATGACGATTCGTACAAATACGCTCGAAGGTTTTACGTTCTGACGAAACAATTTAAATAAACGATTTCGAAAATAAATTAATAAAATTATTTCATGTAAAATATTTACTAGGAATTACAAACTAAAAAGATAAAATAAAATCACTTTTATTAAAAACGTAATACATACGTATTATTCGTAACGTAACGCGTAAACGCGAAGCCGAACGAACCCGAACGCTCGGGAAACCACCCGTGGTATTTAAGGTGTAAAAACCTCATTTATGATCCCCAAATACTAGAATTTTACCCTCTCTCTACAAGTTCGTCACTCTCTCTTTATAAACCCACTTGATATCTCTCTCGTTTCTCAATGGATTCGAGAGTTCTTAGTGTCTACGGAAAGCTCTCAAGGTGTACATCAAGAAAGTACAAGGGATCCGAACTGAAATCGTCCAAATCAACCCAGATTTGAGCTTGAAGGTTCAAGGGTTTGAGTCCTACTATTCATCATCTCTTTAGACAAAGAAACCGGTTTTGGTCCAGCTAGACTCAAGAACAAACACTCAAATGCCATTAAGAACACTTGGAGGACCCTGGATTGAACTCACAAAGGTTTGGAATGGGCTAGATTGATCGGCACAGTTAATATCGACGTGGGAGGTGGCTGGGTTATTAGTATCGACGACCCAAGAGTCTTTCCCATGTCTTCGAAAGAATATATACTCATGAATCATCAACCATATTAACACAATCAGGAACTTGAGTACAATCAAACTTTCAACTACAAGTGAGAGCATCGACTATCAATCATCATATCACTGCACAACACACTCAATCGATGTGAGTATATAGCCCATATTTTCTACCTTGAAAGCTTTTGGGGTGGAACATGTGAATCACTGTTTTAGACTTAACTTCTTTAATGGTTTTCATAATGTAAACTTATGTTTGGCTTATGTTGGTAAAACTTAAAATTCTTTTTAAGTTAATCTATGGATCTAAGGCACCTAGTCATGACTTGTCATGGCACACGACCTAATCCATTGCATTCTTTTGTACAAGCTGTTTTTCAAATTCATAATAAACTTTGTAACATGGACGCATTCTTGTAAAATAACTTATTCACATCTAGTATGCCTTATCTCAGGATTTCAAGGGCTGAAATCACTATTCTTAGATTTCAGACTTGTAGTTCACGCAATCGTTATCATTAGGACTTCTAGGTTTGGAATCACTATTCTTAGATTCCAAACTAGAAGTTCATGAAATCGTTTATCGTTTGTACTGGGCGATCAAAACAAGGGAAAGCGGGTTTTACACCAAGGTCAAGGTTGGCTTTAATTAACTTTATAGCTAACGGTGGATTGGTATAGTCTTAGCAATATGAATTAGTTGTCATTTAACTTTAACAGCTTAGATCGTATTGGACACATGCTTAATAACACATATTTGGTATTAATTAACTTTATTACCATGAGTCGTTTTGGTTTAATAGTCAGCCTTTGCCTAACTCCGAACGTAGTTTGGGACTTGGATTTAAGATGACGTTTGGATATACTTGATGATAGTTTGTGTTACATCAGCATGTTACTATATTTTACATTACGAACATTTACATTTTATATACATTATGTGTTGTACATAGTTCAATGGTTTTCAACTCAGGTTTCATTCAAGTTGTTACTTATGTATGGACATTTGGTTAAAACTTTGCACTTATATATTCTAATATCTTTAAAATTATATACTTTTAAATCTTTAAACCTACGTATTTCACCAACTACTTGTAGTTGGCAGATTCTTTTTCACATGTTTCAGGTGATCAAAGATTGGCATATGACAGGGACAACTAAGGCGACCTAGTTTAAGATAGAACAAGATCAAGAAACAAGCTAGGATGGAATTAGAAACTCATGTAAATCCTTGTTGTTTAATTATCTTGTGTGTTCTTATTTTGCAAACAATGTTTTAGAGGTCGGTTAGTTGTTATTATTTTGGTAGATAGTAGGATCTGTAAACACTACTTTAATCATATGAAATCTAGTAATTCCATTGTGGATGTTCTTCGTTAATCTTGGTCATGATTCAATCAATCAGTCGTCACCACACCGTGGATTCCGCACGTGGCGCAGGGTGTGGCAGGTTGGTATAGAGCCAAGGTTATAGAGAACTAGGAAAAACCCAATACTTAATGACCTTACCCATAACCTAAGCTACCCCATAGGACTAAGTGTTATAGGCTTGAGGATACTTAGGAACTAGGTAAACTTGAGTTAGCATTAAGTCTAGATTCAGCTTGGAAGATTTTAGGGACAAAAATTTTCAAAAATTATTTTCATATATAAAAATGAAGGAATTCAGTGCCAGGATTCTATAATTTTAGGACTCAGACTAAATTCCTGAATTTTTGAACAATCGTAAACTATCATGAGTTGGAATCTTAACTTCAAATACAAACGGAGGCCTATCTCTGACATACTGAGGTGGTGGTGGGCTGGCAGTTAGCCTGACCCTATGTATGCCCTATATATAAATTAACTTCAGTATGACAGGGGGATTTGGCGTGACTATTTGAAGTGAGGATCTGGGGTTATCAACAATCATTAGAACATCAAACAAGTACATTTGAACATATTCTTGAAGTCAAGAGAACAAAGAACATAATGAACAATGTGTGAAACAATCTTATATGAAACAATCATATGTGAATCAACCATATGTGGGTCAATCTTAGAAGAGTCAATCATATGTGTGAACAGTTTTATATGTGAACATTATGTGCAACCCTTTATGTGATAAGATGCTTATACATATCAACATAGGGTAACATGACAACTTAGTGCAAACGTACATGCCAATGTAGTTGATCAAGTTAACATTGTTAATAGATACCAACATAAGTACATGCCAATATAAGTTCAATCTTAGTCTGATCATGGTTCAGTTGATCAAGATCATTGGAATAAATATATCTTGAACATTCTTATTGTACAAATGTTGTGCCAAATGCTAGCAAGGGTATGATCGTGGTATGTCGAAGAAGTGGTGGGCTGGCGCTGAAAATAAATAATAATAAAAACTAAAGGTCAAAAATCAAACTAGTGAAATAAATAAATTTGTACACTATAAACTAAGTTAAATCACCAACTCTGATTTTTCTTGAAATCACCGTGTCCCCGGCAACGGCGCCAAAAACTTGATGTGCGTGAAACTATATATTTTATAAGATGGATTTTTCACACAGATTTTAGTTTTAAAAAGGTGTTTACTAAGAACTAAATCACACACAATAGGCAAGTGTACCTATTGTATAGTAATATAGCTAATGGTAAGAACCGGATATCAATCCGTGGACACGACATCTCTCAATACTAAACCTCGGTCAAATGTTTAGTAAAAACATGAAGAAGTCGGGTTTGTGAATTTTAAAAATAATAACTAAGTAACTAGATTTTAAAATAATCTAAAGTCTAAGGAAATTGCCTACTTTATGAATTCACTTAGTCTAGTGATGTGATTAATATGAATTGGTAAAATCAAATGTTGACTAGATTCTGGTCAAAGATATCTAATCCTATAATCTTTTGAAAATCAAAATGACAAATACATTCTAATCACCTAAGATTATTCTATTAAGCCTAGATTCAAGGTCTATGTCAAGATTTAATCAAGAATTAGTCATCCGTCAAGAATCTTAATTCTATAACTTAAGGAAAACTAATATGACTTATACACACTAATCACCCTAAGTTGCATAAAGTCAACAAAATCACAATTTCTTCCAACTTACAATCTATGAACACAATCATGCAAATGAGGTCATTTGGCCATAATTTCCTAACTTACATGTTAATAATATTCAACAAATCATAATATCACCATGGTTTTTCCAAACTTTAGTGAAAGAAATTATACTTATGCAAGTTACATAATATTCAAAAAAACACTTATCATTCCTTATCTCATGGCATAATCTTAAAAACAAGTTGTAAGATTATAAACAAATGTTTGATCATGGTTTTCCAACATAATATGACTAAACATTCATCATTCTTGAAAACTAATCAACCTACACAAGTATACAACATCATTGGAACAAAATCATAATTTCATCTTGAATCTTGACATAAACCATTTTTACCAATTCATAATATCAACATCACATGAACATAAATTTCATCATAATCTAGACAATAGAGTGATTAGCCCATAAGGCTTACAAGAACAACAATAAAGTGTATGAAATTAACAAGAAACATGATGGAAATAACAAATTCAAACCACTAGCAAACAAGGATTGGAAACAAAATGCTGTTGGATGCTTCTTGGATCTTCAAGACCTTCAAAATCTCCCTTGGAAAGCTTGGAAAATTCTGATCAGGGGGTATTTTTGCTCCAGGAAGTCTAGCCCTTTCAAATGAAGAGGAAAACTCAATTTATAGAAAGTCTGGAATTTGGCATGGTCGTACACCGTAGGTTCACGATTGTGCAAGGTGTAACAGTGCTTCACTTTTAGTCTGGGGCGGTTGTCGAGGTTGCCATTTTCAGCTAAGTCTTGAAAATTGACTCGAGGTGTCAGGCACGGTCGTGCCAAAAGTCGCACGATCGTGCATGAGTCAGAATGGCCAGCACTACCTCCCTTTGGCCCGGCACTGGCTAGCTTGCACGGTCGTGCAAGGCTAATGCACGGTCGTGCATGGGCCAACACTACCATGCATGGCCCGGCACTACTTGGTTGCACGGTAGTGCAAGTTTATGCATGGTCGTGCGCGGGTCAGCACTACCATGCTTGGCCTTGGCACTGCCTGTGTTGGGTCCAGAATAGGGCTGCACTGCCAGTGCAACATTTTGCACGGTAGTGCACATTTGGAGATTTGCTCAGAAATTGCTGAAATTCCATATATGGCTTGATTTTCTTCCGAGCAAGGTCGTTTGTCCTACAAATTCACAAAAACAATAATTAGGACTATTTGTGAATGAATTTGCTTGTTGCTAACGTTAAAACCGGGGGAAATTATGTCAAATAATATGTATAATTTAACGTATATCAGTTATGGCTGAGAGATCTAACGTTAATGATCTTGTCTGGGAGCAGGATATCGGCCAAAGGTACCATCCTCCTCAATTTCAACTCATCCTCCTCTGAGGCCTCCTTGTCGGTCTCTTTCCTGTTACGCTCACGGTTATCGGCCATTCTTGTTAATTTCGTTTCCATGAGTACATATAAAATGTAAGATCTTAGTGTAGTCTAAGTATAGAGCTATGGATAATCTAAGTTTTCTACATGCAAACCTAGTCCTCTATAACCAAGTCTCTGATACCAGTCTGTCACACCCCCAAATTACTACTTATGGTGTCAAGCCATTGAGTGTAACGTGGTAGGATCAGAAGTCTTGGTCATATAGAACGAATCTGTATGCAGTCTAAAACGCGTTGATATCTCATAAATATCCTAAAATAGTTTTTTTTAAAGTTACACTGCGGAAATTAAAATAGTGCTGAAGCTTGTTCAAATAATAAACGGTTCACACATTATGATAATAAATATAAAGTTCCAAAATGTTAGAAATGCATGCAGGACTCTTGTGCTAAGCATCCTTAGATGCATTCCTAGCCATGTGCAGTTCAATTACTCGAGAATACATGTTAAAAACGCGTCAACATAAAGTTGGTGAGTTCACAGGTTTATATAAGCAATAAGTATCCAAAAATGGAGTTTGTCGTGTGTCATATTGTTTATTAATGTTTGTTGGGCCCGAGGTCCTAAGTGTCAGTTGCGTCACTACCGAACTAGACTGTTTGTCGTGCCTCCGCCATGTCTATCGTAAAAACAATGACGATAGGTCAAGATTACACGCATCCTGAACTTCGGTCAATACTGGCGCCGTGTGGGGTTCGTCAATCCAATCTAAGCTCGCCTCGTTGTATACACATTAACTGTGTGACTGTGTGAGGACTTTATACGATACACAACCCTTAAGAGTATGTTCCCAATAAACCAGCATACACACAAAATATTCGTACAAATAGTTTTATGCAACATGTATTCTTCCCATAGTTTTATGAGTTTGTGTCTGTGCTGGTCATATTGACCCAATGTGTTCGTGTTCAACAACTCTAAGTTGTTGTGTTTACTCACATTTGACCTTGTTGACTCAGCGACCCGTTGGTGACTTGTTAGTTTGGTATCGTTCGTTTAATGTTTGTCATTTCTCACGTATTGCATGTAAACACATAGCTTACATCAAATGGACAACTTGCTATTTATAGTAAGTTTCCATTTTTAGTAGGTTTCTATTTTTAGTAAATTTCTATATTTGGCAAGTACCTATTTTTAGTAAGTTAACATAAATTCTCATTTTAACATTCTAGCGTGCTTGTTTTTCCTATATGATAATGTTATCACATAGCACGTTGTCACATGTTATCATTTAAGCACATAATCCATTTCAAGTAATTAAAGTAACTAAATATAGTAAGTTTCTATGTTATCATGTTTTAACACCAACAATCATGCAAATACTCTCATAACATCATAACAAGGCATTTTAAAACACATTTCACCATCTAACATGTTCCTATAAAGTATTTTGATGAAAATCCCCAATTAAAGTTTCCTATATGGAAAGTTCACTATAAAAACACATTTTAATCAAAACCAACAATTCAGCATGCTTATAAAATCGTTATTATTAGTAAAATAGTCCAACATAATTAAAACCTCATATGCATGACAAGTCGTTATACCAAAGTTTCCTTATTTAGAAACTTAGGAGCTAAATCATCTGTTTCATCAATCTAACCAAACCAATCCATCAATAAGCATATCAACATTCACAAATCACCATTTAACACCCTTTATCATCTTCAAACATCATCTATCATCAACTTGCATTTTCAAACTTACTATTTATAGTAACATACGTCAAAAGCACCCATTTCATTAAATCAACCTAGCTAACTTGTCCATATCATCATTCTTATGCAAGAATCATCATTCTAACATACATAAAATGTTCATATTATCATCTGTCATCTATCATCAACTTGCATTTTCAAACTTACTATTTATAGTAACATACGTCAAAAGCACCCATTTCATTAAATCAACCTAGCTAACTTGTCCATATCATCATTCTTATGCAAGAATCATCATTCTAACATACATAAAATGTTCATATTATCATCTGTCACACCCCTGCGCCGCGTGCGGAATCCACGGCGCGGTGACGACTTGATCGAATGATCGGTAGATTCAAGTGCACAAGATTGACGATGAACAACCACAATGAATTACTACATTTCATATGATTAAAGTAATGTTTACATACCATGTCTAACTACCAAAAGAATACAACTAACCGACCTCAAAAATAATGTTTAGAAAATAAGAATATACAAGATAATTAAACAACAAGGATTTAATGGGTTTCTAATCCTTCCTAGCTTCTTTCTTGATCTTGTTATATCTTAGACTAGGTCACCTTAGTTGTCCATGTCCTGTGCCTACCTTTGATCACCTGAAACATGTGAAGAAAATCTGTCAACTACAAATAGTAGTTGGTGAGATACACAGGTTTAAAATCTTGTAAAACATATAGTTTATGAATATGAAAATATTAGTTCGAAGAAGCATCCATTGAATAACCTATGAGTGTAACCTGTATAAAACCTGAGTCCAATCAATCCATGAATCATGTACAAACAACCACTATGTATAAAATGTATATGTATCATTGTAAAAGTTGTAACATGCTAATGTAACACAAACTATCATCAAGTATATCCTATTGTCATCTTAAATCCAAGCCCCAAACTACGTTCGGAGTTAGGCAAAGACTGACGAATAACCAACACAGCCCATGGTAATAAAATAAATTTAAAACCAACTCTGTTTTAATGAAAATGTACTCAATATGACTTAAACTGTTAAAATAAATCAATAGTTAATTCATATTGCTAAATCTACATCAATCCATATTTGGCTATAAAGTTAATTAAAGCCAACTCTGACCTTGGTGTAGAACTAATGTTGAACCGTGCGTGAACTCAAGTTTAAAGGTTATGTTAATAACTTCTAACCCTTGAGTCCAAAATGTACAATTACATGAACTTCCAGTCTGAAATCTAGAATAGTGATTTCAGTCCTCGAAGTCCTAAATATAGGCATACATGATGCGAATATGCTTGTTTACAAACTATGCATCCATGTTACATAGTTTAATTTAAAACCAACTTGTATGAAATGAAAATGGATTAGGTCGTGTGCCATGACAAGTCATGACTAAGTGCCTTGTATCCATTGTTTATTGTTCAATTGTTCAAATGTAATTAAGTATACCAACATAGCCAAACATAAGTTTTGAGTAAGGAAAACCATTCAAGTAGTTGAATAATGAAAACCATTTAAGAAATTGAGTTTCGAAAACAGTATTCACATGTTCCACCCCAAAAGATTAAGCAGGAAAAGAGGGGCTATGTACTCACCTTGAATGGTTGAAGTGTACGATGAATGAAGAATCAATGAACGATACTCTCACTTGTTGTTGATATGTTTATCGTACTCAAACCCTAATCGTGTTAACATAATTCTTGATTTTGTAAGTTTATATGCATTTCATGTTCTTAATTCCCATGTTCATTAGATTTAGTGTTTAAACATATGTTCTAGTATCTTGATTCTTGTAACCATCTCAAGCTTAGTTCATAACCTTCTTATTAACATAATAAGTTTATTTCATTACTTAAATATAAGTTAGAAACTTTATTCTAAGTGTATTGGATGATACATAAGTATGTTATCCCATTTCACTATGCATGCAACTCATGCATAGTGTATTCTAGATTATAACTATGTTGTAAAATCTTAAAATGTTCATTACGTCCTTGTTGAGTTCATTAGTTGTCACTTGATCACATTAACTTAGGTTATGGTATGCAATAACTAAGCTTGGTTGGTTACATGTTCCAAAAACTCTAAGGTGTTGGATCGGCCAAGACTAACCCCATACCCGAACCATTGTTGCTTCCACCCTCGAATACTAACTTGTTTGTGGATGGTTTATGTTTATTCATGGTTCATAACACTTGGAGAGGGTTAATCTTGTTAGTATCTACAGGTCAAGGGGCTAGGTAGGGGCGTCAATATTAATAAGGTCGACACAAGTTCATGAGGTGAACTTCCAGCCCATCGATGCTATACTATCGGATGTTTTTGACTTCCATCAAACTTGTCTTGGTCAAACTTGTCAGTGTCGATGCCTTCCCTAGCCCCAAACCCTTAGATCATTGAACTTAACAGTGTCGAAGGATGGCTGGCCGATTCTAGTGACTGTCGAGATTGCTAATCTCGATGGAAGAACATCCATGTGAAGTTCTTCCATCGATATTGTTTACCCAGGTGGTTCCAGCCTCGACATTGATCCCCAGCCCCTTTCTCGACTTCTTTGGCCTACCAAACTCCAAGTAAGATGCCCCCAAGTGTTTAGAATCCATACATAATTCATAACAACAAAGTTTGATCGAGATTAAATCCGGGTTTTGGCTCAAACCTTTGACTTTAAGAAAACCCTTAAAAACCCGAAACTTCTTACACAAACCTGCTTGATTCTAGCCGTTTTCAGCTCCGATCCTTTGTACTTTCTTGTTGTAGACCTCGTAAGCTTTCCGTAGACACTAAGAATGCACGATTTCGTCAAGAAACTAAAGAGATCTTGTGCTGTTCTTCTCGAGAGAGAGTAAAGAGAGAAGGTGACGATTTTGTAGAGAGAGAAAGTGAGATGGCTGGTAGGTTAAAGCCATAAATGAAGGAATTCATTCCTTAAATACCCCGAGTGGTTTTTCGCGTATCCGGGCTCGTTCAGTTTCGCGTTTACGCGTTCTATTACGCAAACGGTATAATATGATTAAAAATAGTTTTGTTGTATCATTTTGGGTTTTATGTGACGAGTTTCAAAATTGTAAAAATAAATAATATTTACGCATTTTGTAAAGTTCATCCGTTTTGAACCGTAAACGAAAATATTTACGTGCATGCCCGTAAATGTACGTGTTTTTGGTTGTTTCTTGTATTTTATTAACGTTTACTTGTAATTATAAGTTTAACATAGATATCTTTAAGGATCGTCACCCATAATGATACCGAGTCTTGCTTACTTATCACGATTTTTGTTTAAATGATTTATTGGTTTTAATATACGTCTGTACGCTACGTACTAACACTACCCCAATATACCGAACACATTTATGTATAGGGCATACGTAGAGTCCAGCTACATGCCTTATCAGCCGCCAGCCCACCACTATTTCGATATATTACAATAGTGTTATTACGTAATGTAATTGACAATAAATAAATACTAAGTGTATACTTAATCACTCACGATACATATCTAAAACATACGAATAATTGTACAATGATCTCATGAACTTCTGCATACATGTATTATGAATTGCATATCATTAACGATTACATCCTGAATTTGTACAGATGTTACAGTCTCCCCTAGTTGAGGGAATTTCGTCCCGAAATTAACTAGCTGAAGTTACTGTAAAAAGATGAGGGGACTTGAGCTTCATCTGGTCTTCACGCTCCCAGGTGAACTCAGCACCGCGTTTGCCTTCCCATCACACCTTTACGATCATAATACGGCTATGCTTGAGTTTCTTGACCCCATGATCCATGATCTTTACCGGTTGTTCAACGAATTGCGTATTGTTCTGAATCTGAATGTCCTCCAAAGGAATCTGGACACTGTGATCTGCCAAGCATTTCTTAAGATTTGACACGTGAAATGTGCCATGGACGCTGCTTTGTCCAACTGAAAGTTTAAGTTTATAGGCCACAGGACCAATCCTTTCCAGGATTTCAAATGGTCCTACGTACGTAGGAGCAAGTTTCCCTTTCTTCCCGAATCGGACGTCACCTTTCCAGGGGGAAACTTTGAGCAAGACTCGATCACCGACTTGAAATTCATGCGATTTCTGACGTCAATCAGCATACCTCTTTTGCCGATCCCTCGCGGCCTTTAGTCTTGATTGTATAATTGAAATCTTGTCAGTTGTTTCTTGGATAAGTTCAGGCCCATCAACCTGTGAGTCACCAACCTCGGTCCAGCAGACCGGTGATCGACACTTCCTACCATATAGAGCTTCAAATGGAGCACACTGAATGCTCGTATGATAGCTATTATTTGTACGAGAATTCGATAAGAGGGAGATGAGTATCCCAACTTCCTTAGAAATCGATCACACAAGAACGTAAGATGTCCTCGAGTATCTGGATAGTCCTCTCGCTTTGACCATCGGTTTGGGGGTGATATGCCGTGCTAAGATTAACACAAGTTCCCAAAGCCTTTTGCAATGATTGCCAAAAGCGAGAAGTGAAACGACTATCGCAATCAAATATAATTGACGTTGGTGTACCATGACGTGCGATGATATCGTTGATGTACAAAGTGGATAATTTCTCCATTTTGTAATCCTCACGGATCAAGAGAAAATGAGCAGATATGGTGAGTCGATTGATGATCACCCAAATCGAATCGTAGCCTCTCGGAGTTCGCGGCAACTTGGTGATGAAATCCATGGAAATTTGTTCCCATTTCCATTGAGGAATTTCAGGTTGCTGCAACAGACCCAAAGGTTTCTGATGTTCTGCTTTGACCTTCGAACATGTCAGACATTTTCCTACGTATAGGGCTATGTCTTTCTTCATCCCGGGCCACTAGTAAGACGTCTTCAAATCTTGATACATGTTATCGGCTCCTGGATGAACTAAATATCACGACTTATGTGCTTCATCATAAATGAGGGTGCGCAATTCTTCCGACTTTGGAATCCATATGCGACCGTTGAAGTACAGAACCCCGTCAGATCGAGGTTCTAGCTTACCTTCAACTCCTCAATCTAACTCTGTCTTTAGTTAACCGCTGATCACCACCTGTTCCTGTGCAATACGAATCAAATCATTCAAGTTCAGTTGAGTGTTGATCTTCATGGCTCTTACGCGTATCGGCTTAACTGATTCCTTGCGATTAAGAGAATTCACATTTAGAGAATCTGGCATAAAGTTGTTCAGTTCTTAGCAGTTCTAAAATTTTCCTCAAGTGACTCTCGTGTTATTATTCATTCTTGGAATAGATCAATATATCATCAATAAAGATGATAACAAACTGATCTAGATGTGGCTGACAGACTCGATTCATCAAGTCCATGAACACTGCCGGTGCGTTAGTCAGCCCAAAAGGCATAACCACGAAATCGAGTGTCCGTAACGAGTCCTAAACGCCGTCTTTAGGATATCCTCATCGTTCACTCTCAACTGATGATACCCGAATCATAGATCAATCTTAGAGAAGCAAGTTGCCCCCTGTAGTTGATCAAACAAATCGTCGATCCTGGGTAGGGGATATCTGTTCTTAATGGTCAACTTATTCAGCTCACGATAATCGATGCGCATGCGGAATGAACCGTCTTTCTTCTTAACAAAGAGAATCGGGGCTTCCCAAGGCGAGTAGCTCGGTCTAATGAAACCTTTTTCTAGAAGTTCCTAAAGTTGACTAGACAATTCCTGCATTTCAGACGGTGCTAATCGATAAGGAAATTTCGCCACTGGGTTTGCTCTAGGGACAAGATCTATTCAAAACTCCACTTGCCGAACCGGTGGTAGTCCTGGCAAGTCGTCTGGAAATACTTCTGGGTAGTCTCTAATGACCGGTACATCTTTCAATGTCTTCTTTTCCGGCTTCTTCTCCACTACATGTGCCAAGAAGGCACAATATTTCCTCCTCAGGTACTTTGGTGCCTTAATGCATGACACGATCTTCAGCTCTCGACAAGGCTTCTCGCCGTACACCCGCATCATTTCACCGGACGATAGAAGAATACGTAACAGCTTCTCCGAGCAGACAACTTCAACGTTATACTTTGACAACCAATCCATTCCGATGACAACCTCAAAGCTACCGAGTGTCATTGGGATGAGATCGACAGTGAACGTTTGTTCACTTAACATAAGTTCACAACCACGAAGTACTGAGTTTAGCAAAACTTTCTTACCATCAGCTACTTCTACCGTATAAGAGGTATTAAGTTCTAATGGTTGTATATCAAACAATGATGCAACAGTAGCAGAGACAAAAGTTTTGTTTGCGCCAGCTGATGTGTTGCAAAACACATCTGTTTATCCGGTAGTTTTTGTTGGTTTCTGTACAGTTTCAATTAGTTTTAGAGTTTATTTTAGCTGGTGCTTCATAGTTTTATAAATGAATGCTTGCAGGTCATAAATATGTGTATTTGGCATAAAAGTACAAAGAAACGAGCTTCCGGTAGGGCGAGAACGGACCTTGAAACAAAGAAAGTAAAAATCTGGTTTTTTGCACTCGTCGCGCTACGCGACACCCACAGGGAACCCTGTTGCGCTACGCGACAGGTGGAAAAGACGAAAATGCCCTCACTTAATCATTGCGGGTTGACCCGACTAATTTGTCGGCACTTGACACCCCTCGCGTAGCGCAAAGGGTTGAGAGCATGTCGTCGAGGTACGCGACAAGGGGGAATCTTCAGAAAATCGATTTTGTTTGATAAAAACGGCTGGAGGCTTTATTTTTTGGGTTACTGACGGTTTTGGAAGAGGATTGAAGGCGACCAAGAGGCTGGGAAAAGCAAGTAAGGCAAGATCCATCATCGGGAAGCCCTAGGATTGAGATTCGAAGGGTGTACTACGATCGGTTTCCATTCTTTTCTTGTTTATTTCATTTGAATGATGTTTAGCATTGGTTTTTGTACTATATCTTTCTGTTTGTTCAGTATGGTTATTGGCTAAACCATTAGAACTACCCAGGGTTTTAACGAATATGCATGTTTAACGTTTAATTCGATTGATTGTGGAACGATGTTTGTGATTATGAAATGACATAACGATTTGGTTTTAATTCTTGGATGTGTATGAATATTTAGATTTGTTTATTGATTTAATCAACTTATTCCTCATGTGCTTTGATGAATGTCTTTCATAACATAGGTGCATGTTAGATCAATTACTTGGTGTTTTTGATTAGTAAATGAACTGCTAGACATGGTGGTTTATAGGATTGTTGGTTAGGCTATAAATAATCAAAAAGTTTAACCAAACTCAAAATCGGTGAGGTGAGAGTTTGTTGGTTTGTCTTGTATGTTTGATTATTAGTTAAAGTCTTTGTGAAAAGACCAAGATTAGTTAATTAGACATTACTTTGCCTACCGAATCCAAGTTGAGATTCTTTATTATCCCGTGCATGTTTCATGTATTGAGACTCTCGATTCCATGAGGTAGATAGTCTTTAGGATATGTCATTCATAGTTTGGGTAACTTGTGAAAGTAACTCACTAAAACCGGTAATTTAGCAACATGTAGACATCTTAGTTGATATCTTTGAGAAAGGTTGACGATACTCTAGGTTGTTTGTTAGTTAATAATCCAAGATCCTGGTTTAACAATAGTTCCATAATCAATCTACAAAGTGTTGAACATGTATAGAGTTAATCCCTACGTAGTCATTTCATCATCGTTATCTCTTGGTTCACTTTTGCTACTTAGTTCAAATATGTTTTTAGGTCATTTAATTATTTTAGTTAAATTTATTTATTCAGCAACCCCCCCCCCTTAAAACAATTCTTTTAATCAAATAAACCTGTATAGATAAGTCATAAAGTCTAGTTAGCATTTTCTATAAAAGTCTGTGGATTCGATATCCGGACTTACTTTTTCTTTACTATTTTCAATAGGTTCACTTGCCTGTGAGTAGTTTAGTTTAGAGAATCTAGAGTATTACTTGGTGCTTAGGTTAGTTGTGATTTTTGTTACTTTTAATTGAGCTACTTTGCACACATCACCTGTACCAAATAATACTGAAAAATAACGGTTATTCACAAGAAATGTACCTGTAATGACTGCCTGCTCTTCGCGTGCTTCCGTACCTCCCATGACGAAAGCACGAGCAGTGGCAGCAGTGTTGTTGAGACGAGGGCATTGATTCCTGAAGTGCCCTTCTGCCCCGCAATTGTAGCAAGATTTCCCGCCTTTAATAGTGGGAACCATCGCGGTAGTAGTGGCGGCAAAATTTGCAGTACGGCACATTGTCGCTAAGTGCCCGAACCTTCCACACTTGAGACATTTTCGGCATGGAAGGGTTGGAAGATGGTGATACTGGCACTTAGTACATAATGGGTACTGTACATTGTACACATTCCTGGCTGCAGCAGGTTGTGGCACAACAGTGATAGGAGTGGCTTGAATCGAAGCATTTGCAACTTTTGTTGCATAATGCTTGATGGTCTTCTGTTTCTTCTTCTTGGGATGCTGTTCAGGCTTTTTCGTGTCATCAGCCTTAGCCTCCTTGAAACCTTTCCTGTGAAGTACACCAGCCTTGACATACTCCTCAGTTAGAGAAGCACTCAGATGAATTGCAGCCTCCAATGTAGCAGGGCTGCTTCCTAAAACATTACCTCTGATAACCAAGGGTAAACCTTTGATGTACTTCTCTATCTTCCATGATAGAGGAGTAACCAAATGCGGTATCAGTAGACACAGCTCATGAAACCGAGCCGTGTACTTGTGTTTTCCCCTATATCTTAAACAAGGCCCCACATTTCAGCTTCAAGCTTCTTCAACTCGTGACATGGGCAAAATTGTTCCACCAAAAGCTTCTTGAAGTCCTCACAAGGTAGGGATGAAGCTACTTCATGACCCCTGGTTTTTCTGTCAGCATTCCACCAGGTTAAAGCGCCCTTGTGAAAGGCGCTCGTCGCCATCTTGACTTTCAGGTTCTCCGAACAACCCGTGTAATCGAGTATGTCCTCGATGCTTTCGAGTCATTATAGCATGCTCGTAGCTCCCTCCGCACCAGAGTACTTCGGGGGCTTAGCATCGTTGAACTGCTTAAACGTGAGGTTTGCTGCTCCAATGGCAGTAGAGTTGGAGTTGTTGGTTGTTGATTCATCCCCACTCCCTCGTAGGTTCTGGGTGATGTTAGTGACCATGCCCAGGATAACATCCTTCATACGCACAACTATGATTTGGGTGATTTTGTTGATCTCATCGTCATTACCGCTTGTTGAACCCTCACCGTTGGTGTTATGTCGAGGAGGCATTCTACGAAGAGAAAGCCACAAGCGTGTCAGTAACGAGAAGTTTTACAATTTAATTATAAGATAACTTAGTAATATTTTCGTACTACTAATATTATCATTCAATTGTAAAGGAATGAGCAAGCACACACATCAGCAATAAGCTTATTAGTATACCTCTCATATACTTGTATATCATGATCTTATGTACAAGTCCCATGATATACCCCACCAAACCTACACACTGACACTTTCCCGATATGCCGAAGAGAGCTTATGTATAGGGCATACGTAGAGTCAGACTCAGCCGCCAGCCCACCACTTCTTCGACATACCACGACAATGCCCTTGCTAGCATTTGGCACCAAAATTGTACGATTTAATAAGAATATACTAAGATTCCACTGATGTTCATCAACTGAACCATGATTTGTCTATGATCAGACTTATGTTGGCATGTAACTATGTTGGCATTTAATAGCAGGGTCTACTTGACCAACTACATTAGCATATATGTATGCATTAAGTTGTCCATTTACCCTACGTTGTCATGTACTAAGCATGTAAGACCTTCACTAGATCTAAACATGTTTACACATTAAAAATTGTACAAAATGTTCACACACAATGTTCCCATACAATGTTCACCTACCATGTTCACATAAAATGTTCAACCCTACAATTGATTCACCTATGATTTGTTTACACACTATTCACTTGTTCACACACTATTATTTTGTTTAAAAATTGTTCATTTGTTCACATACTGTTCACTATGTTCTTTGTTCACTTGACTTCATGAATATGTTCAATTGTACTTGTTCAATGTTCTATTGTACTTGCTCGATGTACTAATGAATCTTGAATACCCAGGATCCTCACTTCAAATAGTCACGCCGAATTCCCCCTGTCATGCTGAAGTTAGTTTACATATAGGGCATAAGTAGGGTCAAGCTAACTTCCAGCCCACCACCACTTCAATACATCAGGGATAGGCCGCCGCTTGTATTTGAAGCTAACATCCCATTCCACTACTGTCCATTAATGTTCACAACTGTTCACATCTGTTCTTTGTTCTATGGTTGAACATGTAACATCAGTGCCGGAAACGTCACCGGAACAGTGATCTAAACAGTAACTTGAACAGTAATCAGGTACAAACTTTACGTATCTCAGTGTATGTTATATTCATATCATGTATCATTATCACTTCGTGATATCAAAGAGCAAATTCAGAATCATTTCAGAGATACAGAACTCAGAAAACATGGTTCGTCAGTCAGATAATTATCTGGCGATACAGAACCATCACGTGACTAATTGTTAGGATTTTATTATGTATAAACGTATGTGAGGCTCTACAGAACAAAACAACATGGATGTCGTTACGTGAATGCTAAATCGACACATTATTCGTATAGGTGACGATCCGTACGAATATATTTGGAAGTTTAACGTTCTGAATGATATCCGATAATTAGAAAACAATATTGAAAAGTATAATTATCCTCGTGTTCGTACGGGTGACGATTCGAACGAATACGCGCGACGACTGTACGATTCGATTTTAAAACAGTTAATTAAATATTTCAGAAATTTAAAATTTATGGAAGATATTTAGTTAATAAACTAGGAATAATCACCTAAAATAATTTTTACAAATCTTATTTTAAAACCGAGTCGTTTCGTTACGAAAACTACGAAGAACCGACGTTTTACGCGAAACCGAGCAAAACCTAACGAAGCCGGGTATTTCTAACCCATTTAATGTGGTCATTAAGACCACAACCACCACCTACCCATTTCATCACAAATTTTCGTCTCTCTCTCTCTCTAGATTCTCTCTCTAACTTCTCTCTACAATTTCTCATCCATCTCTCCACCATTTCAAGAGATCTTTGGCTCTAAACGCTCGTGTGATCGAGGAGAACAAGAACCCACGAAGAAATCTCACGTTTGGCCGACATTTCAAGGTAAATCTATAGCTTTATTTTCGTTTTTGTATGAACCACGACTTCTTTAACTAATTGGTGTTCTAGTCGATCTAAACACTTGGAAACACGGGGATAAACTCTTGTAAACAACTAGGAAGCTTTAGAAACTGACCTACAACAGATTAGGGTAGTTGATGAAGATGATGAAGCTGGGTTCGTGACAGGAAGGAGATCGGCCGAACCTCCATGAGCTGAAAATGAGAATGGCCGAACCTAGGACTCCTTCTCGACCTAGCCGAACCTGGGAATTGGCGAACCCTAAACGGCTGCTGCATGTGAGCTTAACGAACCTGAGGTTATCACGAACCTAGGGCTTCCCTATGACTTAGCCGAACCCATTTTCACGAACCCCAGTTGGGGCGAAGCTGAGTTAGACGAACCAGCAGCTGGCCACGAACCATGAGCCAGGCGAACCATCATGCGGCCACGAATCTCATTGGGACAAACCTATCGGTTCCACGAACCATGGCTTGGCCGAACCCCTCAACAGTAAACCCTAAAAGTGGCGAACCTGCACCTAACCGAACCCATCATAGCCGAACCAAGGAATCCCGAACCTGGAGTGGGCGAACCTGTACCTTGGCCGAACCCTAGGACAACCTGATTCATTATCAGCAAACCTAAGGCCTTTGTGCATACCATGGACTGTCAAACCTAGTGATACGAACCAAGGGAATAGACATGCGAATACACAAAACCAAGGATAAACGAAGGAGTATTTAGGCATGGTATTGTGTGTGCATGGGATGAGTTACGTGATTCATGCATGGGAAATTAGAGTATGTGCATGAGAATCGTACTAAGGCCCGTCTTAATGATAAAAGGTAGTTAAGATAATCATGGTTTAGGTTTCAATAACAAGGGTTTTCTTTAAACACACTAACAACTCAACATGAGTTGTTTATATCTATTGAATTAGCTTAACACTTGGGGAAATTATTAAGAGATCATGTGGATCAAAACAAAAGCCTAGAGGTTGGAGTGTTGATTTAATTACTAACACTTAAACCTTAGGAAAAGTCATAATACGCATAACTAACCTAGATGATTTAATTGAATTATCTATGCTGAGTTATTCAAAGATTTTGATTAATGATCGCTTGGCAATCAAAGTCTAGCAATGGGCTGAGGTGGCCCAATGGGCTTAACCCAAGCCATCATGAGTAAACTTCATCTTTCTTAAATTAATTATGTTTTATTGAAAGAAATTAAATTATAAACCTTGTTAAAATTTATTTAAATGATTTTCTAAATTAATGTTCAACTTAAAATGAGTTAATTTAAAAACATGTTAATTAAGAACTTATAATGATAAATCATGGGATTAGGGTTACTAATGGGTGATTATTTAGGCTAATAGATAAAATCTTAGAAACACATTAGAACATAGGACACTTAGTTGCACACCGAGACTGTAACATCACTGTATTTCCGGTCGTCCGTACATTCGTACGATTGTACTGTTACGACCTGAGATTTATAATTATTAATGATGATGTATTATTTGATGATTATCACTATTATTGGTATACATTGAGAATATATTATTCTATGCATAAACCATGGTGAGTTTAGTTGAAACCTAACTAAACAGAACCAGAGAGTTTATCGCAGTTATATTGTTGATGATTATGGATTTGGGTTGGAATGGAAAGGAACTAGGAGTTTTGTTATGGTCTGGTTGCTAAACGTAGTCAAGGACACATGGTCATGGTTTATCGAAATAGCGGTGGGACGGTGTAGGGGAGGTTGCGATCTACCTCTGCATATGCCCTATACATATGCATATTTCGGTCTATCATGGATGTGTCAGTGACTTGGTTTAGTGGGTTTTGGATTGGGATTGATAATATTAAAGTTAATAAATAATGGAAGTCTTAATAAGAACAATTACGCGATGGTGAGGTTACGAATACAATTCAAACACGAATATTAATTTGGAAATATTAACTTGATAAATGTATTCGCGTGGGTGACGATTCACACGAATATGATTATTAAGAATAATATTCCGAAACGATGTTCCATAAATCGTAAATCGAATCGAAATACGATACGAGCGTTGGATTCGTAAAGGTGACGATCTTTACGAATACGTACGTAAGTAACGCGTTTCGATGAGATAATTAAATAATATTTGACGATATTAAATTTATAATAATAAATAAATAAACAAATGAAAACTGAAAACGTTTATTAGGAATCACGACCTGTAACGAAATCGAATAAGCCGTTTAATTAAATAAATGAATTATCGTAAATGAAACGGAATCGTTTAACGAAACAATTTCTTTCAAATCATTTTACTTAAAACGAAACTTATTTATTTAAATGTTTTATGCTTGGAAATGTTTTACGTTAAAAACCGAACATTTAATGTGAGTTATCGCGATAAAAACGAGACCGAGCACGCGGGGATAGATTGGGGTATAAAAACCCACCTATTCTTTTCTTCTTCATTTGAAAGAACAAGCTCTCTCTCTCTCTCTACCTTCAAAATCCGTCACTTTCTCTCTCTAGATCTTCTCTCTACCATAACTTCTTCGTTACTCAACGGATTCGCGAGATCTTGGTGGCCAAACGACCGCGTGAACGAGAGGAACAAGAAGATACGAAGAAAGCTTCCATTGGATCACTATTTCGAGGTAAATCTGCATTTTTCTTTCTGGTTTTGTTAAGGAAGTACATAGTACTTTGATGCCATCTTAAACCAAATTTCGGGTTGTATTTTGTTTAAATCGGATTACTGACGAACCGTACAAAGCCATAGACAAATTGTAGCCTTAGGAACTTGATGATGACGATGATGAACAGCCCAAAACCCACAGGTTCGTGGAGGATTGTTGCTGGGCGAACCTATTAACACCCAGCGAACCCTAGTTCGGACCAAACCTCCCAGCCGAACCCCCTTCTGTTCAGTGCACCTGTCGCCACCTGCATGGCCATTCACGAACCTTATGGCTGCATGATTGGGCGAACCTTGGAAAGCCACGAACCTATTTCTCTACGCGAACCTAGCTTGGAGCTGAAGCCATGGAACCACGAACCTAAGGCTGGCCGAACCTTGGCCAGCCGAAGCTATTCTGGGCCGAACCATTCACTTCAGCCGAATCCTTTTGAGGCTAGACGAACCCATGGTCTTTTTTTTCTGGTATTGGGCCGAACCTAGGGTCCTAAGCGACCTAACCGACCTAACCGAACCTCATTAGTAGATGAACCCATAATGATAGGCGAACCTGGACATGCATGCTTTAGAAAGGAACGAACCTATGCCTATAAGCGAACCTTAGGAACTACCGGTTAACATGGGACGAACCTTAGTCGATGAAGTGTCTTCTGGCCGAACCTAGCATGGCCGAACATGGTACGAACCTTCACCCTAGCTGAAGCCGAACCTATACCTTGCCTATAGGTTCGTTGCCCTAAGGCCGTCTAACCTAGATTCTTGGTTAACCAAGGGAACCGGTACATGGGTATAGGAGGGCACGTATAAGTCAAGAACCATGCATGCATGGGAAATTGAGAGTCACCACCTTTTTAACTAAATACATATAATAAACTATGAGGTTTTTTTTTATGGAATATGAAGTTTTGTGTGTGTAACTTGATTTCGGGTTCACTAAGCTTAAAAGGAGTTTTAATTAGAAAATGGTGGTAGAGCTAATTGACCATATGTGTATGTGTTAATTTATATATATAATTAAGGTCAACACCTTGGTATAAATGTATATACATGTAACCGAGAGAAACACACATAAGATAACACAACGAGTTATCATTTGTTAAATGATCTAAACCGACAAGTAAATTATACGCTAAGAGTGATTAATTATAAATTCCTTAGCGACATATTTAAAAAGTTAGGTAAAATAAACTCAGTTGGTAAAATACTACTGAGTTTAAAGAAAGCCTAAAGGGACACTAAACTTAAGTTAAAATTGCATATGTTTATAAACACAAACACACTTATAAATACATGTTGATTGAGTTTTGTTGATTTGATTTCTCTTACGTGAGCGCGCATACGACAAGAACACTGATTCTAAGGATTCAGGTGATTTCTCATAACCTCCCTTTCTTTAAACTGTTTTGTTTTAAAAACTCAGAGGTGAAACATGTATACCAAATTTAAATATTATTTTGATAACACAAGGATGATACATGTTTATCAATATGATATTCACATTATAGAATTATCATTATTTATGGATTATCACTTATTATCATATATCCGTGTAACATTGTCATTGACTTCGGTCAATAACAAAGATTACATGTATTGCCACTTGGATTATCACAACTCCATGAATTATTGCCTTTGACTTCGGTTAATTGCATCAGTTTCATGTATTGTCACGTGGTTAGCCACCACTTCATGGATCATGTCTTTAACTTATGTTAATCACATTAGTTCCATGTATTGTCACATATACTAATTGAGAATATTGATTGTTTGTGATTGGTTGAATGGATTGTGGTTGATTATCTATGATTGTCTATGATTATATGAGATGTGTGACTAGGTGTTTGTTTATGTGTTTGACTGTTGTGTTGGGATATGTGTTGTATTTTCACGCAGGTGCTCTTGTGGATTTTCACAGAAAGACCATAAGCTTTTATACTCATTTTAATCAAAACTTTTTATAAAACCTTTTAAACATAAACTTTTATATTCATTTTATAAAATACTTTTAAGTATAAAAACTTATGATTACTCACCAACTACTTCGTAGTTGACACTTGATTTTCTTACATGTTTCAGGTAATGGAGCTAAGTAGGTTAAGGAAGATGAACTCACACTTTTGGACATCATCACATAGGATCTTGGACTTAGCTAATTAACTGAAATTCTGGCGACTTGAATTTAGTGAGATAGCTAATTCTCTTTTGTAATTGATGTAACTAATTCATGATAGACATGATTTTTTTGTAAACATTTATTTGGTTTGATTGATATGTGATGGTATATATTTAGATGCCCACGAGCTTTTGAACAATATACACATCCCTCGTGGCATCCCGACGTTTCCGCCATCGGTCGGGGTGTTACAGAGACCAAACCCTAGTTGCGACTATTATAAATACTTATCGTATTTGAATTCTCTTAAAACAACTCAGGAACTGAAGAAATATAGCCTACAACAACGAGCGCGCATTTTGTGGTAAGTCAATACAGAGCAACACAGGTGAGTTCATTGCCCCTTTTCAAAACACTTTTGTGTTCAAACGCGGGGCTGAGAAGCATGCGTAAACCCTTTTATTTAAATTTTTTTACGTAAATGCTTTTACTTATTATATGTTTTATATATATATATATGTTTATTTATACTCCTAGACTCCTGTCTAGATAACTGTTATACAGAATTAACTAACAAGTTAATTAATTACTCCTATGAGTAATACCTAAATTCTAAAACTCTAAACAAACCTTTAGTCCATCAAGTCAAATTCAAGAATCTAAATTCAAAGTGAAATCAAAAGAACTAAAGCTAAAGATCAAAATCAATGGAATCTAATCCAGTGTGTGATCAATAAACTAAGGATCCTACTCAAGAGTCTACAATCATTGTGAAATTATGGAATTCTAAAGATCAGAATCAAGAAAATCAAGAGAATCGAGGAAATCATAACCGTGTGTGAATCATGAAATAATGAAATCATTAAGATCTAATGAAATCATTAATTGCTTAAGTTAAGGTGGATGTCATTTGTATGTAAATCAAGACCACGTGTAACACACGGAAAGTCCCGGCATAAATAGTAGACTCTTGTAGTCAAGCTATATGGGCATAACTTAGACTATCAAACGAAATCAAGAGAATCAAAGACGATCAAGAATCAAAGATGTCACACCCCCACCTCTCGTCACCTGAGATGATGTCACTGAAACGGTCGCGGAAGCATAGTGGTGATGTCTCAGAGATGAGGGGTGACTTACTTGATCCGATATCACAAGCACACAGATTAACTTAAAGTAATACATTACAGGGTTTCATCATTACAACCAGTATCATAGTTTACAACTAAGTTTATTACACAACTGACTTATTTAATTACTAGTTTTTGAAGTGCTGCCTCACCGAGTGTCACTGTCTCCCTGCAAAAAGATTTAAGTTTAAAACGTCAGCACAAAGCTGGTGAGTTCGTAAGTTCATGTTCCACAATATGATATGATATACATATTAGTTCTCAAAATGTTCAGTTCCAGATAACCATGGGACCCGTATCTAGTTCCTTTCGGACAGTTCTCGATCTATAAGATACTACCCGTCGGTAATATCTTAATGCCTCATTGTCTTAATGCATATCACCACATTAAGAAGTTCTAAAAACAGGTAAAAAACATTCACAGCACAGGGAGTTGCAAACTCCTAGCAAATGGGTTGTCAGCCGATAGTACTATCATTGTTTCCTGTTCGGCCCCACATGGGTTCACTAGATACAGTTTAAAATGAGGACTTTTAAGTTATTTGATAGAGTTCTTGATCTATGGAAAAATCCCATGAAATCCACAAGTTCTCAACAAATCACATGAAATCACGCAGATAACAGTGATACATATCATATAGTTCTAAAAAGTTCCACAGCGCTACCCCTATGTTTATAAAAGATTAAAAAGAAAAGGGGTTGTAAGAAACTCACCTGAAGTCTCAAGATAGCAAGATCACTCGCAGACTGGTGATAATAGTGTAAGTCTGCATTATTTTATATTTAATGAGTTATTTTTTCTTTAACTTACTGATTAGATCTTTCTGAACGTTCAATGTCAAAGACATTGCTTTGAAAGTCATCAAACCACTATTGAGTATTTAATTGATTAATTTAATGTTATATCGTACAGTGTATGATAATGTAAGAACCTATACTGATTCAGGTTCCTAATATGAAGTTGATGACATGTTTGATTAATCAGAATAATCTTGGATTAACCAAATAGTTAATGTTGTTGATTATAATGCTATAACAATTTCTGAACAGATTAATGGCTTAAGAATGATTAATCCTTGTTATTGATTACCCAAATATCATGAAATATCACAATGTAGCATTAGAATAGGTTTAATAACCATGTTTAACATACTAATCTGACTGTTATCATAAACATCAGATAATCGTTCCAATGAGTATGTTAATGATTATGATTAGTTTGAAACACTTGAATTTAACCTTTGCATTTCAAAGATTAATCAAACTAATCACCTACATGGTACAATCAAATGGTTTAATCCACTATAATCATAGTTGTGATTTCATGCAAATCGGGCATTACAACAGATCAAAACAAGAATTTAACCGTTAAAACTTCGTGTTCTTTGTTTATAATCAATCCTAGCCATCATCTAGGCAATAATCAACAATCCTAACTATGTCATTACGTTCAAATTCAAGATCTAATCAATCATAATCAAACTAGAAAGTTAAAAACGAATCATTACCTAATCAGACGGATATCTGGCTGCACAATAGTGATCAGGACTTGTAACCACGTTCCCTGGCTTCAAATATACGATCTGATGGCTTCAAAAGGTTGTTTGGATGGTGATTTGGTTGTGTTTTTCGTCTGTGAGTCGAGTTTGTGCGAGAGAAAGAAAATAAAAATCTTATGCATGAAAATTCTAATAAAGAAGATCAAATAATTCCACCGCCTCATCCGTCGCGTACCGCGAAGAAATCCGGAGGAATCTAAGATATTTTCATGCATCGCGTACCGCGGAGTACCCTTAAACCCTCCTTCGTGTACCGCGATGAGTCCAATCGTTTAACACTTGGAAATTTTTCTTCGTTTTTCAATTCCGGGCAATCCAGGACTCCGTTTTGCGCATGGTTTTCGCCCACGTTCATCATTTCTCGCATACTATCGATCTGTAATAATTACAATCATTAAATTAATTTGGATTTTTAGAAGGACTAAATGTGATCCCGTCATTGATGACGTAATTCTCGTATGCAACTGTCACAGTCTCCTCCTGTTAGAGAAATTTCGTCCCGAAATTTAGTGAAGACTTGCTTGATGACAATCATTTATAGGAATAAATGTGGGTACTTTTCTTTCATCCGATCTTCTCGTTCCCACGTATAATCAGGTCCACGTTGCGAGTTCCATCGCACTTTAACGATTGGTATGCGGCTACGTTTCAGCACTTTCATTTCTCGATCCATTACCTCTACTGGTTCTTCACGGAACTGAAGTTTTTCATCAATATGAATCTCTTCTAGAGGTACGATCGATGATTCATCAATTAGGCACTTCTTCAGATTGGATACATGAAATACATCGTGAATATTACTGAGTTCAAGAGGTAACTCAAGTCTGTAGGCTACTGATCCAATTCGTTCAAGAATTTTGAATGGCCCTACAAATCTAGGTGAAAGCTTACCTCTCTTTCCAAATATGAAAATGCCTTTCCAAGGTGACACTTTCAACATTACTCGATCACCTATTTGGAATTCTAACGGTCTACGACGATTATCAGCATAACTCTTTTGACGATCGCGAGCAGCTTTAATTCGTTCTTGAATGAGTACGATCTTATCGGTTGTTTCCTGAATGAATTTTGGGCCTATGATTTGACTCTCACCTACCTCTGACCAACAGATAGGTGATCTACACCTGCGTCCATAAAGTGCTTCGAATGGAGCGCATTGAATACTGGTATGGTAGCTGTTATTGTATGAAAATTCAACAAGTGGAAGATGAATATCCCAGCTACCTCCAAAATCAATCACACAGCTTCTGAACATGTCTTCAAGAGTTTGATTTGTTCGTTCAGTCTGCCCATCTGTTTGTGGATGATAAGCTGTGCTCATATTGATTTATGTGCCCAGAGCATTCTGAAGAGTTTGCCAAAATCGTGACATAAATCGACTATCTCTATCGGAAATGATAGAGATTGGTACTCCATGTTGAGATACAAACTCATTATCATAGAGTTTAGCGAGTCGATCCATAGAAAAATCTTCCCGGATGGGTAAGAAATGCGCAGATTTAGTAAGGCGATCAACGATAACCCATATAGAGTCGTGATTACGTGAGGTTCTGGGTAATTTAGTGATGAAATCCATTGAGATCTGATCCCACTTCCACATGGGAATCTCAAGTTGTTGTAATAACCCAGAAGGTCGTTGATGTTCAGCCTTAACTTTGAGACATGTTAAACATCGATCCACGTATTCAGCTATGTGTTTCTTCATTCCAGGCCACCAGTAAAAGTCTTTGAGATCTTTATACAATTTATCAGCACCTGGATGAATAGAATACCTGGATTTGTGCGCCTCATCCAAGATAATTGTTCTAGAGTTACAGAATAAAGGAACCCAAATTCGGCTTTTGAAATACAACACTTCGTCAGCTTTCGTTTCGAGTTTCTTGTATAATCCCCTCAGTCCATCAGCAGAATAGTTCGTTGCTTGTAAAGCTTGTTGCTAAGTTTCTTTAATCTGAGGAATTAGACTAGTTTGAATAGTCATTCCTAACGCTTTCACACGTAAAGGTTTGACTCATTTGCTTGCGACTCAAGGCATCGGCTACGACATTCGCTTTACCTGGGTGGTAACGAATTTCACAATCATAGTCATTTAAGAGTTCTACCCACCGCCTCTGTCGCATGTTCAACATTTTCTGATCTAGAATGTATTGAAGACTTTTATGATCAGTGTATATAATACACTTGGTTCCATATAGATAATGTCTCCAATTCTTGAGTGCAAAAACCACTGCACCAAGTTCTAGATCATGAGTATTATAGTTCTTCTGATGTATTTTCAGTTTTCGAGAAGTGTAAGCAATTACTTTATCGTTCTGCATTAAAACACACCCAAGACCTTGACGAGAAGCATCACAGTACACTGTGAAATTATCAGTACCTTCCGGTAATGCCAAGATAGGTGCGTTGCAGAGTTTGTGTTTCAACAGTTGGAACGCCTCCTCCTATTGGGAACCCCATATGAACAATTTATTTTTCTGTGTCAAGGTGGTTAATGGCAAAGCTATCTTTGAAAAGTTCTTGATAAATCGACGATAATAACCTGCCAGCCCTAAGAATTGACGTATTTCAATTGGGGTTCGTGGTGCTTCCCATTGTTCTACAGCCTTGATCTTACTGGGGTCTACTTGAATACCGTTCTCATTCACTATGTGCCAAAGAAATTGAACTTTCCGTAACCAAAACTCACACTTTGAGAATTTGGCATATAATTTTTCACGTGCCAAAAGTTCTAAGATTAATTTCACGTGTTTAGCATGTTCTTGTTGGTTTCGAGAATAAATGAGAATATCATCAATAAACATAATCACAAATTTATCCAAATAAGGTCTACATACTCGATTCATTAGATCCATGAAAACTGATGGTGCATTTGTTAATCCAAACGGCATTATTTAAAATTCATAATTCCCGCATGGAGTTCTGAAAGCAGTTTTAGGAACATCATCATCATGAATTCGTAACTGATGATATCCAGATCTTAAATCGATTTTTGAAAAATAAGTAGCACCTTGTAGTTGAGCAAACAGATCATCTATACGAGGCAATGGATAACGATTTTTGATTGTCAGTTTATTGAGTTCACTGTAGTCAATGCACATCCTGAATGAACCATCTTTCTTTTTCATAAAAAGAATTGGTGCTTCACAGGATGAGAAACTAGGTCTGATAAAACCTTTGTCTAATACTTCCTAGTTAATCTAAAAGTTTCCACATTTCAGAGAGTACTAAGAGATAAGGAGATTTTATCAACTTACCATTAACAAATTTAAGGCACCTCATTTATCTAAGTACGTAGCAGATAATGCAAGTAAAATGATCATTCTGGGGAGGTAAAATTCTTATCTATCCCCACATTAGCAATTATATTGATTGTTAGGAAGAAACGTACCAGTGACAATGTTTGCATCATGCCTTGCCTTCGTTGAACCAATCTAAGAAGCTCTTCCCCTAGCTTCATTCCTCTGATTATTGTTATTGTTGTTTGGACAGTTTCTCATGAAATGATCGGCACTTCCACACTTGAAGCACGTCCGGTTTGCTTGAGTGGTTTGTCGTGGTGCGCGATCTGGACGAACAGGCCTGTTACAGTATTTGGTATAGTGTCCGACTCGATTACAGTTTGAACAAATAGGACATGGTCCTGTGTGATGAAAAGGACACCTATTGCATTTCGGCGCTTGCCCACCATATACTTTCCTTTCTGAAATAGCCGCACCATAGTTCTTCACAATTGATTTGCTCCGGCCACTTTCAGCCGGAGTTTTGGTTTTGCCAAACCACTTTCGTTTGGTACCTTTCGTGTTACTAGGTGTCTTGATCTTAGTACTGCTAGAACTCTCCTCATCCATCATTGTTAGGGTACCATCTCTTATTGCCTCATGGGTAAATCTATTGGCTAAGATAGTGGTATATTCTAAAGTTATGAGTTTAGCAGCAGCTACCATTTCTCGGATTTGAGGAACCAAACCTTGAATATATTTTTCTACCAAAACTAGCTCAGTAGGAAACATGTCAAAGAACAGACATGTGAGTTCACGAAATCGTTCCGTATATTTCTGAAACTTCGCACCTATCATTGAAAGATTCAAGAACTCTTCTTGTAGTTTCATGATTTCGGTGGCTGGGCAATATTTTGAAATAATCAAGGTTTTAAACTCCTTCCAGCCCATTACATCAATAGTGGCCGTACCCAACAATCTTACTTGGGTATTCCACCATGTCAAAGCCGAGTCCTTAAGAGAACAAGTAGCATATGTTACTTTGTGCTCTTCTAAGCACTAGCTGATTTGAAGTTTTGTTTCCATCTCCTTGATCCATTTTAACAACCACTCAACTCCTTCATTTCCAGTAAAATCGGGAGGATTGTAAGTTTTAAAGTAGTTGTATGTACATCCATGTGGTGGAGAATCTAAAACTGTTATATTCATACTGGTGGTAGTATAAGTTTCTGTGTTCCTGTCAGTAACGTTGCGCTCTATATGGCTTCCACGTGAGCTAGAAGCTATGTTCTGCTGATATTGGGCCAACATACCCAGAATAACTGCCACCAGTTGCTCATTTACAATTCGAGCTATCATTGCTTCATTTTGTTCCGCTCCACTAGCAGCCATAGGTGGAACCGTATTCATTTCAATATTCACGGGTGGAGCCATGTTCGTTTCCGGACTGATAGGTGAATCCGGATTTGATTCCACTTTCACAGGTGGGACTTGATCCAGTTCGGGTTTAGCGTTATTCCTGCCAGCTTTCTTGGCTGGTCGACCTTGTTTCGGAGCCATTGTTCTGCTCACATGCAGACAGACTCAGGTCAGTTCAAGAATAATAATAAAATATAACCCTTGTTCAATCACATTAGTTCAATCATATTCAGTCATACTGAAAATTCATGTCGAGATGTGATTATAATAAACATAGTATAACTACATTGATATAGTTTAGACATGTTCTCAGTACCCAGAAATTACACAAATGTTCGTAGTTATACTCAGTCCTGTTAATTCAAAAACATGTTAGAATATTACACAGTTCACAGTACTGTGATATAAATATGTCATTCACATGCTTTTGATATATTATTATACAGAACACTGATAAGTTCTCATACCGAAATGTTTTCACACAAAATGTTCTCATGTTCTCGTACATAAATGTTCTCATACTAATATTAGATATGTTCTCATACAGTATTGCTCTCGTACTGTATTTGTAACATCTGTACATTTAGTCATGGTAGTCGTGAACAGTGTTAGAACAATGTGTATTTATGTCCAATCAGTCAATGTGATTCATATATTCATGATTGTTTGTGTGTGATAGGATCTTAATTAAATAGGAACAAGTATGTATTATTTATTTACAGTCGATTTCGCTAGGCATGAACAGTATTGTATTATATCGAAACAGTGGTGGGATGGCGTCAGATAAGGCAGGTAGCTGGACTCTAGGGTATGCCCTATACATATACTGCGTTCGGTGTAATGGGATAGTGTTAGTGCGTAGTGTTATGACAAATAGTATGACAAACAATTAATCAAACAAAATCGTAATGCGTAAGCGAGACTGAGTATAGTTATGGGTGACGATCCATAATGATACGAATGTTGAACTTATGATTACGAGTAAACGACAATAAATAAATAATATGATCGAAAAACATACGCGGTTGCGGGTATACACATAATTGTAGTAGTTTAACGATCTGACAACGAACGAAGAGTAAAAATAAGTGAAATAAATTATTTTACATTTTTACAATTTTGAAACTCATCAAAATGTCGAGAATAATAACTATTTTATTTAAACCGCGTAAAATTCCGGAAACGCGACGAAAACGCGAACCGAGCAACAGAAACGAACCCGAATACCCCGAGGGTATATAAACACCAAATGAGGGTGTTTCCTTTCATTTATGGCAGCCAAACTCTCTCTCTCTCTCTCTACAATTTTCGTGAACCCTCTCTCTCTAGAAATCCAAGCTTCAAACGCGTGTAACTCCTTCGTTTCTCCACGGATTTGGGTGTTTTTGGGGTCCACGCGTAGCCCTCGACGTCCTCTACAAGAAGATACCACAGATCTGAACTTCTCACCGGCTAAAATCGAGGTATGCTTCGAGAAAGATCACGAAAATAGGGTTTTGCATTGTGTTGTTCGAATTTGATGTTAGCCGGTCCTAAACCCACCTCCACGACCACTATACCTTCGAGGATTACGTGTTGTATGACACGGCATTGTAGACGAGTTCCTAACCACCTAAATTGATGAAGATGATGGTGATAGAGGTTGACAGGTTCGGGAAAAAGAGCTGGGCGAGCATGGGACGAACCTTGTTGCCACAGATCTGAGCTGCGAACCTTTGGAGTCTCGGCGAAGCCTAACGAACCTGCATGGTTCGTTGATCACCAGCCGAACCCTTAGGGGGCCTCACGAACCTTGCATGATGACGAACCATCTGCATGCAGGAGCGAACCTAGCCGAACCATTGTGCTGTCCACGAACTTGCCCACCAGGTCTCATCTTCAGCCGAACCTATGGTTCGTGGGACACCTTGGCCGAACCCTTGGCCATCATCAACCCCACGAACCTTCATGCAGCCGAACCCTATGTATGAGCCACGAATCTCCATTGCCGAACCCTAATCCTCGAAGAACCAACAATGCATTCAGACGAACCTATTGTTCTCCTTTGGCCGAACCTTTATGCGCACGAACCATAAGGTTCGTGGGATGAGTGGAGGCCGAACCCTGGGACAAAACATCCAAGGTTCGCTGAATGGGAGCTGAGCCCATTTGTTCTTCCCAGCCGCAGCAGTGTAGCCCAATCCTTGTTCGGCCCTTTGTCCGGTCTTTGGGATGTTCGACATAGGTCTAGCCCACAATCATTGGCCCAACAAACCACTAAACCTTTTTCATTAATTGGGCCCACGCATCCTAAACTTAATCCAATTACACGTTGAATGGGCCATGAGATTTCTTCCAGCCCACAAACCTTATCCATGAGCCCAATACATTATTGATTCGGCCAATTGATTAGTTCACCTTGGCCCAAACCACACTCATGTGGCCATGAGAACTTGTTGGGCCCACGACTAACATTTCGGCCCAATTACATTGGGCCATATGGGATAGTTGGCCCAACATAAGGACCACTACTTTAAAGTTCAACAATCATATGATCATTTCAAAAGATGGCAACATTTTGATATTTCATAAACCTAACATTCATGAATTTTCATAAGGATTCGAATTGTTTCAAATCATGTTATACAAGAGTCAATCAAGATCATGATATCATAAGTCAATCAAATCAATCAAAGAATACAATATCATAAATCTTATATTCTATGTATGATTACAATGATATAGAAACCAATTAGAAGTCTTGCTTGCTATTTGTTACTTGTTATAGTTCAGAGTCTACTGCAGACAGGTGAGAACTCTAGCCCCTCTTTTACTGTTTTTCAACTGTTTTGGGGTGGAACACGTGATCAAACATTCTTTATGCAAATCATATTTCATATGCAAGAGTTATGCTATTGTTCAAATGTTACAGGTTCACTCTAGAAATCCAAGGGATTTCTCAACTATTTTCAAAGGAATTATCAACCATTTATAAAAGATTTATCAACTGTTAAACATTTTTCTACTAAGAAGGTCTTATAAAGTTTCTTTAAATTGTTTTATATCAAACTTACACAAATGGTTTTAGAAATGTTAAACACTTTTAAAGAATAAGTTTTATAAACTCTTTTACTAAAATACTGTGTTTTCGATAAACGACATCTATAAACCTTGTTATTATACAAGGACACTATTCGCTGTATTAAATCAAAGGTTTCAAAACAAGGTTTCAAATCAATAGTTTTCATGGTGAGATTCAAACAAAGGAGTTCAATTCATGGTAGTCAAACAAGGTATTCAATCATTGGTATTCAAGGTATTCACGCAAAGTTTTCAAATCATGATAATCAAATAAGGCATTCAAACAAAGGGTTTCAATTCAAGTTTTCAAAAGCATGGTGTTCATCGTTGTGAACAAACTTATACACACATCAAGTTACATATTCTTTTAGCGTTAGTACTGGGTGATCACAACAAGGGAAAGCGAACACATTCGTTTACGCCAAGCTGGAGTTAGCTTTTAAATTTGTTTTAAAAGCTAACTGCAGTGTTGGATGCATTATGGTTATTCAAAGTTGCTGACAAATTTCTAACTCCAAACGTAGTTTTGGGACTTGATAATATGTTGGTTTTTCTAGCAAACAGTCTGATAACTGTTTGGACACGTTTTACAGACTTGATGTTAGTTTGGGTTGCAACCATCCATGTAATTCATTCATTGCTCTATACATATGCCTTACAATGCAGATTCATATTTAAAAATGTTAAACCTATTGTTCTCACCAACTACTTTTGTAGTTGACAGTTACTTTTCACGTGTTTCAGGTAATCAGGTTTAGATCATTCTCAAGGACAACTAAGGGGACCATACTAAGATAGAACAAGATGAAGAAACAAGCTAGGATGGATTAGATATACATTAAATCCTAATTGTTTAATTGTCTTGTTTGAGTCTTATTTTGTAAACAATATTTTTGGGTCTGTAGTTGTCATTCTTTTGGTAGATAGATAGAATGTCTGTAACTAAACAATTGACTAAACCTTAAGAAACCTAGTAATGCATTGTGGTTGTTCTTATTCAATACTTGTGCATGATTCAACCATTGATCGTCACCACGTCGTGGATTCCGCACGCAGCGCAGGGGGTGTGACAGTATTTTAATACATTGCCATACATGCAATAATTATGTTATTACACACACAATAGATATGTTCTCATAGTTCTAGTTATAGTTCACACAAGTTCGATGTTAATAAATAGTTCACACATAAGGTATTCCGAGATGATATTGTATCTAGAGCATTTACCTGCTTCATAAAAGTTAGGTGAGACATAAGTATCTCTAATACGGTAGTACGGATATTCTCTAGAATAGTACGGGACTGTTATATCTCATGGCATATACTCTGTAGATCCTAGCTAACCTGCTAAAGTTGTGTTCATAGCTCCGCCTGGTGGGAGGATTCTCTCAACTCATGAGTAATGTTAAGCACATCTCTAGGTGTCAGCTGTCATCGTGGGGGAAGACCGGTAGTCTTGAGAGCTTGACCTCACATGTGTCGAAGTCCATCACATGCCTGAATCCTCTGAAGTGATGAACTCTGCCTCTTCCCTACATAAGCATTCCTACCTGGTGCTTAAGAATGTGCGGGTGAAGCAATTAGTGCATGTGGTGATAACGTAGCTGGTACCTGTGGTACAGACTGGGAAGTAGCCAACGATGTTTCCGATGAATCGGAATCCGAGCTCAAACCAGAGCGAGGCGTATCATCAATTATCACGTATGAAAATCTCTGATCAGTATCATGAAAAAAATATATTGAATAATAATATTCAACATAAACATGATATGATATCTCTTCCTATCTCAGATCAACTACTCATCCTTAAGATTGTTATTAATGTTCTGCTTGAGTTAAATTAAACTAGAACGCACACGTGTTGCGAATTTCAGTTATGTTGGCCACTCATAACTGGAATTCGTAACACCTGATTATCCTGGCTTAATTCAAAACAAGTTTTGTTCATTATTTATGTTTGGTGCTCTCTGTGTCACTATTCGAGCCTATGGTTATAGTCTAGGTCTCTAAGTCAACCTAATTCTCTATAACCTGTGGCTCTGATACCACCCTGTCACACCCCCACCTCTCGTCACCTGAGATGATGTGTAGGATCAGATGTTCTCATTTGATCAATATTAGGTTATAGCAGCGGAATTCAACGATGAATTAGCTCAAAATTAGCAAGAACAAAGTTAATCTAATAGAACAGTAAAGCACAAGTTGTTATAGAAAGAGAATTCTGCAAAAGGAATAATCTCATTCAATTCGCACTAACTTCGTTACTGATACAATATGTCAACTGCCCTTATATAGAAACAGTGACGTCTGATGATGTCACATGATGTTGACACCTAACAGACAAAAGATAACAACTGAAATAACCAAAACTACTGAGGATGTTTACAACTACTGAAGACAACCTCTTACAACTACTGAAGAACTAAAACTACTGAAATTAAACTACAACATCTGATGAGTAAAATACTCATCAGACTTTTACAAATATTGAAAGAAAACTACTGAAGACAAAATTAACATCACAACATCTGAAGACTAACACTTCAGCTGTTGTGAATAACTTCAGATCTTGTAACTCTGCAAAGTGAATATCAGCTGTTGTGTTCTTCTTCAGTTGTTGTGTGTGTTGTGAGACTTAGATGTTTTTCTGATCAGGCTCATTGGTTCTTTTAGTCCAACAAACTCCCCCTGAACCAATGCAGCCAAAAACCTCTAATTATTGACTGTCTCACTTATTTGGTATCCCAGGCTGAAAGATCTGTCTTTTTCTTTGAGATCAGCTTCAAAATGACCAATTTAAGTGCAGGCCTGGTAATCAACAGCTTCTGAAAATCTGACTGTCAAAGTGTGAGAGGGAACTCCATTGGGGAAATGGACTATGAGCATTTACCCCTCTCATTGAAGCTATTGATCATAGATAAGTCTGAAGGACTCCCTGACATAGGCTTCCAGCAAAATCACCTTTTCTTCAGGAGTCAGCCTTTCTGGTTCACCTTCAAAAAATGACTCAGGTCCATAGTACTCTGATAAGTACCTGGCCGTTGTCCCATCATGTAGCTCCACCCTTGTTATCTCTCTGTACACAAATTCATCTGGATGCTTCCCTTCCAGAAATAATGGTAATTCATTCTGTTTTACCCCTTCCAGTTTTCTGTATACCAACCCTTTCTTGATCATCTTATTCTCTAGAAATTTGGGGGCTTTTAAACCAGAGTTATAAATACTTTTAAAATCTCCTATGATTTCCCAAGGATCAAGCACAGATCCCAACATAATATCAGCATTTATTACCTTTTTAATTCTTCTTGCATACGCAGCTGGAGCATCTCTCCTGTGGATCCTGTCTATCATTCTTGGATCAGGCCACATCCTGATTTGTTCTTTTCTATACTGATATGTAAACCTCAGAGCATACAACCTTTGAGCTTCTTTCTTCATTGCTATGATGGTTGATGTCTGAGGGTATTCCTTGTCAACCAATCTCAGAATGTTCTCATCATGTTTCTTCTGGTTCTCTTCCTCTTCAAGTTTGACTTTTATTGCTAACCTCTGAGACTCAGGTGTTATTTTTGAATGTTGTCCAAACATCAAAGGTTTTTCTGGCACATAATTTGCTGGTAATTTTACTACCTTTTTCTGAACCACTAATTCTGAATCAGATTTTGAAGACTCAGGCTTGTGAACTTTTGTTTTCATCACAGTAGAAATGGGAAGCCTGTCTTCTTCACCAGTCTCTTCTTCTTCTTGAATCCTCAAAAATCTCCTTTTCTTGGGAGGTGCATCATCATCAATAAGTTGAGCTGATTTGGTAGAAGGATCAACTTGTTGCTTTTGAACATCAGTTACATCAGGTTCTTTCTCCTTCTCAACCCCAACCATATGATCTTGACCTTCCTTTGCTTGATCTTTCTCTGTTTCAGCCTCTTGATTTGCAGATTCCATTTCAGATACAAAGATTGTAACCTCTTCTTCAGTCTCTTTCTCAACCTCCACCTCAACCTCTTTCTCAGTCTCCTCCTCAACATTAATAGCAACATCAACAGACTTTGTCTTCTTCTGTCTCTTGTAAGTGACTGGAGACTTTTCAGAAGCACCTTCTTCTTCTTCATTTCTTGACCTTTTGATTTCAACACCTGAATCTTTTCCTAACTCCCCCTTTTTGGCTGCAGGGGAAGAAGTAGTTTGAAGTGTGGAAAGTTTGGTAGCTACTGCATCATCTATCATTTTCTGGATTTGAGTTTGGGAGGGAAGCCTCTCATCAAGGGCTTGGGTTATGATATTCTTTAACAAGGGAGTGATGAGAGGTAGGACTGTGATAAAGGCAGCAACTAATGCCTCTGGGGGGGCTTGAACCCAAGGGATTAGTGCCTGAAACAGAGGCTGGTGGTTTATTTTCTTGTGGAATAGATGTGGAAGTGTTTGGGGGACCTTCAAGATTTGAAGGTGCCATCTGTGGGGTAATAAGGGTAGATGGACTTTTGTCCTTGGACATCTTGGTGAGCAGCTCATTGAGCCAGACCTCAGCCTCAAGAAGTTTGTTCTGGTGTAGAACATCAGATAGGCTCCTTTGGTCATCATTAGCCTTGGCTAAATCATCTGACCTCCTGATAGTATCAGGATGTACCTGAGTTGAGTGTGGCTCAACATGTTCAGGTGCCCCTTTGTCTTAGTACTGGGGACTTCCAACCTCAGGGATAAACCCTTCATCAGTTGTTGCCTCTGGCAGGGTCTTAGATATGTTACTACTATCAATCACTCCAAATGATGGAGGTGATGAAGTAGCAGCCCTATCAGATGTCAGAATCTCTCTGTCCACACTAGGAGATCTGATATGGTAGTCAAAATCCTGTGGGTTATCAGAAACACTTTGATCCTCCCCCTCAATGTTGGAGCTAATCCCAGTTGTAATAGGTGTCTGGGTAGGGATAGGAGTGTTTAGCTGATCCAGGATTTGGTCAATCACAAATGTTGGGCTTTGTTGGGTGGTTTCAGTAGTAATAGGCTGTAAAGCAGAATGCACCCGGGGAGATTGGTGATGTTCAATAGAAACCTTTTCAAATGAAAGAGGCTCTAGATGTGTGTCTACCCCTTCAATGGTTGCACCAAGTTCCTGTTGAGAGGAATCTTGGGCGGTTTCAGCTGGTAGAGTCTGATGTACCACTGGCTGACTACTTCCAGTGGCCATATCATGCCTTGGTGAGGCATGGGCAGACTCAGGGGACTCATTTTCCTGAGCAGCCTTTTTGGGCTTTTTGGAATGTGGTTTGGTGGGGACTTTGGATTTAGATTTGGAAATGGAGACTGTGGGTTCCCTATGCTTGGGTTTTAGCTTTCGGGCAGCCTCTTTGAGTGTGAGGTTAGTGTTGTGTCGGGAATATACCTCTAGCAGAACTGCTGGAGCAGAGATTCCCTGACCAACAAGGCCGTGTTGTTTTAACTGTTTTTCTAAGATGGCCATGATAAAACGTGGATAAAGAAGCCATCTAGAGGAAACAGGTTTAGTAGCATGTTCAGTTAATTCTGAAAATAAGATTTGTGAAAAATTTAGTTTTTGGGATTCCAGAATTGAGTAAAGTACCTGTTGCCACCTTGATGACATCTGGTCCCAAGAAGATGATTTTGGAGCCAGACATATGTTGATCATGTGAAAAATAAGACGCTCAGGATCATTGAAGTTCTTCTTGTACAGAGTTGAGTCACTCAAGTCACCCTAGTATTCGTGACTTGTGAAGCAAAGGTCAGTGAGGTTCTTTGGAAATTGAGTGACTAAGTTTGCATCATCAAGTTGAAGAACATCCCTCAGTTCGGCTGGACTGATGTGCACATTTTGTCCATTTACTGTAGAGCGGAGAGAGAGGACACCAGTGCCGACATTTATGAGCTCGACATTCATCCAGAATTGATGAATGGATTCAACATGAATTGTTGGATTGATAAGAAACGCGGTTTGAAATTGAGATGCATTCATGAGATCAACAGCTTCATCAAATTTGGACCAGAAGGATGATTTGGTGAGGTATGCAACGGAGTTATGACGAGGTTTAAGGGTTATTGTCGCCATGGAAGCAGAGACTTGAGAGGGAAGATAGGTTTTTGAAAAAGATTGAAAGTTCTGATGAAGTGGTAATGAAACAACTGAAGAGGGTTGGGATTAATTAGATATTGGAATTTGTTCTTCAGATGTTACAAGGAGAAAACAACAGTGGTTGAAACATCTGAAGAGTAAGTTTACTCATCAGGTGTTGTTGACATTATTTGTTCATCAGCTGTTTTCATCATTTACTCATCAGACTTTGTGAAACATCAGATTTTCTCATCAGATTTTGTGAAAAATTGGTCATCAGAACTTGTGAACAAAAGTTGTTCATCAGGCTTTGTGAAATATTTTTGACCTTCAGTACTTTGGAAACCAAAACCCATCAGTACTTTTAATTGATAATATTGGTAAAGGTCAGATGTTTCCTTGAATCAGTACTTCTGATACTTATTAGTATTTACTAAAAATATCAGAAGTTGCAAGGTGATAAGAAATAAATATTTTTGTATTTTTGAAAATTTAAACTGGGAAATGAAATTTTATTAGTGTGAAAACCAAATTATTCAAGTTGCAGCATACCAAGCCTTAGAACTAAATTTTGAAAAGTTGAAGTGTCTAAAGGCTTAGTAAAGATATCTGCAAGCTCATCAGCACTAGGAACAAACTTTGGATCAATCAGACCCTTTTCAAAACAATCCCTTATAAAATGATGTCTGATTTCAATATGTTTGGTCCTAGAGTGCTGAACTGGATTCTTGACAATACAAAGAGCTGAAGCACTATCCATTAACAATGGTGTCTTAGACTCTTTGATGCCATAATCCACAAGTTGAGTCTGAAGCCAGAGAATTTGTGAAGTACAGCTTGCAGCAGCAATGTACTCGGCTTCAGCTGTTGAAGTGGCCACAGATGTTTGTTTCTTACTCTGCCAAGAAACCAAACAGTTTCCTAGAAACTGACAACCACCAGAAGTTGATTTTCTGGTAAGTTTGCATCCTGCATAGTCACTATCAGAGAAAGCAACCAGCTTGCAGGAATGCCCAGTGGAATACCAAATTCCCAGTGATTGAGTGCCCTGCAAGTATCTGAAAATTCTTTTAACAGCAATCAAATGAGATTCTTTAGGTGCAGCCTGAAATCTAGCACAAACACATGTAGCAAACATAATGTCTGGCCTAGATGCTGTGAGATACATCAAGGAACCAATCATACATCTATAAAGTGTTTCATCAACTGATTTACCTTTCAAATCTGCATCAAGTTGTGTGGTGCTGCTCATGGGGTTAGAACATTGTTTACAGTTTTGCAAATCAAATTTCTTTAACAACTCTTTTGTGTATTTGGATTGATGAATGAAAATGCCATCAGGACTTTGTTTGATTTGAAGACCCAAGAAAAATTGTAATTCCCCCATGGCACTCATTTCAAAATTCTTGGTCATTAACTCAGTAAAATCAGCACACAACTTTGGATCAGATGAAGCAAAAATTATGTCATCAACATAAATTTGAACAAGGAGCTTATGCTGTCCTACTTTCTTTATGAACAAAGTTTTATCAATGGAGCCTCTAGTGAAATTATTTTGAAGGAGAAAAGTGGATAGAGTGTCATACCAGGCTCTAGGTGCTTGTTTCAGCCCATAAAGAGCTTTATCAAGCTTGTACACCCAATCAGATGTTTATTGTCCTCAAAACCTGGTGGTTGGCACACATACACTTCCTCTTTTATTTTACCATATAAGAAAGCACTTTTGACATCCATTTGAAAAACTTTTAGTTTGTGTAAGGCAGCATATGCTAAAAACAACCTAATTGCTTCTAGTCTGGCTACAGGGGCAAAAGTCTCATCATAATCAATACCTTCTTCCTGAGAGAACCCCTGTACAACCAGTCTAGCCTTGTTTTTAATTATTTGACCATTTTCATCAGTTTTATTCCTAAACACCCATTTAGTGCCTATTGCACATTTACCGTGAGGTAGAGGAACCAGCTCCCAGACTTGTTGTTTCTTGAACTGCAACAGCTCCAACTGCATAGCCTCCACCCAGCCATTGTCTCGGAGTGCTGTGTGATAGTTCTTTGGCTCTTGCTGACTAACAAATAAGGCATAGAGACAAAAATTTGACAATTGACTTCTTGTGGAAACACCAGCAGAAATGTCACCCAGAACTTGAGATAATGGATGATCCTTCAGTTCTTGATATGGAATAAGATCAGTGCAAGTGTTTGCTGGGGTCCAGTTGCTGCAGATGTTGATGAAGAACCAGGGAACAATTCAGCAGGAATTTCAAATGATTGAGAGGATTCTAAAATTTCATCAGCATTGGTATTAGGAGGAACAACTGGAGCAGGAGGAGCATCAGATTTAGCAGACATAGGCAGATTATCACTAAATCTGAACAAATGAGTGCTTTCATCATCATCATCAGGACTTCCTTGTGTGGTTTCTGTAGAAGCTGTTGGTGGAACTGCTTTAGGTGCATCATCTTCCACACCAATAGACTCAACTGGAAATTGATAGGATTCATGTTGCAAGATGTCTAGATTAAACATCTCAACAGGATTTTGTGGAATAGAATCTTTTGGACATTCATTGAATTTGACATGAAGAGTTTCTTCAACCATCTTTGTTCTGCAGTTGAATACTCTGTAAGCCTTGCAAGTTGAAGAATAACCAACAAAATATCCTGCATCAACTTTGGAGTCAAATTTTGTAAGTTGATCTTTGGTGTTGAGGATATAACATGGACATCCAAAAGCTCTGAAGAAAGAAATCAATGGGGTTAAAGTATGAAGCATTTCATAAGGAGTTTTCAACCATCTTTGATTTACCAAAACCCTGTTTTGCACATAGCAAGCTGTATTGACAGCTTCTGCCCAGAAGGTCAATGGCAAACCAGAATCAGCAAGCATTGTTCTGGCAGCTTCAATCAAAGTTCTATTTTTCCTTTCAACCACTCCATTTTGTTCAGGAGTTCTAGGAATGCTGTACTGCCTCTTAATTCCCTTTGCCAGATAAAATTCATCCAGAATATGATTTCTAAATTATGTGCCATTATCACTCCTTACACACTTGATAGGAAGAGAATATTGCTTTCAACATACAACACAAAGTTTATAATGGACTTGGCAACCTCATCTTTAGAGTGCAAGAAGAAGGTCCAGACAAACCTTGAGTAATCATCAACAATTACTAAGCAATACTTCTTATTTGCCATACTCATGACCTTCACTGGCCCAAACAAATCCATGTGCAACATTTGCAAACAACTAGTGGATTTTGAATCACCAATTGGAGGAAAAGAAACTTTGTGTTGCTTCCCTTTCAAGCAAGCAGTGCAATTCTCATCACAACTAAAATCCTTCATTGGAAGACCTCTAACCAACCCATGTTTCACCAGTTGATTCATGTTTTTGAGATTCACATGACCTAATCTTCTATGCCACAGATTTGATTCCTTGAAAGAAGCCTTAGAGAATAAACAAGGATGACCTTTAACAGAGATTTTCTGTGACAAATCAAAGGCATAAACCTTTCCCACTTTGTTAGCCTTAAGGAGAGTATACTCATCTAAGACTTTGCCAATCAGAGGCAACACTTCAGAAGACAATATCCTACAGTCTTGCTTGGTGAAAAGAGAAATGTGACCCTTATCACACATCTGACTGACACTCAGAAGATTATACTTAAGATTCTCTACATGATTCACATCATCAAACCTTATCTCACCATTTGTCACATAACCTTTCCCTATAATATAACCCTTAGCATCATTTTCAAAAGACACAAATCCCTTCCTTCCTATAAAATAGTCATTAAGAAGAGATCTGCTCCCAGTCATATGCATGGATCCTCCACTGTCAACATACCAGATGCTATTTTGGCATGCAGAAGGACCCTGCATACAACAACACACTCAGTTAGACTTTGGGACCCAAACCAGTTTGGTTTTGGGTCTGTTAACACATGAAGAAACAGAATTAACATTTGCAGTTGAAGCAACACTTGAATCATTCTTATCTGAAGAGTTAGCCTTGACTTTTGATTTTGTTTTCTTCTTCTGAAATGAAGCAACAGATGCCTCTGCTAGATTAACTCTTCCTAGCAGTTGTTGCATCATTAAAATCAGTTGATTATGGTTGTGAGTCAAGATTTTGATTTCATTAGACACAACAGGACCTGACTTTTGATTTTTATGTTTTATCACCTTAGTTTCATTAATTAATGAAGAATCTTTCAAGTGCTGTTTCTTTGAATCTGGAACAACCCCTTTACCTTTCTTGGATTTATTTGATTCATTTCCTTGTGAGGTTTTTCCAGATTTTGAAACTACTGATGATTCTGGTACAAACTTGGAACTAAATTCATTTTTCATTTTGATTATGTTCTTGTTTTTGTGCTTTATTTTATTGAATTTAGAACCTTTTCTGTACCAGCATTCATCAGAAGAATGATTAAACAACCTACAAATTTCACAAGACACCCTCTTTTGCTTCTCCTTGTGAGTATCTACAAGTACTGAAGACTTAGATACTGAACTTTTGTTCTTCAGAACATTTGGAACATCAGTATTTGTAGACATTTTGACAACAGCTGATGTGTTGACAACCTCTGAAGAGTTATTCTTCAGTACTTGTCTATCAACACATTTCTCATCATCAGTTGTACTATTATCAGCTTTTTCTACAACTGCTGATGAGACACTCTGGCTTATCAGAAGCCGTGCATCTTTTTCTCCAATCCCATCCCCATCTGACTCAATCAAGTGTAAATTTAAGACATTTGATACTTTTTCATCAGGATCAATCTCAATTAAAACACTATCCTGACATGTGTCATCCTGAATAACATTTGTACATCCAATTGAATAAGAATATGTCTCAATCTCCACAGTTTCAGACTCAATTTTTCATACACTTGACTCTCCTTCAGATATATCTACAGAATCAGACATTTCTGAAGATTTGGTGGATTGATATACACTGTCCCCTTCAGACTCACAGTCATAACGTTTTGGTGTATAATCAGCAGGGGGGGCAGTGTAATTGTAACCAATTCCAAACTTAACATTTGATGCTGATTGTTTGTTTAATAACATCTCAAACCCCTTACAGGACTCAACCCATTTTTCACAATTTACTTGGGTTGCTGCAAGTGTTTGCTTCAAATCATTATGTTTCACAAGCATTACTTCCACTCTAGCTTTTTCATCAGATAACAAACATTTGAGCTTATAAATTTCAGACTCTTTTTCATTTAAAGCTTTCTCAAATTCAGTTTTGTTTTTAGTCACAGCCTTTTCTAACTCAAATTTCTCATTTATTAATTCAACATTTATTTCTCTGATAGAAGCAAATGCTGAAATGCATGATTCTGAACATAACTTAGCTTTTGATTCAGATGATACCTGTGATGTTGAAGAAGTTGGACATGAGGTGTTAGTTGAATCAATAGCCATCAAAGCAAGATTTCCAAATGGATTGTCTCCACCATGTGGAACAGCTTCAGAGTACAACTGCATATTAAAATCAGATACGTCATCAGGTAGGCTACTCCAATCAGCTACTTCAGGGGTGAAGAAGCTCTGATGTTGTTGTTGAGGCTGTTGATTGGTTTGAGATTTACTGGAGTCAGGAAGAGCAGGTGATTTTGGAGGGATTATTGCTGGAGTGTGAGTGGGTTGTGGCATATAAAAGCAAGGATATGGATACGGCATAGGACTTTGTGGAACAAAATGGGCTGGATAAAATTGTTGTTGACTAGATCTAGAAGATTGTTGTCCTTTGCTTGGTGTGTTATTGCTAGGAAAGGTCACAAAAGGTGCAGAAGAGCTAGATCCAGTTGATTTGCACTCTCTAGCAAAATGACCAAGCCTGTGACATTTGTGGCATCTCAACTTCCCTTTGTCAAAACCAACTTTGGTTTTTCCTGTTAATCCAGGAAACTTTCTTCCAGTTCTTTTGTAGAATTTTTGAGATCTTATGTTGATTAATGCCATCTGACTTAATATATCCATTTCCTCCAGATCATCATCTGGAATTCCTTTCAAATCATCCATCACAAAACACAGATTATCACCATAGTTTCCTGCATTACCATCAACTCCCACAAAAGCATGTTCAGCATTATTAGTAGAGAAATCAATATGTTCATCATAAGAACATTCAGACCCATTAAACTCTGACTCTTGACCTATCAAAGCAGTATTGCCAGGAACAAAATCATCAGTGAGTTTTCCAGATGAAGACAGTTTTCTCTTCTGTTCTACCTCTCTCTCAAAAGTTAAGAGTTTCCCATGGAGTTGGGTGAGAGATAGATTATCTAGATTTGCATTAGAGCGTAAGACAATTGTATATGTGTCCCATCTCTCAGGCAGTGATCTGAGAAATCTGTTGTTCATCTGACTATTTGTATATTCCTGCTTAACCATTTTCAATTCAGAAATCAGACAAGAGAACCGCTCAAACTGTTGAGTCAATGACTCACCCATTCTATGAGAAAAAGTCTCATACTGTTGAGCAAGGATTTCTCTAGTATTTGCTAAAACCTCATCAGTTCCACCGAATTGTTCTTTCAGTGCAATCCAGAGATCATGAGAAGTATCATGATGCATCAAGCCTGAATAAATCTCATTCGGCAAAGCCATGGCCAGAATACCATGAGCTTTCGCATCAATTTCAAACAGTTTAATATCCTCATCCGAATACATATCCGAAGGTTTCGGAATCATGATTTTAGTTTCAGGATAAGTGATCATGGGTTTATACGGACCATGCACTACAGATTTCCAACATCCTGCACTGTTAATTGACAGGTGATGTAGCATTCTACGTTGCCAAATGTTGCACTCACTCCGAACCAGCATCGGAGGCTTGGTTGCGGAGCCTGTGTTGTGCGGATCATTGTTTGGAGTTGTCATGATCTCAGATTCAAACAATATCAAATGAATTCAAATGAATTAACACAAATTCCAACCAATTGATTCAAAACAGATCGATATTGAAAAGCAAATCAACAGAAGTTATCAGAAAACTTCAATCTATAACAAATTCTTACTAATCGGCTAATTCGATCAACCAGAGAACTGAATTGAGCAGTTTCAGAGATCAATTGTTTAATTGATCAATGATTAACCTGCTCTGATACCAATTGTAGGATCAGATGTTCTCATTTGATCAATATTAGGTTATAGCAGCGGAATTCAACGATGAATTAGCTCAAAATTAGCAAGAACAAAGTTAATCTAATAGAACAGTAAAGCACAAGTTGTTATAGAAAGAGAATTCTGCAAAAGGAATAATCTCATTCAATTCGCACTAACTTCGTTACTGATACAATATGTCAACTGCCCTTATATAGAAACAGTGACGTCTGATGATGTCACATGATGTTGACACCTAACAGACAAAAGATAACAACTGAAATAACCAAAACTACTGAGGATGTTTACAACTACTGAAGACAACCTCTTACAACTACTGAAGAACTAAAACTACTGAAATTAAACTACAACATCTGATGAGTAAAATACTCATCAGACTTTTACAAATATTGAAAGAAAACTACTGAAGACAAAATTAACATCACAACATCTGAAGACTAACACTTCAGCTATTGTGAATAACTTCAGATCTTGTAACTCTGCAAAGTGAATATCAGCTGTTGTGTTCTTCTTCAGTTGTTGTGTGTGTTGTGAGACTTAGATGTTTTTCTGATCAGGCTCATTGGTTCTTTTAGTCCAACATGATGTCACTGAAACGGTAACGGAAGCATAGTGGTGATGTCTCAGAGATGAGGGGCGACTTACTTGATCCGATATCACAAGCACACAGATTAACTTAAAGTAATACATTACAGGGTTTCATCATTACAACCAGTATCATAGTTTACAACTAAGTTTATTACACAACTGACTTATTTAATTACTAGTTTTTGAAGTGCTGCCTCACCGAGTGTCACTGTCTCCCTGCAAAAAGATTTAAGTTTAAAACATCAGCACAAAGCTGGTGAGTTCGTAAGTTCATGTTCCACAATATGATATGATATACATATTAGTTCTCAAAATGTTTAGTTCCAGATAACCATGGGACCCGTATCTAGTTCCTTTCGGACAGTTCTAGATCTATAAGATACTACCCGTCGGTAATATCTTAATGCATCATTGTCTTAATGCCTATCACCACATTAAGAAGTTCTAAAAACAGGTAACAAACATTCACAGCACGGGGAGTTGCAGACTCCTAGCAAATGGGTTGTTAGCCGATAGTACTATCATTGTTTCCTGTTCGGCCCCACATGGGTTCACTAGATACAGTTTAAAATGAGGACTTTTAAGTTCTTTGATAGAGTTCTTGATCTATGGAAAAATCCCATGAAATCCACAAGTTCTCAACAAATCACATGAAATCACGCAGATAACAGTGATACATATCATATAGTTCTAAAAAGTTCCACAACGCTACCCCTATGTTTATAAAAGATTAAAAAGAAAAGGGGTTGTAAGAAACTCACCTGAAGTCTCAAGATAGCAAGATCACTCGCAGACTGGTGATAATAGTGTAAGTCTGCATTATTTTATATTTAATGAGTTATTTTTTCTTTAACTTACTAATTAGATCTTTCTGAACGTTCAATGTCAAAGACATTGCTTTGAAAGTCATCAAACCACTATTGAGTATTTAATTGATTAATTTAATGTTATATCATACAGTGTATGATAATGTAAGAACCTATACTGATTCAGGTTCCTAATATGAAGTTGATGACATGTTTGATTAATCAGAATAATCTTGGATTAACCAAATAGTTAATGTTGTTGATTATAATGCTATAACAATTTCTGAACAGATTAATGGCTTAAGAATGATTAATCCTTGTTATTGATTACCCAAATATCATGAAATATCACAATGTAGCATTAGAATAGGTTTAATAACCATGTTTAACATACTAATCTGACTGTTATCATAAACATCATATAATTGTTCCAATGAGTATGTTAATGATTATGATTAGTTTGAAACACTTGAATTTAACCTTTGCATTTCAAAGATTAATCAAACTAATCACCTACATGGTACAATCAAATGGTTTAATCCACTATAATCATAGTTGTGATTTCATGCAAATCGGGCATTACAACATATCAAAACAAGAATTTAACCGTTAAAACTTCGTGTTCTTTGTTTATAATCAATCCTAGCCATCATCTAGGCAATAATCAACAATCCTAAATATGTCATTACGTTCAAATTCAAGATCTAATCAATCATAATCAAACTAGAAAGTTAAAAACGAATCATTACCTAATCAGACGGATATCTGGCTGCACAACAGTGATCAGGACTTGTAACCACGTTCCCTGGCTTCAAATATGCGATCTGATGGCTTCAAAAGGTTGTTTGGATGGTGATTTGGTTGTGTTTTTCGTCTGTGAGTCGAGTTTGTGCGAGAGAAAGAAAATAAAAATCTTCTGCATGAAAATTCTGATAAAGAAGATCAAATAATTCCACCGCCTCATCCGTCGCGTACCGCGACAAGAAGCCAAAGAAGGCTTGGCGTACCGCGAAGAAATCCGGAGGAATCTAAGATATTTTCATGCATCGCGTACCGCGAAGGAACCTTAACCCCTCCTTCACGTACCGCGATGAGTCCAATCGTTCAACACTTAGAAATTTTTCTTCGTTTTTCAATTCCGGGCAATCCAGGACTCCGTTTTGCGCACGGTTTTCGCCCACGTTCATCATTTCTCGCATACTATCGATCTGTAATAATTAGAATCATTGATGACGAGTTTCAAAATTGTAAAAATAAACAATAATATTTATGCATTTTGTAAAGTTCGTCCGTTTCGAATCGTAAACGAATATATTTATGTGCATGCCTGTAAATGTACGCGTTTTTGGTTGTTTCTTGTATTTTATTAAGTTTACTCATAATTATAAGTTTAACATAGAGATATTTGTTGATCGTCACCCATAATGATACCGAGTCTCGCTTACGTATCACGATTTTTGTTTAAATGATTTATTGGTTTTACTATTCGTCTGTACACTACGTACTAACACTACCCAAATATACCGAACGCAGTTTATGTATAGGGCATACGTAGAGTCCAGCTACCTGCCTTATTAGCCGCCAGCCCACAACTGTTTCGATATATTACAATAATGTAATTGACAATAAATAAATACTAAGTGTATACTTAATCACTGACGATACATTTCTAAAACATACGAATAATTGTACAATGATCTCATGAACTTCTGCATACATGTATTATGAATTGCATATCATTAACGATTACATCGTGAATATGTACAGATGTTGCATCATCTAACACCGTTTTGCTCATAGAAAGTTTCTATATACAGTAATATCATCAAATATTCACCAAATGGCATCAAAAAACAAAAATACTCATAATAGCTTATTACAACCTCACAAATCAGTAGATCAAGGTCTCAAACCTCAGTTAACATAAGCAAAATTTCGTGCATATGGCCACATTAGTGTTGCATGTGGGTATTAAGGCTTGCATGTGTGTGATAAGGTTCTTTTAGTGTAGATGAGCTACAAAAACTACCTCCAAGAGCTCAAGAAGGCTGAGATCGAGCTTGAGAAGTTGTTAGAACCTCCTGGGAGTGGCTGATGACAGATATCCTTAGGGGTTGATGGCCGGAACCTAGTTTCTTACTCTTCTTTCAAGCTTCTAATCCTCGAAGTTTCATTGTGGCTTCCAATCCAGCTTCTAGATGTTTTTGATGGTGGAGTAGGGTCCTGGCCGGAGTTTTAGTCGAGATATGGACTTCACACGTAATAGCACATCTAACAGTTACCATATTTAAAAACAAGAGAGAAAGTTTCATCAAAATCAATTCCCTCTCTTTTATTAAACCTCTTAACAATTAACATAGCCTTATATCTATCTATTTCACCTGAGGACTTATACTTTATTCTATAAACCCAATTACATCCTATATCTTTTTTTCCTGGAAGAAGATCTACAAGAATCTAAGTATTGTTTCTATGTAGAGTTTCCATTTCAGCATTCATAGCTTCTACCCAATGATTATCAATGGAAACTTCACTATAAGTAGTTGGTTTAACACTTTTATTAAGATTTGTAACACAACAGAAAATTTCTGATGACAAATGTGAATAATTCACAACTTTTTAATACCATGTTTCACCTTTCCTTCTACCACAAAGTCATTAAACTTTTGTGGAAAAGCAGAAGTCGAAGATGAGGTTCTAGCTGGTCTAGCCAAGGTAGAAGTAGGAGAATTAGTACCCTCAGATAGGCTAATCTCATCATTAGACGCATTATTAGAGCCACCTACCTGATCATAAACCTGTTGAGTATTAGATGGATGTTGAATACTGTCTTGCCATCATTACCCACAGAGTTACACGGTTGCTGGTTGGAATCCAATGATTCTTGAGATATCATCTCCCCATCATCATTGAGAATTTCCTCACTTAAAACTAAGGAGTAAGTTGTATCAAAAAAATTTGAAGTTTTCATTCAACTGTATATTTATCAATAGAGTTTTTTGAACTTTTAAAAGGATATATATCTTCATAAAATTTGACATCAGGAGAAAAAAAACAATTTTACTATCTAAACTCCACAATTTATATACTTTTTTTAACATTAAAATACCCAATTAAAACACATTTTTCTGCTCTACTAGAAAAATTATTTGAACTATTCAAAATATTATTGTAACACAAACACCCAAAGTTTTTTAAGTGGGTAAGAGAGGTCTAAAACCAAACATGACCTCATAAGGACTTTACCATGTAAGACAGAAGAATGGGTCCTGTTTATAAACAACTGTTAGGACACATTCACACCAAAAAGAAAGAGCTAAACCTCCTTGAAATAGCAAAGCTCTAGCTACGTTAAACATATGCCTATGTTTTCTCTCAGTTATACCATTTTTGTTGTGGGGTGTAAGCATACATTGTCTCTCATGTAGAATACATCTGGATTAAAAAAAATCATTGATTTTATTATTGACAAACTCAGTACCGTTGTCACTTATAAAAAATTTAATTATTTTATGAAACTGATTTTTCATTAGTTCAAAAATTGATTAAGTTTTGATAAACTTCATCATTACCTTTTTGCAAATAACACCAAATATATTTAGAATAATCATCAAAAATGGTGAGAATGTATTTAATACCATTGTTGCTTGTTGCCCTATATGGCCCCCACATATCAAGATGAACTAGATCCCCTACCACTTTTGGTTGATGATCACTTAAGAGAAAAAGTAACCTTAATTGTTTCACTCTATGACATACTTCACATGGAAGTGAATTACCTATGGATTTAATTTTTAGAGCTGATTTTAAAACTTTTAAGACTTCATCATATGGGTGTCCTAGTATGCTATATCATAAGTTTGAATTACTATAGTTAATACTACACACCTTAGCAAAACAATCATCTTTTCTGAACAGATACAACCCATCACTTTGTCTCCCGTCAGCAGGATTTTCTTTAAATGCAAATCCTGTATACGACATTCACTTTCATTAAACACAACCTCTAGTTTATTATCATTTGCTAATTTCTTTACAGATAATAAATTCACATTGTGATCAGGAATAACCAACACACCAATTAAGGTTATTCTATTTTTCAGTTTTAAATCTCCAATTTTAGTTACTACTGCCCTAGTTCCATTTGGGTGACTTACACTCCCATTGCGATCAGACACATCAATACAACTAACAACAATACAATTAATCATATTTAAATCAAACTTAACCATATGTTGGTTTGCTCATGAATCAACAACCCAACCATTTACAAACATTAAGTTAGTTAGACTTGAACAAATAAAAAAACTAGGGGTGTTCAGTTTTCGAATCGGACTCGAAATAATCGAAATTCTATTCGATTTTGATTCGAAAATCACCAAGTTGAAATTCGATTCGAATTTTCGTATTCGAATCGAAATTCGAATAAAATTATTTATATATATATATTTTTATTATATATATACAAGTAGTTACTATATTTAAAAATTATGTTTTTAGTAAAGTAGCTTAGTTTATAAAAACTAAAGGCCTATTACACAAATGTCAACCCAATTATATAATACGTATAATTTTATTAGTTTGAATGTTATCACTAGTATTATAACTTAAATGTTAGTTATTTGATATTTACATGTTTATAGTGTATTTGATATTTTGAATGCATAAGCATATGTAGCAAGTATCAACAATTTTTTTAATTAAATTTTAATCAAACCAATTTGAATCGAATTTGAATGCTCTTAAAAAATTCAAAATTCAAAATCATTCAATTCGAAATATTCGAGTTAATTCGATTCGACCCTTAAAAAAACCACCACTAGCATTATGACTACTAGATAGACTAATTATCTTACCTGCAACACCAGAACTAAAAGTAAATTCTTAATTCTTAACTTTAGCTTGATTGGCCAAACTAATGAGTTTAGATATTTTTTATGGAGTGAAGGGTAAGGATGAGCTTGGCATAGAGTTATTCTTATTTGTACTACTCATTGAATTATTTGACTTAAAATTCTGATTATTATTTTTTTATTGAAATTAGGTGGGTAGCCAATAATCTCATAACATCTTTCAAGAGTGTGACCAATCATGTTACAATGACTACATTTTAAATTTGGATTAGGCCCTCTTCCAGTTTTCTTATCATTCTTAATAAACTAATTTGTTTTTGACAAAAAAATATGCAAATTGTGTTTTGTTCCCGATGAAGAACCACTATTTCTATGTGATTCTTCCCTAGAAATGATTGAAAGAGCAGCCTTAACGGTTGGAAGAGGATCTCTAGTTAAAAAATTAGTCGTAATATGTTGATAGATATCATCAAGACCCATAAGAAATTGTATTAGCTTTATTAGGTTATTAAAATAATTGAATTCTTTTGAGGCATTACAGGAACAAGATGGAAACATAGCAATATCATCAAAGGTTTCCACATTGTGGTTAATCTATGATAATATTTTGAAACAGTACTACCACTTTGTGTTAATGAATTAAATTTTTGATAAACATTAAAAACAACTTATCTATCTACTTTATCATAGGTTTCTCTTAATTTTTGCCATAATTTAGTTGCCAATTTTGAGTAAACTTGTCCTACACATAACTCCTCAGACACAGAATTAAGAATCTAAGATAAAACTATTGAATTACACCTATCGCATTGTTTTGCTAATACCTCGTTATCAACAGATCTAGTATATTCACAAGATACAAAACCATACTTATTTTTAACTTCTAGTGCTAACTTCATAGCACTAGACCATACAAAATGATTCTCAGTTCCTTTTAATTTCATTGTTACTATAGTTAAACTGTTTGAATCATTTGCATGCAAGTATAAAGGATCACTCATATCCAGTTTACTTATTAGTCTTTCTAAAAAAACTAGACTCATTCATTGTGATTTTAAACTTTATATACTTAGATCAATAATAGGTGAATGACCACAAGATTATACAAAGTAGAATTCAAACAAGCATTCACAAGTAAACAGCCACAACCAGAGCCATGTATTCACACCACTTATAGTGGTAAACCAAAGATTAGTTTTAGCTATGAAGTATCACACACAACAAACAGAAAGATAAAGGCACAAGAAACAACCAAATAACCACACGAATTTGACAAATAAATTAGCCACAACAAGAGCCATGTATTCACACCACTTATAGTGGTAAATCAAGGATTAGTTTAGGCCAAAGAGAGTCACACTTATTACAATTTACAACTAAAGAACACACTCACAAGAGTTTAATATATAATGCTTCCTAGAGTGCCTAAATGCAAAGATATCAGTTAATACCAATGTCGGTCCCCCTAACCCAACACAGTATGCCTAAATGACAATATCAACCACAGAGATAGAAAAGGACTTACAGTGTTTTGATCTTTCCCAAAAAACAAAAAACAAGTATAAAGAGAAGGACTTACAGTGCTGTAATCTTTTCCTAAATCAAAAAACAAAAAACAGAGAAAAAGAATCTTACAGTGCTTGACTTTACCAGATCAATCCTAGCTCTTACTAGAGCCAAGACTCGAAGCACAATCAAACCTAGCTGAAACAGTAGATTGTAAAAAAAAACGATGATAATCACAAACAGAGAACAATCTTACAGTGATTTGTTGCTAGTGCATGAAACACTAAACTTTGCTCGAGCCAAGGTTTAGATTGTAGCCGGCCCTGGCTTCAATAGGAGCCAAGATCGAAGGTTCCGTTAAGATCTTTGAAGGTTCGGTTCAGGCTGTCGGTTCCGGTTTTTACGGTTCCGACAGCCTGAACCGGAACCGGTCATACCTGAATCGGTGGGTACAAACAGGTCCGGTTTTTCAAACAAATTAGAACTAGAACCGGAACCGGAACCGGAACCGGAACCGGAACCGTAAAAACCGGAACTGGTTCCACCTGTAACCGGCCAAAACCCGAACCGAAACCGGTCGGAACCGGAACTGGGTCTTGACTTTGTTGACCGGAACCAGAACCTGTTCAAAAAAAACCCGATTTGTGCACCTCTGTTGTGTTATCCAGAATCATCTCACAAATAAACATCTCCACCACCGCTTCATCTTCAAGAATTTACAACAGTAGTCCTTCAACCTTTATATATCTCAACCCCCACAATACTTATGCAACACAACAAATATTTATAGAAAACAAAAAATATAACTAATTGAATTATTATATTTTAACATAAATAGATATTATAATATTATCTCAACAATACATATTAATATTAGTCTACATTTAAACTTTAAGACCATTCTATATCTATTAATTACGAATGTCAGTGGTTGAGACTTTAAGACCATTCTATATCTATTAATTACGAATGTTGGTTTGATAAGCTACCTTTACGTTAACATACACGTCCCGGGTTCGAGTACCCATTATGTTTTTTGTTTTTGGAATTCTGTCTACTCTTAAATACTATGCCTTAAAAAGACAACTATTTTTCTATTAATATATTTTCTTTTCAAAGAGTGATCTCTAATTGATGGTGGAGTCTTTGGTTTGAGAATTTAGCCGCTTTCATGAGTGCCCAGGTTCAAACCTTAGGAACACCATTTTTTGCCATCTACTTTTCTTTATTTACTTTAGAGATTTTGTTGTTTCAATTTCCGAACTTGATAAAAATGTTATTTTAATATTCTTAAAATTAAAATTTTATTTCTACACTCAATATTAAACTTTTATATCTAACTCTTAAATCTTTACGTTTTATCTCTAAACTTCGTAAAATGTCACTTTGTTTCACTCATAAATTTCAACCTTCAATCCCTATATTTTGTAAAATGTCACCTTGACATCCCTCATGTCACCTTGTCATCCCTCGTGTTTTTCTAATTTAGAGTTTATCGTGACATCTTTAAATTTGACTCATAAATTAAATGTTTTTTAGTAAACTTTATAGATTGTCATTTTAACCCCTTCAAGTCTTAAAACATATGATTCATCCATTACTCAATTTGAAGTATTGATAGAAATTTATAACATATAACTTGTAACTCTACAACTTTCAAAACCTTTAGGTTAGTCAACTTTGTAGAGTGTTGTTTTAACTTTACAATTTAAAGTTAACTCTTACATATAATGTCAAAAATATATAATTTTCACTCATAAACATTTTTGTTTTCTCTATAAACTTTAGGTTTCAATCCTATATTCTTACGTTTTATCCCTACACTTAGAGAATACATTTTTAGATATTATATCTTTTATACAATGTTATTTTAAGTGGTTTTAGTTTACTTATGTTTTAACGTATATTTTGTTAGGAAACAACTTTGGTCAAATATAAAATGCTTTTATTCGACAGTATAAATTCTAATTATTATTATACTTTTTCACACCGCCGCAACGCGTAGCGTGTCAAATTACTAGTGTGACTGAAAGCATGTTATATACACACGTAGATTTATTTTTTTTTATAATAGAATTCATTATTATTATTATTATTCTTTAAAAATTGCAAAGTATGTTGTAGAAGCAAATCGCAATTAAACAAGATCGTTCGTCAAACCACTAACCGCCACAAAACTCAGGCCCCACGCTCCAAAAACACATAGCCATGAGCCACTCATCAATCAACCCACGCTGCTGACGCTTCTTCTTCCCCAAAATGTCGCCGTTGGTATCCATCTCCGTCGTCCGTCCACTTCCGATCAAATTTCCCGCCACACCACCAACAGCAACCCGTTCTCGTCGCTTTCCCGTTCCAATTGCTTCCCTCGCATCATCGCAATCTCCACCGCCGCCTCCGCTGCCACAATCTTCCTCAAAAACGCCCGATAATACCTTCAATTACACGCTTGCAAACTCTAACGGAACTAATCCTGCTTTGCAGCTTGTGAAGTCCACCGAATCTGAAATTGAAAAGGTATGTTTGTTCTTCTGTTAGTTTTTTTAGTTGAATTTGGGGTTTTACTGTGTTTTGGTTTGGTTTTATGCTACTGAACAGGTGATCTTTGATTTTCGATTTTTGGCTCTTCTGGCTGTTGGAGGTTCATTAGCCGGCTCCTTGTTATGCTTCCTAAATGTAAATTCCTCACCCTAATTCGTGTAATTTGCATCAAGTTACATATGTGATTGTGAAACTTCAAATTTGACTGATGATTGCATGATTTTAGTATTAGTTTATACCTATTAACTTTATAGAAGTTTGACTAAGCAAAAGTTTAATATTCTAAAAACTGAGCAGAAGCATAAAATATATGAATAAATAAATAAATTTAAAAGAAAAGTTGGTAAATTTGTTAACAAGAACTATTAATCAAGCGTGAAATCCTATTTTTTTGCAGCTGTTAGCTGAAATTTTGGAAATGAAAATTGGTAGCCTAGACTCAAAGTGTGAAGGTTCAAGGTTAAATAAGTATGTCAAATGATGAAATTGTGTTTCATGTGCTTTTGTGAGGGTTAATCTGATCATTTAACCAGGTTACTATTTAATGAGCATTGTATGTAAATAGTGTAAATTCGTGGTATGAGTCGGTTATATAACTATAACTTATGATTTCACAAGAGGTGTAGTGTCTAGAAGCAAATAACTTTGATGAATGGAAGATTGAAAGCCTTTGAAGGGTCAATATGATAAATGGAAGCCCAATGGACAATCACGAAAAACTTTTGTTCGCACATCATGACACTAACTTTAGTTGTGAAGGTTGGTTTAGAATTAATGAACAAGGAAAATTTGATTGATCTAAAGGAAACTTGAATGACGAGAAATCCAAATAGCATGATAAGAATGAGAAATCCCCATGCAAATCTAAGCAAAATAACTTCATGGAATTGAAGAAGGGTGTGAGAGATTCACTCAACGTTCGATGTTACAAAGATGAAAAGTTTCGTCACAAGAAGAATACTTGCCCATTAAAAGTCATGCACAATAACCATCAAAATTGGTTCAAGAAGAAGTAGAACTAACTCTTTTAATGGCGGTTAATAAGGGAAGAAGAGAGGAATGAGGAAATCTTCTTAGGTGAGACAGAGAAAAAACATGGCAAGTACAAAAATACGGATAAATTTCTGGAATTTAGAAAATGGTGCAGTCAATCATACGACAAGGGTACGCACACACTCATAGAGTTAGATGAAAAGATTGTTGGAACCTATGCTTTGGAGATGACTCATATTTGCATCTTAAAGGCAAAGATTCAGTGCTACTGGCTGAAAACAGAGAACAAAGGGTAATATTCCAAGTATATTACATTTCAAGTCTAAAGACTTATAGAGCCTTGGAAAGTTGACAGAAAATGGATGTAAAGTAACTATGGAACGTTAATTGTTATTTCGGTATGATCAAAATATGCAAGTTCTTATTAAAGCTACACTATCTGAGAATAGAGTTCGCAATATCAATCTAAAATTTGGTATGCCCAGTGTTGTAAAAATTGGCCTAGGTGGCTATTGACCACTTTGATTTTAGCTAATCGGCCTAACCAAACATCAGGCGTAGGCAGCCAAATCGAACGGAATTCTACAAAAATTTTGGTGACTTTTCAAATTCCAGGCGGTGTCGTTTCATATCCTGGTGAATATTTTGGAGACTTTTCAAATTCTGGCAATATTTCGGTATTTTTTAGGCAACATTTGGAAATCCGGTGAAAATCTGCACATATACAAATTTGGTTACATATATATATATACATATATATATATATATAATTTTGAAAAATTACATTTTAAAATTTTGATCTGATTAATCCTGATTAAATCTTAGTCCTTATCTCACCCCTCGACTAACGCCTAGTGATTTCTACAACCATGGGTTACCTGTTTGTCTAACGGGAAGTATGGAAGATCAAGCATGGTTATGGCATGCTTGATTGCGTCATTCGAACTTTGATGCAATAAAGTAAGTGACTCAAAAGAATTTGGTTTAAGTAATGCCACAATAAATCATGCAAGTCAAGTCTGGGATGCAAGTTTACTAGGAAAACACAACAGCGCGCTATTGTCTATATAAGCTAAGTTCAAATCTTTAATTACCTATGTCCTTTACTTATGGAGATCTATGTGGTCCAATATACCCTGCAACATGTTATGAAAGAAATATATACTTCTTCTACTAGATGATTGTACACGTTACATATGGGTATATTTTTAACACTAAAGACCAAGTAATTAAGACATTAGAGAATTCAAGCAGAAGGTTGAAACAAAAGTAGGAACCAATTGAAGATGTTAAGAACAGATAGAAGGGGAAAATTCACCTAATGAGTTTTCTTAATGATGCAAGAATAATGGGATAACAAGGCAGCTGACAACACCTAACTCATCACAACATAATTGAGTGGTTGAGAGATTGAACACGATAGTATGTCCACAATACGCAACATGTTAAAGGTTTTAAATATGCCTCAAAATTTAGGAGGAGAAGCAGTAAGAGATAATATCTACGAACAACAAGAGCCTTGAAAGATGGTCCTTACAAAACATTAGAAGTAGGAAAATCCGACTTAGATCATTTGAGAATTTTTGGGTGTGTTACATATTCCAAGGTAGCATCACAACATCTAAGGAAACTAGATTGAAGAAGCATTCGAATGGTATGCCTAAGAATTAAAGAAGGATCAAAGCACATAGATTATCTGATCCTATAGAGAAAAGAATTTGCATCAACAAGGATGCAAAGTTTATAGATAAGGATTTATGGAACTGGAAGAATTAAATAATAGTGAAGTTTCAAAATGAAAATACTTTATTGTTGAGGATAGTTAGGATTTTTAGTCCTCAAATTACTAATGAAACAAATTATGTCAGAAACAAGGGAAGGAATTCACACAAGAAGAAAATAATGAACAAGAATTCGTTAAATCCCATGAAACTTTCTAAGAACACTACTCACTCAGCTAGCATATGTCTATGAACCTAACTTAGTAGAAATCATTGAAACATGTCACTTTTGAAGATTGGTATCTGAAATTCGAAACAAAGAAACAAACACAAGACAATTCTTTGGAACTCCTTCTCCAATAGTTTTATTCCTTCAAAACTATTATCGGTGATTACATCCCTTCTAATCAACCTTATTTATAACAAAAAACATAACCAAACACCCTACAAAGCAGGAAGCTTTATCTCCTTCTAAGCTAGCCTACTTTATTAGGATAAGTCTAATCCTTCAGACTTCTATCCTTAAACCTATCGAAGACATTAAAATAAAACTAAACATAAAGCAGTTTTACATAAATAGTCCCTTTGACTACGCATTATGCCAAGATTGGCCAACAACTTTTAGAAAGTTCATCAAAAGACTATGATCATGCATCATTGAGATGACTTAGAACCTTACCAGAGGTAAATAAATGAGCAATAGAGGTGAATGTAAATTAAATATTCTATGTTGAAGGAGAACTTAGAAATTACAAGGAAGCAATAGAAGATGTGATTGATAGAAGCTATGAAAGGAGAATTGGAATCCATCCACAATGATAAGACTTGGAAGTTGACAGATCTACCAAGTGACAACAATGTGTTTGGCTTGTGTGGGTATTCTAAACTAAGAAGCATGCAAATAGAAATATTATAAAGTACAAGACAAGATTAGTAACAAAAGGCTATGTGCAACAATATGGGATACACTTTGATGAAATCTTTGCCCCTATAGCAAGGATAGAAACAATTAGTTTAATCCTAGCCTTAACAACTTTCAATGGCTGGGAGATACATTGTTTGGATGTCAAGTCTACATTCTTGCACGGCCAACTTAAGGAAGATGTTTATGTCACACAACGTGAGGGGTTTTTGAAGTTAGGAAATCAATGTAAAGTACACAAACTTTCAAATGCTCTATATGGAAATAAGGCAAGTACCACGTGCTTGGAAAGTGAAATTAGTTCACACTTAAAAGTCATTTTAATTAAAAAAAGTGTACTGTAAAAAATCGTCTATACTAAAAGACACAAGAATTGTATCTTGTTAATTGGATTTTATGCAGATGATGTGATTATAACCAAAATTCCAATAAAAGAGAGTGATCATTTCAAATTACAGATGGTGGAGAAACCTGAAATGAGTAATTTGGGTTTTTAGCTTACTATCTAGGTATAAAGTTCATTCAAATAAGGGATGAGATATCAATTAAACAAATTGGCTATGTTAGTAAAATTCTTAAGGATGCTAGTATGCTTGATAGTAATGAAACCAAAATGCAATGAACTCTAGAACAAAACTGACTAAAACCGAAGGAGATTCAGTAGATGCTACATAATACAAAAGTCTGATTGGATTCTTTAGATATTTATTACACACAACGCCGAATCTATGTTATTTAGTTAGATTGCTTAGTAGGTTGATGCAAGATCCAAAGGAGCATCATTTGAAAGCTGTTAAACAAGTGATACACTATGTCAAAGGAACTAAAGAGTTTGTTATAGCTTACAAGAAGTATTAAGGCTATAAAGTTATTGGTTATAGTGATAGTAGTTGTGGGATTAATACAAAAGAAGGGAAAGGAACTACATACTTACTATTCTACTTTGAAAATTCTCCAATAACTTGGAGTACACAGAAACAACAAATAGTAACACTATGCCTGGCAAAATGGGCGGGTTGGGTCGGGTTGGGTAACGGGTCAGAACGGGTTCGGGTCAGGATGGGTGCGGGTCAGAACGGGTTTTAAGCAAAATCAATTCGGGTCTAAATGGATTGTTCTCAAAAAACATCAATTTAATTGAACTTTAGATGTGTCATAAGTAAATAAATAGTCCATTTGGATAATTTTTAGTGATTTTCTCATCAAATATGTATTTAATCATTCTTAAATGTTTGAATCTATTGCATTTACATACTTTTTTGGTTACCCATCTTGACCCGCATTGTGTTCAAGTGCTACCCATCTCAACCCATCCAATATTATGATGTCACCATTTCAACCCATTATACTACAATTGTTTACCCAAACCAACCCATTTCCTTTGACATGGGTAACAATTGCCACCTCTAAGTAACACTATCATCATTTGTATCCAAGTTTTTTGCAGCATCAACATAAAGGCTTTATAACTAAAAGGATTGCTTAGTGAAATAACAAGACAGAAGGCTAAAAGATAACCTTACTGGTTGATAATGTTTCAGCCATTGTGTTAATGAAGTATCTTGTTTTTTCATGTAAGGAGCAAACATATAGAAACATGCTATCATTTACATCACTATAGAACATATTAATGGACTGACAAAGGCATTAGCAAGGGTAAAGTTTGTCACTTTGTCACCATGTGAGAACTACTTGACATTCAAAATCTGCATGAAATTGATCGTGATAAAAGGGGGGAATGTGAGGGTTAATCCCAATCATTTAACCAAGTTATTATTTAATGGGTTGTTTATGTAAATAGCATAAAGTTGTGTTGAGTTGCTTATATAAGTTATGATTGTATAAGGGGTGCAGTGTCTGGAAGTAAGCTTGAAAACTATAATTATAGTTATATATAACCATTGTCAATATCGTAAGTCACGATCATATCAAATCAGAAAGTTTACGTACATATGTTTATACGTATATATTTCAAGATTCTTGTTTCATTATTATTTGTTGATTATTCGATCTATTGGGATAAAAGTTCAAAACAGAATTACCTAAAATCATGAATTTGGAGAAAAATCGTTAGAGTTAAAATCAGAGGGAAATTGGGTCTACAAGTCTGGCAAACTACCTATGGTGTTTGTCACAATGTTGAGCCCATCATGTCGTTTCATCTATATTTTATGGACCTTGCAACTCTAGGCGGATCAGCCGTCGCACCTGTTTCACGTTTGATCCTTTTTAATCCACTTGTTTTATCTTGCTGAGCAAATAAAAGCATGCTAATTCTTGAATCAATTCTGTATCAAAACTGATATGATGTAGATCATCCTCAAGCTTAACATGTTTGGATGTAATTTATGTAATTTTGCTTACATAGCTTTTTGGGTAGTAAGTAGATCAATAAACTTGTACTCATTTTTCCTTGCCCTTACAATTCAACCACAGAATGCTACCTTAACTTCCTTTTATGTATTTAAATTGCTGAATTACAATGAATTAGGTGATGCTGACATGTTTAGCTCTCCATAGGGTTGTGTCTATATCCTCGATGCATATAAAGTCTACTGGACAAGCTGTTCAAAAGGCGTCCATACAGGAAAGATGGTACTTAGATTAGTTGAAGCAATCGGTGAGTTTGTTGCATCTCCTATTTCATTCAAAGTATGAATAGTTAGAAACATAAACAATTACAGCTGGCCATAATGAATTGATGCACAGATGTGTATCTTGCTGGGACCGTGATGCTGATATTTGCAATGGGGTTGTATGGGTTATTCATCAGTAACTCCACTGATAATGTAGCACCAGCTGATGATCGTGCTCTCCAGGGTTCTACCTTGTTTGGGATGTTTGCTTTGAGAGTAAAATTTTCTAAAAGCTCACTTGTTTGCACATACACACACATTGTTTTGTATTATTGACAGGTTTTCGTTGTATTAGTATAATTTTGTAATCTTGGATAGTAAAATTTTCTAAAGCTCACGCCATAGTTGTCAAAAGCCCTCAGGCGCTCGCCTAGGCGCAAAAAAAAAAGCCAGGCGCCTTCCGTCTGGTGGCAGTCTAGGTGCACTCCGGTGACTTTCCGGCGAGATTCCAGTAGAGTCCTTGAAAATCCGGCAAAATTCAAAAAAATCCAACCATAAACTTGTCTAAAACAACCATAAAAAGGTTTTTATATTTTAAAAACTCTATATAACTAGATTATTAATTGTTTTATAGTTAGACTTTATATATTTTTAAAAATATATTAAGCCTAAAACATATAAAACCTTTAAAAATGGTAACTTAATAAGATGCGGCTGGTTTAAAAAAACCCTCGCCTTTTTTATGCCTTGTGCCTACGCTCCGGGCGCGGCTTATGCGCTTTGAATGTGCCTTGTGCCTTTGACAACTATGGCTCACGCACACACACATACAGACACATTTTTTGGGCTCTCGACGGTTTTTCGTTTGGAAATATAGTATCTTAATCTTTTGAGAAAGATTTTCTAAAAGCTCACACGTGCGCATACAAACACATTGTTTTGGGTTCTTGACGGGTTTTCGTTAGCAATATGATATTGTAATCTTTTTGACTCGTAGGAGAGACCAAAATGGATGAAGATCAGCTCACTTGATGAACTGAAGACAAAAGTGGGACATGTAATTGTGATGATTCTTCTGGTGAAGATGTTCGAGAGGAGCAAAATGGTGACCATAGCAACCGGTTTGGATCTTTTAAGCTATTCGGTCTGTATATTCCTGTCTTCTGCTTCCTTGTACATTCTCCACAATCTTCATAAAGATGAAAATAAATAACATAACTTACATCGTATAAATGGCGAAGAAGATGATGTGTAACTACAACGATACGGTTATGTGATCGTGGTACTTCGGGGGGCTATTGTGCTACATGTTAGTTTCAGTCGGGTTCTCCTGGTCGTCGTGGTCATACAATATCTTGTTAGATTGTCCTTGTGAAACACCTGTATAAAAAGTGTAATTTAATACAATTTAAAGGATTAATAATTTATGTTCAAAAAAATTTGAAGGACTTTTTTCGTGCACAATTACATAACTGTTGGGCTTAATTTTGTTTGGCCCATGAGAAATCCTACAACACATTGGGTTTAAATAAAGAGAGCTGAAAGTGCACAGAAAAAGAAGAGGAGAAAACCTAATTCCTGTCACCCACATATCCAGCTGCATTTTCAGTCAGTTTCCCAGAGTTTCAACCGTTGGATCGTTCTGATTTTTTGGCAGCTAGTTCGCCACATTTAGGGGAGCTTATCCAACTGTGGGTTTTGTCTAATAATGCCCGGAAGTCGGGCCTTTCGAGCATCTATTCATAGCAGACGTTTTGTGGTGATTTCCCTCGTTTGTCTTTGATTTGTTTCCATATGCTTGATGTTAGTGTTTCCAACTGTATGATATTTGTTGTATGCCACTAGTATACCTAGAGAAGACTTTATATTGCTCTAATTTTGGTGATTTTGGATTTAAGGCGGCTCTAGTAGTACTGTGGTTTTTACTCTCGTGTTGAAAGGTTTTCCACGCTAAAATTTTGGTGCTCTATTGTTTTAGAATTCTCTATTTGTTTGAATCGTCATTGTGAGACCGATATTTAAAGACCTTTTCAATGCAAGAGGTAGAACAGGGATTTTTACTTACCTCATTTGACTTTTCATCCACCTCTGCCATGAATTCGTGGCTCAAGGTCATCTCCAGCTACTACACTTGATCACTCCAATCATAAGAGTCGGTTTCCTGAGTAACCAGTGCCTTGGATGTACTTGCTCCTCTCCCAGCTGCAGTCTTCTCATCGGGCTTCTTCTCTGCCTCCTTCACCACCTTAGGCTGCTTACATTCTCGAGCAAAGTGACCCGGCTGGTCACAATTGTAGCATCTCAGCTTTGACTTGTCAAATCCCAGCTTTCTCCGTGGATTGTTTCCAAAACTTTTCCTCTCATACTTTTTGTTGAACTTCTTAGCACGAAAGACTGCCATGGCCATTTGCCATGAGATATCCATTTCTTTCACATCAGCTAGATTGATCTGCTCCAGATTGTCTTGAGTTAAATTGGCCGGAGCCAACTCTCCAACAATGAAAGCATTGTAACTGTTCATGAATCCCTTGAACAGCAGCAGATTCTCCTCACTTTTTGGGTTGATTTTGGGCACTGAACTAACTTGCCCTGAAGAAATGAAAGCAGTCTCAAAGGAACTGGCTGAGATGAAGGGGTCTGGTAATGCTGAGATCCAGAGGCTTGAAAATTGATGGCAGACAAGAGAGCAGCATTCTCAAATGCAAGAGTAATGCCCATAGAACTGGCATGATTGAGTGCTCTTTGTTTGTCATCCATGTCATATGAGTTGATGATGGAGATCAACTCACAAAGAGAAGTCTTATACATATCTTTTGTTCTCTTGATAGTAGTGTAGTTGGAGTTCCAGTTGTATGGTAACAAATTCAAGAGTTTCTTGTTGACTTCTCCCTTTGACATTTCAATCCCAGCACTAGTCATCTCTGTCATCAAATGAGTACATCGATTGAGTTGGGCTTCTAGGGACTCTTCTTTGACATGATTAAACATGTTGAACCGTTGCCTCAACATGTCTTTGCGACTTTCTCGCATGTCCTCATTCACTTCAAATCTTTCCACTAAAGCATCCCAGAGTTGCTTATGAGCCACATCAGTAGACAACGCCATAGTAATCGAGGCGTATGCCTTGTCATCCTTCCTTTTCAATAGGATGTTGTTTTCAGTGTACAACTCCGGGTCTTTGGGAATTAACCCATTTAACTCACTCTAGTACATAGGCACATAAGGCCCCTCTTCAATCGATATCCATAACTTCGAGTCCATATACTTGATGAAAGACTGGAATCTGAATTTCCAGTGTTGGAAGTTATCCCTGACACGGGCCTAGGTGGCTTGGTTCCAGTGCCAATCTCATTGTCTAAGTTCAGAAGGTTGGATAGGTTGGTGAGATTTTTGGATGCCATGACAAACAAAAAAAATTTCTAAGTATAAATTCTCGAAATCCTCAAGAGTTCGAAGTCCCAAGCAGTGCACGAAGTCCAAGCTGTACTCGAAATACCAAAATTACTAGAAGTCTAAGCTGTACTCGAATTCAAGACTGTTCTCGAAAATCAAGTATTCGAAATTTCAAGTGTACTCGAAATCTCAAGTGTATTCGAACTCCCAACAGTATTCGAAATTTAGAGTGTACTCGAAATCCCAATTGTACTCGAACTCCCAATGTACTCGAACTCCCAATTGTACTCGAAATTCTGTTCTTGAAAACCTGTTCCCAATATGTGTACTCGAAAAACTGATCTCGAAATTTTGAACTCGAAAATACTTGAAAAAATTTCCACATAAAAATTATTCAAGATTCTAAGTGCCAAATTTCAACAGCAGCTGGATGATGAAAAGAAGATCAAGAAAGTGTCGAATTTGCACGAAAAAGCTTGTACCTTGATGTATAAAAGAGTTCAAAGGCTCTGATACCGCTTGTAGGTCCAGATCTATCAAGACTCGACCTTTATGGCTCTGATCATCATCAAACGACTCTAGAATGTGCGGAATCCATAATAGAATCACAAGAAGAGATAGAAAATGTTTGCTTTGTGTATTTCATGAAGTTCTCGAAAACAGCGCCTCAATACGTAGAGAGAGAGATTGTCTCGGGAATCCAACCCTAGAGCAGTACAAAATACGTCTATATATACTATTCTAGGAGTACTCGAACCCTGTACACGAAAATTGGTTCGAGTACTCGAATAACAAAGTACACGAAAATAGAACTACACGAAAATGGTCAAAATCAGGTATTCAGCTCGTCATAGGTTGACTTTGTCAGTTTTCATCTTTGATCAGGCTCTACATTTAAGATATTATATAATTGAAATTTTCTTATAAGAATATTTATATATTTGATATTTAATTGTATACCTTAATTATTTAAAATCATTACTATTGAATTCAATATAAAAGTCAATTAGTATTTAATAGGTAAGATAGGAAGAAAAATAATTTTTAGAGTTTATGAGAAGGTGACAAATGTCACTCTTGCTATTCTTTTATTAAAATAAAGATTTGTGTGTTTTTGTGCATTTTGAAAGTAAAATTTAACATTGCAAAATTATTTTTTAAATGAAGAGTACAGATAATAATTTTGATAAAAATGATATTTTGTAAAATTCAAACACAAAGTATTTGACAAGTTTCAAGACTTGTAAGCAACCAAAAAATATAATGATTATTTTCAGGTTTCTTAACATGAAGTTTTGATAGATAAATTAATAAGGAACTTTATTCTATACAATTAATGGCTAATAATATAATGATTTATTAATAGCTAAAAATGGGGTGATGCTTTTAAATATTAAGTATTAATATAGGATATATAAATGAATCAACATGATAATTTAACTAAATCCAATACCATGAAATTAAATATGGTTTAATTTTAAATGTACCAATATAAATATATCGATTCTCATTACACAACACCTGCAAAAGTCAATTACATTGAAGCATAAAATATTTAGGTTACTTAGACTATTGTAACGGGAGTTACCAAAGGCGTGATTATCTTTGGTCGCGCCCCCTCACTCCCAGCCCTCACTAGTCACTACACACACCTCGAGACCGGGGCATGACCGAGCCCATGTGACCATAGTCACAAGAGAAGAAGGGCTTAACAATTTCTTTTTCGTTTTCTAAACCAATATAAAACACTTGCATCAAACCCTATCAAGCTTCCTATTAAATCTATAAAGCCACTATAAACATCATGTGTGACACTTATACATAACATTTGAATGACACCGATTAAGCTCTTTCATTACACATAATCATACACTTTATCGCGTGTTTCTTTTGTGATAAATATGTTTGACCAAACATTTAGATTTGCCTTTATAATGGTGTAAGTGGGTGTATCACGTTACCCAATATTCTTGGGACGGATATGATCACATGATTCAAAAGTAGGACAGCTTATAAGTTAACTTTGTAAAAAAGTACGTTTGACCAATTGTAAAGGTCAGATTTTCATGAAAGGGATTAAACATCCCAATATTAAATATGATAATGAATACCAACAGGAGTGATGGAGCTTTAACGTTTTGAAAAGATTAAAACTTACGGAAACAACAATACATGTTAATTTTTTGAAGCAAGTGATGGCACCAATACTTAAAACAAAAATTAATCTTTCGGTCAAAAAATTAATATTACGGACAGAAAAAAGAGAAGATTTGTCAATGACCAACAGTCTAAGAGTTGCATATAAACAATAACTTAATTCTTGTAAGAAAGTATGCGTAGCCTAGCACAAGAAGTAATCAAGTGTAATGTTGATCTTAATCGTAACATCCCGAAAATTTTATAAACTTTTGTCGGATAATTTCGTGTTTAAAATATATATAAAACCTGTTGTCGTTTTCGCTTTGAAATTTATAACAACAAACTTTCCATCATCTTTTTAGTTAAAACGATCATGTTCATCACCTTTGTAATTAATTAACCCGATGATCATTTTCATCCAATGATCATGTTAAGAATACGAAATCAACCAATGATATGAGGATGTTGATTGGTAAAGGTTTTACGTCGAAAACAAGTGAAGTAGGGGGTTGTTAATATAATTTTGTTTTTGGACGGCCAACTAATTAAGTACCGGGTACTTCGTACGTGGCCTCCAATTGCTAAAGGATGCCTAAGCTGGCCACTAGTCAGACGGACGGAGCCCCTAGCCTACCAGTCACCAATTCCAGAGGATAACCTGACCCAAGCATCCGCTCAAAGGCACGACAGTGAAAGCCGGTAAAACCTGGTGGGATCAAGAATCGAACTCATGACTTGGGTCTCCTATCACTTCCCCTATACCTTCATCTTACCACTAGGACATGACATTGGTGGTTGTCCGTTGTTGGAACTGGTTCCTGGATCTCAACCGGAACTAAACCTACCTTAACCAATTTCAGCGCATAGGTTAGTCCAAATTCTAAATTGGTTCCGGTTCCCACGCAATTACTCTCCTAAAACTGGTTCGCCCGATAGCCAAACAAACCAATTACGGGTTCCAAAATAAACATAGTGGGTCTTTTGGGTCAAGTGGAATTCTAGGCACAAAAGAAATGTGAATCAAGGACCTATGATTTCCAAATTTTTGATTAAATAGATTATGGAGCCTCCATCTACTTATTTTCAAAATTAGGTAAAATTAATTTTTTTAACTATATCAAGTTGCATGTATCCAACAAAGTTAGCCTAGTGTAAGGCTTGACCATTTCTTCTTGAATACCAGGGTTCAAGCCTTACTGGTGACAATTTAATGGATACCAGACGAGGAAGGAATATTGAACTTAATCTAGAATTCTGAACCAATGGGGGACAAGGGTTTACCCATTACATGGGGTCTTGCGCATTAGGTGGTACGGTCTCATGGTCGGCAATCGATGAATTAATCTTAGTAACCAATCGAAAGGAAAACTGAAAATAGTACGACGAGACCCTCTGCCAATAAAAAAAATTAAGTTGCATGTGAAGAACAAGAAATAACAAACTTTTAAATGGTAATCGTGACAAAGGCTATAGAAGATATAAAGAAGTTAGCTATGTTTGGATCCGAAACAAAGCTAAGCTCAATTGGTTATGCGGATTCGGCTCGTATCTCGTTCGGAAAAAGCTCGGATAAAGCTCAGCTCGAATAAAGTTTCTTTGTAACCGAGCCAGATTATTTTCTAACCGAGCCGAACCGAGCCAGATCGTTTGGCTTGACTTGTAGCTCGCTCATGGCTCGGCTCGTTTGTACAACATGCTATACTAAAATATAAAATTATAGGGTTACTTTCACTGATAAATATACTTTGGTGTTATTTTGTAAGTATGTTAAAAAATAAAAATAAAAATAAAAAAAAGAAAAGAAAAGAGGACGGAAATACGAAATGAATCTCAATTCTCACGTGCTCTAATAATTCCTAATTCCTAAATCATATTATTAATTCCTAGTTACGCATATTTACGCATCTTCTCTTATGTAAAATCTTACGTTAATCCTCTTAATTTGGATAAACTAGAAAAGTTACCCGCCCGCTTCTGCGGGCGGTAAGATTAATACTTGCACATTATAACACGATGGTTTCATTAAAACGTAGATAGACAACATTATGAATTTTAAAAAAATTATTACATTGCGTCCCATGTATACAAAATAAATGTATCGAGTTACAACGATACGATTTTGGAGAAAACAATCGAAATATAGATAAAATAATGTCGTTGTATAAAAAAAGTTACAATATTAACTTAAATTGTAACAAACAACTCTCATATTTCGACGTGCTGGTACGATTAAAACAAAAACATAAAGACGTGACATGTTAATTAGAAAGATTGATATTTTTAAAAAAATATATTACTATGCCTTATGCGTTGCAGTATAGAATTAAAAAAAAAAAGATAATTTAAGAAAAATATATACGAAAAATAAAAGGTTAAATCATGTGATACGATGTTTTTATGAACTTGATTATGTACATTGCGTCTTATGTGCATAAACTAAATGTACAAAGTTATATCGACTCATTTTTCAAATCGAAACATACATGGAAAACAGTTATATAACAATGCGATGTTATTCAGTCAGTGTCAATCTCATAAAAAAAGAAGTAAAACAAAAAAAAAATCGCAACCCAATTTTTGATGTTGGACCCGCGGGTTTTAATTATGACGTCTGATTTTACTTTTAAAATATAATCCAACTTTAAACAACATACATATATAATTTCTTTTTAAACTTTAAAACCTAACATGTTAGAGTGATTTTTGTTTTCGTATGGGCAGATCAATAAATAAACATACTAAATCAGATAAAATATAAACTTCATAAACTCTATGGAATCAAAACAATCTATTTTTCACGAGAATTGGTCGAGAAATAAAAGACAAAATAACAAAAAATATGCAAGTAGCTGTGTGAAATCAGTTTACAAAGCAGTTTGTGAGATCGGTTTAGTAACCGAACTGGTTCGGGTCGCCTTACAAACCGGTTTTACTGGTAAAATCCCAAACTGGTGCCAAACCAACGGTTCGGATTGGTTCCTAGACCAATTTGGGTGAAACCGGTTTTCTTTTAAAGTCAGGTCGGTTCGTGAACCGGTTTTGGAACTCAAACCGGTTTTTTTGTACACGTCTAATCATATTGTCTTCTATACAGACTGTATAGACCTATAGGTCTGTATAGGATTAGTCAAACCATCAAAAGTTATAACTCTAACATGTCTGTTTGAAAAATTGTTTATACAGCCCATATAGTTCCTAACCTATATTGATCATAAAAACATATACTAGTCATACAAAAACATAAACAATAGCCGAATAACTTTATATTAATCATATAACCCTATACTGACCGTAAAAATATACAGTAATATGGTTATGAATGTAAAGTTACATACGACATGCAGGCCGTATAGACCCAAGGGTTGATGTATGGTTATAAATCACCTTATTAAAATTGTTAAATTCTTTTTATAACGTGTTTAATGTGGGCCTATTTCTTAATCTTAAATTATTATAAAGACGACAAAATGGAGGACAGAAAGCCAGTGGTCCCACCACACTTCAACAACGACAATGACAGGAGAGTCCTCGAACCGGTGTGCTGACTTCTGAAAATTAAAGGCTAAAAAGGTTACGACTCAGGTGCTTCTTTGCTATGGTCCGGTTCGATGGGTCAGCTTCTGTGCAAGAGCAACCTACAACCAAATCTACCAACAGTACATAGGTTTGATGAACGAATAACGTTGCATAAAATTACCATTAAATCATCAAGATGAAGAACAACTTTTGATGAAACACAAAATTTATAATATCATCAGCATCCGATCGTAGAAGATTGCTTTCGTTGATTATAATTTATATTTTACATTAATTAAGTTCAAACATCAAGGTGAAAATCAAAGGAAAAGTGACGCAATTTTAAGATGTTCTTCAATCACAGGTTGAAAATCTCTTCCATCTCCAAGAAGATGAATGAAATCAACAATTTTCGCATGAGAAAATGATAATAACAACAGATCGAGCGTTGATCTACTAGAATCTCAAGCTTTTCGATTACAAAAATCAAACAAAAAAAATATCATGTGGAAATTCAAATTCTAACAATTTTTGCAGCTTTGACCACCGGATTTTCCCTCGCAATCGCCTGACGACCGGCGGTTTTGTAGTCGTAGGTGCAGTCATGACGATCGGAATACCGGTGCTCAGCGCAGAACAGATCGCCACACCGGCACCGGAATCCGGTAAAACCTACTCTTTTCCGGCAACCGGAGCAACGATTAACAACCTTCGTCGTCGTTTTCTCCTTCACTTCTTCATCCACCACCGCAACCGTCCGATCCACCACCAGATCAATCGATCCATCTCCAGACGTTGACCTCGCGGGAGACCTCAACGATCCAGATCTACCACGCGCGCGTTGCACCGTTGAACTAGACGACGTCGTTGCGTTAAAGCACTTCTGACACATATTGTTCGTCGACGGATTTCCGACGACTCCGCAGTTGTTAACGCAGAGAGTCAAGGTTTCCGGTACGACCTTGAATTCCGTTTCTTCTTTCTCTGTCCTCTGAGCCATCTGTAAAGCAAACGTCTAAATAATATTAACCAGAAAACAAAAAAGATCGCCGGTGAAAAGTTGATCGGAATCGATGTCGCCGGAGATGTGAAATTTTGTTGATCGGTGAGAAAAATGGAGGATGAGGGAGGTTTATTAAGGGAAGGAAGAAAGGGCTGCTGGCTGTCGCAAAGAGACGCGTTATCATCATGCAAATGGTGGTTGACAAATGACCATTTTGCCCTTTAGACTTTTCGCAAGTTCCCAAAAGTGATGTTAGGAGAAAGATTACTAACCAAGGGCTTCTAGCCTAATGGTTACCCCCTTGGCTTTCCAGTGGAAGGTCTCGGGTTCAAATCCCTCCCAAGGCGAAATAGGGGTCCTTGGGAGGTCAGGGGGTTTTCCGGTGCGGTTTCCTCCTGGGGTGGTGGTGAGGTCTCAACGGAGGTCATGGTAACTAGACCTTGGTGACGTGGCCTGGAAATCAGTGGTTCACACGTTAAGATCAAATGCCGTTCAAAAAAAAGGAGAAAGATTACTACGTCTGACGTATTTATTAGCATTACTAATCCTTTCGTAACATCCTACGTTTAACCGGAGGTTTTACTGGTTTTCTAGGCAAACCGGTTTGTCTTAATTCAAGAATCGGATGATGTCGTTAATGCTTAAAAATAAGAATAAGAGTAAATTACGATTTTGGTCCCTATAATTTAAATGTTTTAACTATTTCGGCTCAAAATAAAATCTTCTGTTAATTTAGTCCCTGTGTTTTAGACAACAACGTTTTTGGCCCCGAACCATAGTTAGATTATGAGCCAAAACAGTTATAATAGTTAAGTTTGAGGGGCCAAAACCAATAGAAGATTCTAAACCACAGGGGGCTGAACTGATAAAAGATTATATTTTGGGCCGAAATAATTAAAACACTTAAACCACAGGGGCCAAAACCGAAATTTACTCTAAGAATAAATTATTGAGATGGTCCCTGTGATTTGTTGTATTTCACTCTTGGTCCCTAAGTTTTATAAATTACTCATATGGTTGCAAAGTTTAAACATTTTAACACATATAGTGTTTATGTGAAAGTAATTTGATCAATTATATGAGAGTAATTTGATTACATAAGAATTATGTGTTACAAATGTATAAAGTTTGAGACCATATGAGTAAATTATAAAACTAAGGAAACAAGAGTGAAATAGTATTAAACCACACGAACCATATCGGTAAATTACTCTAAAAATAATTATAAAAATTTTAATTATAAAAATATATAAACAAACACAATTATTATTGAAACAAATACAATCATGTTAGAGAAATATAGGGTTTGGTTTTTAATATTTTATCAATCAGATTTTAGTGAAAAAAAAAACTATTTTGTTTTTCTCTAATTGCATGTCCGGTCCGATTTTTAAAACAATGAGCATTAGACGCTCAGTCCGATTTTGCCTGTTTACTAACGAAGGATGTTTGGGAACCAAGCAGCCAAAACAACCATTGCTTGTGTTTTTCCTGTAATGTCTAAACCAAAAAACCATGCGTAGGAACTAGTGTTGTTAAAACCGGACACGATTGATTGGATTGGGAACTGGCAAAGCGAACGGTGATAGACCGGTTTTTTCCCTTCTAAAATGAAAAAGATAAAATATTGAATTAGACCATATATTTATTTAAGCAAATTTATATTTATTTAAACATAAATTATGTTTGTTTAGATGTTTTTGTAATTATTCTATACTTATTTTTTGTATTTTTTAGTATTTATGATGTTATCTAGTTTTGAATCCGATCCAACCAGTGAACTATTAAGATTTAGTTTTAATGTCTGGTTTGGTTATGAAAATATTGTCAGGAACAAGGTATGCATATATAAGTTGTATTTTGTTAATCAACTTTTTTATTTCATTTAATCAACTTTGTAATTCACTACTTTATTTACTTGTAAAATAAGGGCAGGTATAATTGTATAAAAGCTATCAGATCATGTTTTTAATCGTTAAAATTGAACAAAAAATCATATATACTTCGAACTTTTATTCATGTATTAAAAAAAATACATATATATCATTTCTTATATCCATCTTTATTTAATTAAAAACTAACGTGTCTCATTCTTTATATCTTTATATCATTACAAATCCTCAAAAATATAAAAAGAATGAATAGTGTTTCTTATTACAAATGCTCACAATGATAAAAAGAACGAATATTGTTTTTTTATTTTTTTAAATCTAATCTCTATTACACATAAATGAGATGGAGCGTAATATTATATAAAATTTCTACATTTTTCTTCATATTAAAAAGTTTAGGTTATAGAATGATAGTAGTTTAAACTTGTAAAATTGTAAATTTCTTCAAGCTACTAGAGAATGCATCGTACATTGTGAATTGAAGCTTGTGTTTTATGCAACTTTGTAAATTTATGCAAGTAGTTAGAGAAATAATAAATTAAAAAAAAATTATGACACGAATGATACTTTGATTTGATCCTATTTCATGTTTGATCTGCTGGTTTCTGAATTTACCATGATGGTATCTACCCTTAAAAAAATTTTACATGGATGGTTTAACGTCTAATGCGGTTATAAAAACAAAGTTCATTTAATATATCGTCTTGTAAGTTTTTGTAAAAGAAAAAGTTCTCCTTTGAACTTTCATATATACATATATATAGGAATTGGATCTGATTTTTGCTTAACAGAGTAATTAAGAACCAATAAGAATTTGACATGTGACATAGTAAAAATACAAAAACAAAAATATAGTACTAAAAACAAAATCCAGTAAAAAAATAACAAAATCCAATATAAAAAATCAAAAATCTAGTATAAAAAAAATAAAAATTTAGTAAAAAAATAAAAAAATAGTAAAAAATACAATACAAAAAATACAAAAATCCAGTAAAAAAAATTCAAACAAAAAAAGAATTTTGTTCAAAAAAATAAAAATCTAGTAAATAAAATAAGATGTTATGCCTAAATTGTCATGTCATATGTTAAACTCTTATTAGTTCTTACTTTTTTTAGGCAAAAAATTCTTCATATTTGAGGTTTTCTTACGCACATATATATATTATTTTTATAGACAAGTAATCACCTAATAATCTATTGGATTGAGTTGAAAAAAAAAACAGAAAAGAGGATTAGATAGCATGGGATAAGAAGCATAATATATAGTTTACGAGGCATGCAATTTAAAAATATTAAAACAATTATAAACAAAAAATCAAGAGCATCAAACTGCATTTAAAATATAAATATAGCTAGCATGGGATAAGAAGCATATACACCATGGCACCTTGATGAACGGTTACAATTGATACAACTCATTTTATTGTATTGTAATGGTTTATATATTTATTGGCACGTTGAAAAAACTTATATTATAGAAAACAACAGCCACCAGCACCTCTTTCTACACGTAGCCACAATATTATAGAAACGGCCGAAGCATTTGAATTACACGTGTCCAATCAAGATATATTAGAAACGTATTTTTTTTTTTTTTTTTGAACGGCAATACTATCCTACACCTAAATTACACCCAATTTCCCTCTTGCTTGGATTTGAACCCAAGACCTCCTTTCTAAGAGGCAATGCCTCTACCAAGTGGGCTAGTCCCACATTGGCATTAGAAACGTATTTTGTTTGACATTGTTTTATATTTATAAACTAGCCTATTGACCCGTGTACTACACGGGGTTGCATAAAAAAAAGTTTTTCAATTAAAAGATTAGAAAATTTAAATATGGAACTGAAGATAATATTTAAGAATTATAAAAAAAAAAGACAATTAAAATTTAAAAATTTGTAAACACTTCCTTGTACACAACATTCGACGTTTTGTTTGTAAGTTGTCCGTCTTTATCTAGAATCAATAACTTTAGCCCATCTATACTTTTAACCCTGGACAACGCAACGTATAATTGACCATGAGTGAAAACTGGAACTTTCAAGAACAAACCAACTTTTGATAGCGATTGACCTTGACTTTTATTTATTGTCATTGCGAAGCATACAACAATCGGAAACTGTCTTCTTTGAAATTTAAATGGTATCTTTTTGTCAGAAGGTGTCAATGGAATTCTTGTAATAAAAGCTCGAGTTCCGATGTTACTTCCAGATATTATTTCTGCTTCTATAACACGATCTCCAAGTGAAATGATTTGTAGTCTTGTTCCATTGCATAAACCATTTCTTTGATCAATATTCCTTAACAACATAACTGGAACACCAACTTTAAGTTGTAATTTATGATTCAGCAAACCATATAATTTAAGTCCATTCAAGACATCCGGTGAGTACAAATTATGATCAAAATTTTTACATGTAGATGCTCTGACTCACAAATACTGTCTGAACTTAAATATTCTTTTTCAGCACCAGGAAACATTGATAACAGCTGATCATTTATTTGTTGTACAACTTCATTGGTTGGTGCAAGAATTGCTCATTCTTGAAAAAATGTTGGATGTGTGTAGTTTTGAGCAATTGAAGGATATACAAAGTCAATAAGATCAGAAAGAGGATCCGATGAGTTAGAAATTACAAGATCATCTGGTATGTCAATAAGTACATCACCATCATTACAGCCACCAACATTTTCTTAACCAACATCCAACAACCATCTAGCAAATAACTTTGTTCTTTCAACGTCAGATGATCCATTTCCTATGGTTAGCCTCATGTTTTTCGTTAGTGTAAGAACTTTACATTGACTCCACAAGTAGGAAGAACTTAACGATGCATTTACAATATCTTGTCTACTTCCATTTTGAACCACCGGAAGAATTTGCCTAAAATCCTCACCAAAAACAATAACTTTGCCTCCAAATGGGAGTTCCAAATTGCTATCACCAGAAGCATTTAATATGTCTTTTAAGGTTCTATCCAAAGCTTCAAATCCATGTTTATGAACTATTGGTGCCTCATCCCAAATAATTAAAGCGTTTTGCTTTAATAAATCCGCATCATCAGTGTTTGGCTTGATACTACAAATCGAATCCTCATTCAGATTTAAGGGAATATGAAATCTGGAATGCGCCATTCTACCACCGGTCAGTAACAATGATGCAAGTCCACTTGAAGCAACGTTCAAAACAATTTCACCTTTTGATCTTAAAGCCGATGATAAGGTCTTCCATATAAAAGTTTTACCTATTCCACTATAACCGTAGACAAAAAGACACCTCCTTTGTTTTCTGTAACTGCAGTCATGATATTGTTAAAAACAGATCGTTGTTCATCAGTTAACGAAAGAAAAAGACTATCAAACTCAGTATTTAGGTGTAACGACCCAATTTAACTAATTATTAAAATAATCGATATGTGATTAAATTTTAAGTTAAATGGTGTTGTTATGTGTTGTTTAGTAGGTTAAATATTTATCCATTTTAAACATTAGTAAATGTTAGATGGGAAGTGGAGGGACTAAAACTGCCATTTATTGAAAGATAAATTAAAAGGGGGGTTTTAAAGGGAAATGGGGGTCAAACTTGGTCAAAAATCAGAATTCTTGTGTTGGTGGAGAAGAGGTCGACGACCAAGAGAAGGGGAAGCAAAGAATTTGGGTTTTGGACCAAAATTCACCCACCAAACCATTTCTGATCTTGAATGCAAGCTTGAAATCGTATTCCTCATCTAATTTCTCAACTCTAGGTATGTGGTTTCATCCATATGGCTGAATTTTCGTGGGTCTCCATGGGTGGGTTAGGTTAGTAGTGATAAAATCAAATTTTTGGGTGTTTGAGGTAGTTAACACAAGTGATTGTGTTTATTGAGATGAAAATCAACTAACCTAACTATTTTGCATGTATTTGGTATGAAAACTAAGAGTTGGAGTTTTGGGGAATTATGGGTTGAGGTGAATTTGATGAGTGAATGAACTAGAGTTTTGAATTGATGAATGTTTGGATTTGATAATGAATGTGCAGTGATTTTGATGAGAAATTATAAACTAAGAAGTTTGAGACTTCATATGTTGAGATGAAATGAATGGAAATGTTCACATTTTAAAATGTTAATGTTGTGGTGTCATAAAACTCTGCACATAAGGTGTTTGAGGAAATGCCTCAAACAACTTAAATGAAAGAACGAATTATGATTATTTGGTGAACTTGGGGGAAATGGTTCATAAACTCAATTAGATGATTTGTTAGTGGTGTTTAGCCTAATTCAATATGTTGGAAGAAATTGAAATGTAAATTAATGAATTAGGAGAGTTTGACTATAGTAAAGTCAAATATGATGATAATGGGTCAAAGGGTTGGAAGTTTGTTTTGTGTGTATTGTTCCTATATTGAATGTGTATGTGTGATAATATGATCTAGGAGGTGGAAGTACCAACCAAAGACCCGGTAAAGAGAAAGTTGAACCAAGTGGAACTAAGGACCAAGGTGAGTAAACCTATCCATGAATAAGCAACCATAAGACTTACACATGTGGGTAAATGTTTGATTTGTTTGAATTACATAATGTGGTGTTTGTAGAAGTTGTTGCTTATATGCGATATGTGCATGAATCAAATTGATGTCATTGTATGATAGGGGTTAATTGACATGTCTCATGTTTGGTGATCCACATTTGTGTGGAATATAATGTAAGACCATGTTTTGATGGCATTTGGGTGATGATCCACATTCGTGTGGAAGAATGTATAAGTCCATACTTGTATGGCAAGGGTGATGATTCACATACGTGTGAAAGTTGGGGTATAATGACTAATGAGGGTCATGGGGATGATTCGCATTCGTGCGAAGGAAATAGGATTGAAGTGAATAGTGGTTTGGATAAAACAAACCATTATGTGATTTGGTAAATTTATATGTTGAGGGTCACCAAGATAGGTTTGGGGACTTAAAAATATGTTTAAAGGGTGTCATGGAGTTGATTTTTGTGTAAAAGAATGTCCGGGAATGATCCGGATCGAATCTGGAAGTGAAAACGCGAAAATTGGAGCTGCAGACCTGCAGTGGGCGTACCATACGCCCAGATTGGGCGTATCATACGCCCAGAATCTTACACTACGCCCAGAACTCTCTGTCAACGCTGGAATTTGGGCTACGGGTACGGTGGGCGTACCATACGCCCGGTTGGGCGTACCATACGCCCAGAATGAATTTTTTTGATTTTTGCTTCCGATTAATTCGGTTAAGCACGGGGAGGTTAAGGGGTTAACTCACTTAGTCCTTTTGGACTAACACTTGATTGTTTGTGGTTGTTTCAGGTCAAAAGTAGGCTCGGCTACGACACAGAACGATCAGACGGTTCAAAGGATCGAACCATGCTTTTGTAAAGATTAAGTAAATGGATTGTAAAGTTTAAAACTACACTTTTTAACGTATTTGACTTGTTTTGTAAATGATGAACAAGTCTAGTTAGTCATGTTAAAGTGTTAAATGATTTTAGTTGAATTGTAAGGGTTTTAAAACCCGTAAATCTGGGACCTAAATTTTGTAAATTCCGCAACTATGTTAAACGTTTTGTTATGATAATTGGGGTGTCACATTAGGGGAGTCTTATCATAAGCAAGCTCCTCATTGATCAAACGATTATTTGAAGAAGATATTGAATCAATGTCTGGGTAAGGCATTGTTGGGAAGTTGTGCAGTGTGGAACTGTTACGTTGTAAAACTTTTTCAATTTCCAACAACGTAAGATTTTTAACTTGATCGTCACTAAGTAATAAACCTGTAAAATGGTGAAATAATCATACATAATAAAGATTTATAATATAAGTTTCTAGTAAGTGTCAAAACAAATTATTTATACAAAGTTGATATCGTAATAATGTAAATGTTATATATTTTAGTATATTTAGTCGATATTATTAACATATAAATATTACTATTAAATATAGCACATCTAATCAAATAATAATATTAATAACAATAGTATACCCGGAGCATTCAAACTAACTTGTTGTTTGAAAAGAATGCCGTCGGACAAGTATTTCCATGTTTGTTGCCATACAAAATTTGGTCTAGACATACAAGTAGACGTCAAAAGCATTGCAAATAACGTCCAAATATAAGGGCCTGATCCAGCAATACTTGCTTCTTTAATAGCTTCTATATGTTCATTATCATCATCGAGAAGCCCAAGAGCATAACATGCATCTCTAAAAGTGTAGTGCTCATGCCCATCCACTGTTCGAATTTCATCGAATGATCTTGGACCTTTAACCTTGTTTAAAAGAATTCTTAAATAATAGGCTTCACCTAAAGAAGGAGAAACAGAGTGGATTCTACCAATCAAGAAGCACCTTTGACTTGGTTCCCAAGATCGTTTGTCAATTTTCCGTACGTACTGAGTAGGGAATTTGACATAAGTCAGCTTTCGTGCATTTTCGTCAACTTGGTTACACTTCATCCAAGATAAAAACATTGATGAAGAAATAGAAGGTTTGTTCAAAACATTTTCAATATCATCGTCTGCACCATAAACGACTTGTTGTTGTCCAGGAAGATGAAAAGGAAGTCGAACAACAGAAGGAGTCCTGTAATGAATATCGTATCCGAATATACGCCATGAAGCTTCACATGCAGATAGATATCTACAATCATAATATTCCTTGATTTCGTCAGTTGATTCATCATGAATTTGTTCATTTTGATTTTTGCTAACATAAATGGTAGCTCTATCAGGTCCTTTGTTGATGTATTTAAACAACTACTTGATAGACGAAGCTTGGTTACACCACTCACTGTTAATATGGGCATGGTATCTTTTCAAAAGAGTTTTGTTGTACGGAACAACGCTTCTGTTATCTAACTTAACTCCAGACTTTTCAACAAAAAATCCAGAATCTCTTCTTCTGTAAATTGGATAACCGTTGGAATCAGTTGATGACCTCTCAGGAAATTTCTTTGGGAATTTTTTTGAACACTTCTTATCAATCATGCATGGGCAATTCATATTATGAGCACCACATGGACCATGCATCATGAATTCTTTGACAAGAGAATATAACTCTGGATCTTCATCCTTATCAGGAATTTCTGCTGAAATAATCGGATCAACGTGTTCAACAGAAGACAACTTATGATCAGCTTGCATAAAAACACATACATGTGCATGAGGCAATCCACGTTTCTAAAATTCCACAGTGTAAACAACTAAAAAGACATTGGAAAAGAACGTATTATTCAATATAAAAATGAAATATACTGTTTTGATAAATGATTGTTTTCAAGCTTTAATTTTAGGTTATTTGTGTACATATGAAAAGTTACTTAATGTCCTAACAATGTAAACTTAGAGGTTGGTCATCGAAAAATTATGTTAAAGTTAACAAATAGGAACATGTAAGTTTATTGTAAATGCAAGTGTGAAGGTTTATGCCTTTATATGTTAGTTTTAAAAAAATAAAAATAAATTTTTTATATGATATATTAAATAAAATTTAAGATATAATTATTACTACTAAAAAATAATTGAATTTAAAAAATTTATTATAATATACCTGCTTGAACTTTGCCAAGTAAATGATTATCCTTTATGTCCTTGATAAACGAATCAAGCTTTATTTTAAATAATCTGCATAAGATGAGTCTATCTTCTGGATTCAACATTGTATCTTTTAGAAATCTTTTTACTTCAGGTCATTTTGGGTTGCATGTAATGGTAAGAAAAAAATCTGGATATCCATACCATTTGCAAAGAGACATGGCATCTAAGTAATTTTGAGTCATGTACCATGTACCACCGGTAAAAGAAGAAGGTAATATAACCTTTTGTCCAATTGAAGATATGTCAACATTTGCTTGATTCTGAACCTTACGTAAGTTATCATAAGACTCACATCTGAGAATTTTTTGTTGATTGCGTATGAAATACAGCCTTTCACTTTCAATCATTGTGTACGCATCAACCAAAAATTGTTGGAAAAGCCTTCGCGAGTTTAAAACTCATGAAAACTTTTGCACTCTATCTTGGACTCTGAAAGCAAAAAACTCCCGCATTGTACATTTTGGTCTCTTGCTTTTTTGTGTAGAAATATCATCTCTATGAGGAATGTCAATCCGATAGCCACCTTCACCATATGGAAACAACAATGGATACTGAAGTGCAAGATAAGAAGGATGTAATTCACTTATATGTTTTAGTGCTCCGGATCGAGTTTGAACAACAATATCTCTACTTTCAATACAATCTCCACTATCTCCTACAATTAAAGCAGCAATTTCAGAAGCAGTTGGTAGGTTGTATGTCCTTCCATCCTTTTGTCTTTTTGCAATAAGGCGTAGCTTTAGGTCTAAATGCTCATTTTCCTTGCAAGAATCTCATACCATTCTGTAGCATTTAACCAATTCATTATTTGAATCAAGCATATCCTTCAATAATTGAATAATTTGAACATCTATCAAATCGTCATTTGATGTAGATCCATCATGTGGTTCACGGTAAATATTTACAAATATCAACCAGTTAGTAAATACTTTATATTTATATATATATTAAAAAATAAATTAAATATGTAAATACTTACTGAAATACATTTTGCCTATTTGAGATCTCATTCTCGGTATCATATATGTATAATTGTGAGAACCTTGGCTTTGCTCCATTTTCAGGTAGAAGACTTCCAATACTATGATAATTTTGACCACTTAGTCTGAAAATGAATGGAGCTTTACCTTTATTAATGGATGAATCAATCTTTATTAATGGATGAATCAATCTTTCCACCCGGAACCAGAGAAAGATATAGATTTTTAAAATTTGGTTCCGGGTCCTTTAGATCGGGAAGTTGAACCTTGCCATAACCGCAATAAATTGAATAAGTGTTTTTGACTTGACTTCTATTTCCTCTTATGCCTTCATCTTTCCATACCTTTGCATCACATTTTTCACATACAAAAGTTTGGTCACCATGATCCAAATAATCTGTAGTAAAACGTAATAAATTATTATAAATCTATGACGAAAGATGGTAAGGTAATATATTAAAAAAAAAAATCTTTTGTTTGAAATATTATTTTACCTTTAGAGATGCCTAAATGTATGTTTATAATGGTTGGTCCAACATTAGTTTCTTCTTCTAATGTCAAGTCTGTCATAGGAATAGGGGATATATCTCCAATTCTTCCTCTTAAGTTAAGATTTGATGACGGCAAATTGGACAATTCAGATGTAGAAGTTTTTAATTTTCTACTATCCAAATAATGTTTTCTAACTTTTCGTCTGTCCCGAGAGTCACTGCATTCAACGTCATTGTTTTAGGCTGAAAAAAAATAAAATAAAAAATCAAATCATAACAATATTATAAATTTTTGGAAATGTAATTTATGCAATTTATTTAAGATGAAACAATAAAATGTGTAAGCCAAAAACATTACCATTTGTGATGTTAGATAAAGGATATCTAATGTTTGTGTTCCAGTCAGTAGACGCATATTTTGCATATTCACTAACAGCTGCAGATCGTGGGTTATTCGATGATGTGAAATTAGTTACGCAAATGGGAGCACATGCTGTAAAATTAGAATAATTATCAATTAAAAAAGACACTTATCATGTTATAATGCTAAATTGTTAAAAAAAAAACCCTTACATTTATATTAAATATTTTCTACACATCAAGATATATTAGAAACGTATTTTGTTTGACATTGTTTTATATTTATAAATAGGGATGAAAAATTTCAGACACGAACATGTAAACACGATATGACATGACTTTAACATGTTTCGTGTTTACCATTAACATGTTTCGTGTAAAAAACATGTCGACATGTTAAGACCTGTTTATTTTTCGTGTCTAAACAGGTAAAACTCGTTAAGACATGCATTAAGGACACGTTAAGACATGTTAAGACTTGTTAAGATATGTTAAGACTCGTTAAGACTTGCTAAGATCCGTTAAGACATGTTTAAAATTTAAAATAAATATATTATAAAATAGGTGGGTAACCGATTAGCTTCTAAAAATTTCTAATTGTGTAACTCCAATTCCTTAACGAGTTCCTTAACAGGTTATTTATAGTGTTAACTGTTAACAGGTTTTTTAACGGGTCAATTCACGTTTATGTGTTTTTAACAGGTCATGTTCGTGTTTGGAAAAACAGACATGATAAGAATTTGCGTCTACCCATTTCATGTTTCGTATCTTAACATGTTGTGTCTTAACAGATCATGTCTGACCTGTTATGACAGACATATTTATAAATATAAGGTATAAAAGAGTAGGTTAATATGACACAATAAAAAAAAACATTTTTGTTAATTGCTATATAAATCCTTGTATTTAGTTGTTTTTGTAACTTTCTAAAGAGATTTTTAGGTGAGATTGTGATTAGTGCTTATAATACTTGTTTAATCAATCAAATCTTGTTCATTTCATATCATCATAAATTGATATCATTTATTATACATAACAAAAGACACATTAAATGGATTTGTTAGGTTACATTAAATGAATTTATTGGGTTTATTCGTGGATTCTAAGTTTGTGGCTTTATATGGTATTTGTTTAGCAAATAGCAAGCAATTGATGTTTCTGCCATTAGTTGATTAGTAGATTAATCAAATTATTTTAAAATCAGATGATTTGTGCCTAACAAATGAAATCAGAGCTTTAGGAATCGTACTTGAGTTTTTGATCAAGAATTGCCAAATTAACTTATTCCACTGATTCAAATTTGTTTGATTGTTGTTAGAAAAAAAAACTTCCAATTTTGATTGTTTAATTATTATTGGGGTTAATCTAGATGATTTATTACTCAACATTCCTCCAAGTTTAGGTAAATCTTGTTGGTCAAATCATAGAGTTTAAGAGCATACAAGTTTAGTCATTCCGTAAATTCTACTATTCTGGATCAACTCTCCTTTTAATTAAAACTAGTGTTATTCAGGTTGTGCGTTGCGCGAACAATATGCAATAAACAAACAATCACACACAGTCAAGTCCCACTAATCGGTAGAGTTTTGGGGGGGAGACATGATGCAATGGAAGGAGCGACTCCTAGTTTGGGCCTTATACATGTTGCTACGAAGGTAGCAGCAGGAATTGCCCCCGAGCAATAGAGACGTCATTTCACTTAGGTTAATCTAGGCAAGAGGTAGACCTACGTCAAGATAACCCCCTTAAAAAACTTTGATAGTTTTCCTGAATCTGAATAAACAGAATGACTCAAGTCACATTGAGAATGGTTTAAACATAAAATATAACTAAGCAGATAATGGGTCAACGGGTCAAAAGTCACCAAAGTGTGTTTTTATTACAGTCTTTCTACATTGTTTTAACCAAAAAATTTAAGTACTATTTTGATGATACAGTTTCCTTTTGGATCATATTTGTCACATCAATGTGCACATATATCAGAAAAATTGTATACTTGCTCTTGAGAACCAATAGGATATGTACCATTTGGACGAAATATACATGCTACGGATGCCTAGACAAGAAAATTAAACTCTTATGAAGATTCATTTGTTGACACTTGCAAATAGTAGCAATAACAGTAGTAATATTAGATGACGAGGACGAGGACGATGAAATTACCTGCAGCAATGTAATACCATCAAATCCGGCATAAAAGATATACGATTGCTTCAATGAGGCGTCAATCTTTCACAACCCAACACACGTTAGATACGCATAAGCAATAAGAATGATGATATACAAGTTAACCAACAAACAAAAAAATCATATTACATATTGTAGGCCCTTATGAAATATGTCAAACAAAATAATGATAGTGCACTTACAAAGCTTTTAGTATTAACATGCTGAGAAAGCTTTCCTTCACTTCCAGAATATATAAAACTTCAAATTTTCTGCCCTATTCTATTACATCTTTTTCCTGTACGGCTGTTCCAGTGGGCTGGTAGAACCCTTCTTTTACAAAATTTGAAGCTGCATAGTATTTGAATCAATATAAAAAAAATTGTTAAACATTAAAAAACTAACGTATGTTATATAAAATATTAGATAATTTACAAAGATTTTTTGTGCTAGAGATGATGTATGTGGTAAATCCTAAAGGCAACATAGATAGCCAATATTTGGGAGTAGAACTTGGCGATTTACCCATGTATGTAGTGGCATAGTAAATGTAGATTACAACCGCATTTAGGATTTAGCACAATATGAACTTGGTGATTTACCCAATATGAGCTTGGGATTGTAGATTACAACCGCATGTAGTAAATGTGATGAAAATTCATTTGATTTCACTCATATACGCAGAATATAACACAAAGTTTATGCAATTTCTTTGAAAAATTGTTTCTTAACGACACAAGCAAAAGGTCGTCCGCCTATTACAGAACTGTGAAATGAGGTGAATTGAACAAAGATAACATGAACCCACATCTACCTTGGTACCAGCGATTTAGATCTTCAAAACCCTAGTCTTGCTTCCAATCCTAACCAGAAACAAACCCTAGCCATCGATACCATGAACCTACATCTACCTTGGTACCAACGATTTAGATCTTCAAAACCTTGTTCATGTTTCCAAACCAAACCAGAAAAAACCCCTAGCCGTCGCCGTCGTTAGATGTCGGAAACCGTGAAGGAAAACGGAGTTGAAACGCATAGTGAGAAACAACCTGGGTCCGACGATAGAACGGTGAACGGATTCACGCAGGCAACAGGGGCGAAGATGATGGCATATTAGATCTTGTTGTCTTCGGGATCTACGAAAACAAACCAGTTAAGTTTAACTGAATGGTTCGTTATGGTTGCAAGAGGCGGTGGATGGCGATGGAGGACGGTAGGAGATGGTGGAGGGTGGTGGTGCTGGGGAGTCGAATAAAGGAGGCGGTGGAGCCGTGGAGGGCGGGGATGTCTTTTACTTTCTGATGAAGGCATGCGTTGGAGGCATTAGGGATGAGATCGGTACCATACCGGTACCGTACCGGTACCGATACCGAAAATACCGGTACCGAAATTCTTGAAAAATGGGTACCGATACCGGTACCGAAACATTAGGTACGGTACCGGTTCGGTATCGGTACCGGTATTTTCGGTACTTTACCGGTTTTGTACCGTTTTCTCAATTTTTTGTTGAGATGAAGATGAAAAATATTAGTCTTTAAATTATAGATGTTATTATGTCATAATTATAAGGAAAATCTATGCAAATGAATGCATCATATGAATACGTTATAAAAAAAATCATGTTCACAAAACGAAGAATTACGATCTATAAAAATATGAACGCATCGTCCTTTAGATTTCTATAGTATTTTTTATATTTAATAATTAGAATATTAATTAGGTTTTAACGCATCATGGTAAATATTTTTTAAAGTATACTAGATTAGTAAATAATCAAATTCTAAAACAAAAATACCTATATTCCGGTACCGGTACCGTTTCGGGAATTTTCGGTATTTTACCGGTACCGGTTAGTACCGATACCGAAACTTGATAAAATGAAGTACCGTTACCGGTACGGTATCGGTTCGGTACGGTACCGGTACGAAACCGGTATTCGGTATAAAAATCTCATCCCTAGGAGGCATGGGCCGTGCGGCTCCCATGCTTTGGTGACTGGTCAAACGTAAATATCAGAGGCAAATATTAGTGGTGGCGAAAGTTAAAAAACCAAAAACATACTATTCATAAGCCATTGTATTTTTAATATATATATAATTAGATTGATTTCGCAACACTAGCTGACTTGTGATTTTCTACTAGATGTCAAGCTTTCTAACCACTGCAATGCCACAACAAAGCTTCAATGAACTAAAGATGTTCCTAATTACAAAATCTCAATAAGAGTTTTCTTTAATTTTATAGACTATATTCTTTGGGATTCGATTTTCATTGGACCACATGTCTATAAGAAGTTGCCTTAGATAGAGTTAAGCCAATAAATGACCCAAAATTGTTTGATGAAACTGATAATTCTCCAACACCCTTCACTTCCTACCACTTAGGGGTGAGCAAGAAACCGAAAAAACCGAACCGGAACCGAATTAACTGAAAAAACCGAACCTAAAAAATGAACCGAATGAATAACCGGGAAAAACCGAACAGAAAAAAAAACCGAAATCGAATTTTTTGGTTCGGTTTCAGTTTTTCATATTATAAAAACCGAACCGAACCGATTTTTAATCTTTTTTAAAAATTATATGTATATATATATGTTGTTATTTACATACTTATTTAATGGGGAAAAAACACAAAAAAGTCTACCGTTGGAGATGATAAAGATTTAGATTAGATGAAATCTACCATTTTAAAAGGTAAAGATCGGAATTATTAAATATTTAGTTATTTACTTTTGATTTATTTTTAAAATGTAAGAACATGATGATAATTATTTAGTTTTATTTTAATTAGTTAGTGTTCGATCAATTAATTTATTAATTATTAACTATTAAACATGTTTGCATTTTAAATGTTGGGCGTAAGAGAGAACAAAAAAAACAAAAAAACAAAACAAAACAAAAAACAAAAAAAAGAAAAAAAAACGAAAAAACCGAAAACCAAACCGAAACCGACAAAAAAAACTGAAAACCGAACGGTTTGTAATAATTAAAAACCGACTATGTCGGTTTCAGTTTTAGCCAAAAACCGAACTGAACCGTGCACATCCCTGCTGCCACTAATAAGCTTTCATGTCTCCTTATCTCCTTCAGTATCATACTTAGATTGTGGTAGGTTCAACATACATAACCTTCCCACAAATATGAGGTACTAAACCACAAATGCAAACACCCGATCCTTTTGGATTCGTGGTTAACCAAATGTGGTATAAACTTGGCCAATTTATGGAATTGGTCGATATATGTTGCGTGTCTAGCTCTAACCATAGTCATATTCTAAAACTCATGCTTGATATTCTCTAGTCCATTACTAGGTAATATTTTGTCGCACCCCACCGGTAGGGACACGACGAAAGATCGGTAAAACACTTGAATAAGTAGGTTTAATATAAATTCATCAACAACTAGTACATAATAGTCTTAATAGTTGTCTTAAAACCAAAAGTGGGCATGAACAACCCTACAACATAATGTCTGTAATCATAACAAAGATAGATGAAGTTTAAATATAGTTCATAAGCAACGGTAATAATAAAAAAAAAAGTGGCATCCCAAGTTTCCCGTCTACCTCTCCTTCTTAGTTTAACATCCTGAAAATACATGCTTAAAAGAGTTTGGATCAGCATAAAGCTAATGAGCTCGAGCAATTAAAAACGTTTAATAAGTAAACATTTTGTAGTCTTTGTAATAAACAAGGATAACAATATTTTGTTTGTTTGTGTACAATATTCAAGTCGCACAGCCATTCCTTCACCACCCATATGATCTCACATGACCATATGTTGGCGTTCTATCCCTGCGTAGTTCATTTCCCATTCATGAATTAAAAATATAGTTAGCAGTTATGCCACAACAATTCGCCAATCTCAGTGGGGATTCCGCTGTGTGTGAGGGTTTCAAAAATATCGCTACCCATAATACTAATGGCCCCAACTAGGGTTAATAATGTGCTCCATAAAGGGACTACAATTTGGGAAGTAATAAGTCTCAAAAATTAGTACACATTAAAAGCTTTAATAGTATGTATTCCGTCCTAAAACATAGTAAAGAAGGGAGATGTTTGCAAGAAACTCACCGAGGTTATTGTGACACCCCGTAAAATCCAGTACATCAATAATTATTTTTATTTAATATATTTAAGTTGATGATATTACGTGGTATTTTATTTAGAATAATTTAGTGTGACACATGGTACATGAGTCCAACGCAAATAACCGAAAGTTTCGAAAACACACATGAGTTTTAAATCACAAACGCTGGTGAACTCACAAAGAAAGAATTCGAACATATAACAATAACCTTTGTGTGAATACATGCTGAAACGAATTGAAATGACTAAGTAAGAACAGTAACGAATCAAATGAAAGAAAAATCGAACGAACAAAAGTCAACATAGGAAGACCAAGTCTTCGCGGTACGCCACAAGACCCTCGCGGTACGCGACAGGTTGAGCGGGAAAACTTGAAATCAACCGAAATGGGTCGCGGTACGCGACTGCGGTTCATATTCCCTTGGTGGCACGTAGCGTGTTCCGGAAGTAAGACTCGACTGCTTTGTCCTTGGCGATACGCGAAGGCCCCTAGACTCCTAAAACTCTAAAAATACCACCCCATCTCACATTGTTCATTTCTTTACAGTACCACTCAGATTTCTGTCTTGCACTCGACCAAAACTACCTAAAACACTTCACACAACCTCTAGAGCTTTATCTCAAGCTTGTTTATAAGCCACCATTGGAGTTTTGGAAGCCTTGAAGCTAGAAGGAAACTTGGAAGGGCTCTCTACCACCACCAACTCCTTGTATCAGCTGTGGAGCCATCACCAGCTACATCTAGAGCATTATAATTGCTGTCCTAGAAGCCACATCCCCAAGTCTTGAGCTTGGAGGTAGTTTTACTTTTAAAACGTACTTAAAATCTCACATGCAAGCTTAAACATACACATGCAACTCCAAAGTTAACACATGCACGAATTGTACACCTATGAACTTGTGTTAAGGTCTTGTTAACTGGTTTGATGCATGAGAATGATATAAGTGGAGTATTGATGTCATTTGATAAGTATTTGCAATAGTTACTATAAATAGAAACTTTTATAGTAAGAAAGGTAGCTAGATGTTTTTTAAACGTGTTATGTGGTTTCAAATGATGATTAATACGTACTAATGATGTTATTAAAATGTTGTATATGTTAGATTTGAAGAAATTAATATTCGTAGGTTTCTAAAAATAGAAACTTTTGGTCTTTAAGACATACAATGCATGTAAAATTTGGCCATGTTTAAGACTTTAAGTGTTGTAATAATAATGTTCATATAAGCATGTTAGGATGGTTTGAATGTTGATAACATGAGTTTTATGATACACTTTCCATTTATGGAAACTTTATTTGGGCATCTTGTGAAATAGAAGTATAGAAGCATGTATAGGGATGAGAAATAGTGGAACATGTTATGTGATGATGAATGAGAATGCTTGTATGACTAGTTGGATGAAAACATGATGATATGTCACACTTACTAAAAATAGTAACTTTGGTTAATTAAAATGGATTATAACCATGCTTGGTGATATATGATGCATTATGTGTTGACATGAACATATAAGGACATTAGCTTACTTAGATTAATAAAAGGTGATTTTGATGCAAACTTACCAAATATAGAAACATACAAAAATAGAAACATACTAAATATGGAAACTTACTATAAATAGTAAGTTGCTTGATAAACGTGCTTGATATGTTTACGCGTACTACTTGCTAACTAAGGAAGCTTAATGAATGCTAAACAAACGTTAACAAACTAGACATGTCACCAACAGGTCGTTGAGTCAACACGGTCAAACTTGGTCAAACATAGTAGAACATGGTCAAACATAGTCAAACACAACAACTTGGAGTTGTTTGGACACGCACACAGTCTGATGGTCTAGCACAAACATGAACTCATACCACCTATATGATATAGGTAACAGATAAAGGGCAAACCTTTCACAAGCAAACCAAACTCAAGCACAGGTGAGTTTACGACCCCTTTTTCTCTTAACTGTTTATAAACGTAGAACCGGGGGAGAATTACATGCAAATGCTTTTGACAAACATTTTGGACAAACTCTTTTGACAAACATTTTGTACATACCGTTTGACGAATATTTCGAGACAAACATTATGACTTGCAAACTAGACGAAAGTGGTTGAAAAACATTTTTGACCAACATCTGGGTCAAACAAGCTGGGAAACATTTGTAACAAACATTTTTGACCAACATCTGGGTCAAATAAGTTGGGCAAACATTTTTGACAAACATTTTGATCTATTACTGGTTATGTTGTACAAACATTTTGAGTGTGCTATATCGTAACAAAGTACTCACAAAACGATACCCTTAGTTAACGTAAGCGAGGCGTTCTTGGATAGTACTATCGGGTCTAACAAACCCCTCTTGACGACAACTTTCGCTGGCGGTAAGGACAAGCGTAATTACGACCTAATTGCCATTGTTGTTATGATAGACATGGCGGATGCATCTAACAGTTCGGCTTCGGTAGTGGTGCAACACACGCACTTGGGACCTTGGGTCTACAACTTTAACATTTCCAGTATATTTCGTGCAAACTACTTATTGTTTATTTACGTTAAACATGTGAACTCACCAAATTTATGTTGACACACTATAGCATGTATCTCTCAGGTGGCTAGCACGCTTAAGGGCATAGTATGCACTTAAGGAAATCCATTGAAGGATCATGAATTTATAGGGATGTAAACGAACCGAACCGAACCGATCCCGAGCTCGCTAAGGCTCGAGCTCGGCTCGTTTAGACTAAATAGGGCTCGGGCTCGGGCTTGAGCTAGGCACATTAAGGGTTTTATTTACGAGGCTCGAGCTCGGCTCGTTTAGATTTTAATTATTTAATTTATTTACTTTAATTACTAATTTAATTAGATTTATAATTATATTTTCCAAATTTAACATAAAATATTTTATTTAAATATATTTATCATAATTTTATATATAAAAATAATTAATTTTATAAATAAATACTTAATATAATAAATAAAAGTTATATAAAGAAAAAGCTCGCTGAGGCTCGCGAGCCGGCTTGAGCTCGATAACTAAACGGGCCACATTTTTGGGCTCGAGCTCGGGCTCGTTAAGGCTTGGCTCGTTCGAGCTTTTTAACGATCCGATCCCGAGTATTTCATGAGCTTCCTTGGTTCGTTTACACCCCTATGCATTTAGGACATTGGAACAACATCATGACTTTCATTAACATGTGTTAAGACAAACTTATCTTTGTACAAGCTTCCACAAACAATATTTATTTTTTGTTGTAAAACTTATCATCTATATTGGGATATTCTTAAGGATATCCACGTATTTTTAAACTCATATAGATTAATTCTATATAACCAACGTATCTGATCCTGCCACGTCATATCCAGCGGTATGACTCCACAAGTGGTAAATTTGAGGGTGTGACAAACTGGTATCAGAGACTTGTTATAGAGAACTAGGTTTGCATGTAGTAATCTTAGACTATAGCTGTAGTCTCTACACTTAGTTTCACACTACACATTATGTGCATAGTTTAGTAATATTCCTTGTGATTTGATCTGACTCTTACGAACATGCCTCTGTCACTACTAGCGGACGTTAACACCCGACTACACATACGACTGTGCAGTGAGACTAGCAACTTGGTGAATACAAGCTCGAGGAAAACACTTGTATGTATCAAACTAGACTTCTCTAGCACAATCTAACATGAATCGAATGCTCCTTCCAACCTCTTCCTCGGGTATAACCCAGTCACATAATGTATGATTGTGGACTGGAACTTTAGTATCAACACTCAGGAGATAAGCTTCGAACTCTACGGTGATCACTAGCTTGAGATTGAATGAACTAGAATGATTATGTAAGATAAATTAACGATTATGGTGGCCAACGTAATCGTGAATTTATAGGTACATACGAATTCTAGCAAATTCAAATGATAAGCTATACCCACCGGGGATACAAAACACATATTCTATATGTGCCATTAACCATGTAGTTCAATCAAATCCGACTATCCTATCGGATATCCAATGTAAAACTTATCGATTCCTTGCCTTCAACCTAATCAGTATGATCTCATAGAACCTTCCATAGTGCAGTTGTGGCACTTCACACATTCACTCACTGGTGTGAGTCCTGTCAGTTGTTGGAACCGACATCTTTGATGATTGACCAGCAAGCGCATTACATACAATAACTACATCTATCTACTCACGTAAAGCTGCTACACATAACCGAGATAGTTGAGTTAGCGCAACAACGTTTCATCCAATCTAGAACATGAAAGACCTGCAAGTTGACCATCGTTTCCTATATCTATGGATGTCGGACATACCTTCTCCTAATCGCTCCCAACGCTTGATGACACCCAAGCTGATCTCACGCCAAGCACCAATAACATAGATTACAACTCCTTCCCTCGACGAACCATCACTGTTGAAAAAGAAAGGAATTGAACAAGCTAACCATCCGAAACATCCGAGATAGCCTCGCTTATATATATTCTATAATATTTCAAAAATAAATTTTACTCTCACTTATATATATTCTATAATATTTCAAAAATAAATTTTACTCCAAGACTATCTGATTTAATCGTATAAAAGCGTCGGTTTCGTAACTAGTATAGCGTAAAATGTGTTGTTAGCTATTTCAAACACCGTAACATACTAAAATACAATATTATACATTATTTATCATAAATATACCTATAAAATTTACATAATTTAAATATACCTATAAATAAACCATTTTAGTTGTTATAAGTGCGTCGGTTCGGTAATATAATGGTTTCAAGTTTAAGCCATGTTATGGATGTCTTAGAAAACATTTCTAAGTTTCTTTTAACATCATTTAAGATTTTTTTTAAAATTCTTGAGCATTTAGAGTCATGCATGCATTGTTTGTGTCAGTACGCATTATGTCCGTTTTGAACGTACAAGACGTTGCATGCATTATTGTCACAACCCCCACCCCTCGTCACCTCGTGTATGATCTGACTGAACCGGTTGCGGAAGCATAGTGGTGATGTCTCCGAGGTGAGGGGTGACTTACTTGAACCGATATCATAAGCACACAGATTAACTTAAAATAAATACAATACAGGGTTCCGTCATTACAATCAGTATCATAGTTTACAACTAAGTTTATTACACAACTAACTTATTTAATTACTAGTGTTTGAAGTGTTGCCTCACCGAGTGTCACTGTCTCCCTGCAAAAAGCTTTAAGTTTGAAACGTCAGCACAAAGCTGGTGAGTTCGACAGTTCATTTTAAAACAATATGATATGATAAGCATGTTCTCAAAAGTTCAGTTCCGAATAACCAGGGGACCCGTATCTAGTTCCTTTCGGACGTCTAGTCTGTCTCAAGATATTACCCGTCGGTACATATCTTAGTGCCTCATTATCTTAATGTCTATCATACCATTAAGAAGTTCAGGAAACAGATAACAAACATTCACACAAGGGGAGATGCAATCCTCCCAGCGAATGGGGTGTCAACCAATAGTACTATTAATGTTTTCTGTTCGACCACACATGGGTTCACTAGATACAGTTCAGAAATGAGGACTTTCAGTTCCATGATAGAGTTCAGTCTACAGGCAAAATCCCATGAAATCCCACAAAATCACATGAAATCACACAGATATCATTGATGCATATCATAAGTTCAGACAACAGTTTGCAGAGTTTCCCCAATGTTTATAAAAGATTAAAAATAAAAGGGGTTGTACGAAACTCACCTGATGATAGAGATGTAGCAGAATATCTCCAAATGATAATAGAGAAGTGATTCTGCATTTAGTTTTATTTAATGAGTTATTTATGTTCTATTTTACTGATTAGATCTTTCTGAACGTTCAATGTCAAAGACATTGCGTAGTAAGTCATCAAACCATTATTACATGTTTAATTGGTTAATTTAGTATTGTATCATACAATGTATGATAATGTAGGAACCTACATTGCATTAGATTCCTAATACAAGGTTGATGACATTCTTGATTAATCAGAATAATCCTAGATTAACCAAATAGTTAATGTTGTTGATTATGATACTGTAACCGTTTCTAGACAATTTAATGGCTTAGGAATGATCAATCCTTGTTATTGATTACCCAATTATCATGAAATATCACAATGTAGCATCACAATAGGTGTAATAACCAAGTTTAACATACTAATCTGATTGTTATCATTAACATCAGATAATCGTTCCAATGAGTATGTTAATGATTGTGATTAGTTTGAAACACTTGGATTTAACCTTGCATTTCAAGGATTAATCCAAATAATCACCTACATTGTTATAATCAAATGGATTAAACCATTATAATCATGGATATGGTTTCATGCAAATCGGGCATTACAACGGATCAAAACAAGGATTTAACCGTTAAAACTTCGTGTTCTTTGTTTAAAATCAATCCTAGCCATCATCTAGGCGATAATCAACAATCCTAACTATGTCATTACGTTCAAAATCAAGATCTAATCAATCAAAATCAAACTAGAAGGTTTAAACGGATCATTACCTAATCAGACGGAGTTTTACGGGTAAAATGACGATCAGAACTTGTAGAGACGATCCCTGGTACGATCGGTGACTTCTAGTGGCTTCAGATGTGAGTTTTGGTGGTGTTTTATGGTTGTTCGTCGCCTAAAAATGAAGCAGAAGCAAGAAGATGTATAAAGTTTACATCTTGCATGAAATCTGATGAAGTAGATCAGATTATTGCACCGCCACATCCGTCGCGTACCGCGACCAAAAGCCAAAAGGGGCTTCGCGTACCGCGAAGCTTTTCGGGAATTTCAGATATTTTGCAACCATCGCGTACCACGGAGGATTCTCAATCCCTCCATCGCGTACCGCGATGGGTCCAGTCGACCAACACTTAGTAATTTTTCTTCATTTTTCGATTCCGGGCTATCCAGGACTCCGTTTTGAGCACGGTTTTCGCCCACGTTCATCATTTCTCACCTACTATCATTCTGTATCAATTACAAGTATTAAAACAAAGTGGATTTCTAGAACGATCAAATGTGCTCACGTCACTGATGACGTAATTCTCGTATGCAACTGTCACAGTCTCCTCCTGTTAGAGAAATTTCGTCCCGAAATTTAGTGAAGACTTACTTGATAACAATTGATCATGAGAATAGGTGTGGGTATTTTGATTTCATTTGATCTTCACGTTCCCAAGTATATTCGGGTCCACGTTGCGAATTCCAACGTACTTTAACAATTGGTATGCGACTACGTTTTAACACTTTCATTTCTCGATCCATTACCTCTACTGGCTCTTCACTGAACTGAAGTTTTTCATCAATATGAATCTCTTCGAGAGGTACGATCAATGATTCATTAGTTAAACATTTCTTCAGATTAGATACATGAAAGACATCGTGAATGTTACTGAGTTCAAGAGGTAATTCAAGTCTGTAGGCTACTGGTCCAATTCGTTCAAGAATTTTAAATGGCCCTACAAATCTTGGCGAAAGTTTACCTCGCTTCCCGAATCTGAAAATGCCTTTCCAAGGTGACACTTTCAACATTACCCGATCACCTACTTGAAATTCGAGTGGTCTACGGCGATTATCAGCGTAACTCTTTTGACGATCGCGAGCAGCTTTGATTCGTTCCTGAATAAGGGCGATCTTATCAGTTGTTTCCTGAATAAATTCTGGGCCTATGATTTGATTCTCACCTACTTCTGACCAACAGATAGGTGATCTACATTTGCGTCCATAAAGTGCTTCAAATGGAGCGCATTGAATACTGGTATGGTAGCTGTTATTGTATGAGAATTCAACAAGTGGAAGATGAATATCCCAGCTACCTCCAAAATCAATCACACAGCTTCTGAGCATGTCTTCAAGAGTTTGATTTGTTCGTTCAGTCTGTCCGTCAGTTTGTGGATGATAAGCTGTGCTCATATTGATTTGCGTACCCTGAGCATTCTGAAGAGTTTGCCAAAATCGTGACATAAATCGACTATCTCTGTCAGAAATGATAGAGATCGGTACTCCATGTCGAGATACAATCTCATTAACATAAAGTTTAGCGAGTCGATCCATAGAATAGTCTTCTCGGATGGGTAAGAAATACGCAGATTTCGTAAGGCGATCAACGATAACCCATATAGAGTCATGATTACGGAATGTTCTGGGTAATTTAGTAATGAAATCCATAGAGATCTGATCCCATTTCCACATGGGAATCTCAGGTTGTTGCAATAACCCAGAAGGTCGTTGATGTTCAGCCTTAACTTTGAGACATGTTAAACATCGATCCACGTATTCAGCTTTGTGTTTCTTCATTCCAGGCCACCAGTAAAAATCCTTAAGATCATTATACATTTTATCTGCACCTGGATGAATAGAATACCTGGATTTATGCGCCTCATCCAAGATAATAGTTCGAGAGTTACCGAATAGGGGAACCCACATTCGGTCTTTGAAATACAACAGTCCATCGTCTTTGGTATCGAGTTTCTTATCTAATCCTCTTAGTCCCTCAGCAGAATAGTTCGTTGCTTGTAAAGTTTGTTGCTGAGCTTCTTTGATTTGAGGAATTAGACTGGTTTGAATAGTCATACCTAACGCTTTCACACGTAAAGGCTTGACTCGTTCCTTGCGACTTAAAGCATCAGCTACAACATTTGCTTTGCCTGGGTGATAACGAATCTCACAGTCGTAATCGTTCAACAGTTCAACCCAACGCCTTTGTCGCATATTCAACATTTTCTGATCTAGAATATGTTGGAGACTTTTATGATCAGTGTATATCATACACTTGGTTCCGTATAGATAATGTCTCCAGATCTTGAGTGCAAACACCACTGCACCAAGTTATAGATCATGAGTGGTATAGTTCTTCTCATGTACCTTCAATTGTCGAGAAGCGTAAGCAATTACCTTATCCTTCTGCATTAGAACACACCCAAGACCTTGACGTGAAGCATCACAATACACTGTGAAGTTATCAGTACCTTCCGGTAGTGTCAAGATAGGTGCGTTGCAGAGTTTGTGTTTCAACAGTTGGAACGCCTCCTCCTGTTGAAAATCCCATATAAACGGTTGATTTTTCTGTGTCAATGTGGTCAGTGGCAAGGCTATCTTTGAAAAGTTCTTGATAAACCGGCGATAATAACCTGCCAACCCCAAAAATTGGCGTATTTCAGTCGGGGTTCGTGGTGTCTCCCATTGTTTCACCGCCTGAATCTTACTGGGATCCACTTGAATACCGTTTTGATTTACTACATGACCAAGAAATTGAAATTCTCGTAACCAGAACTCACACTTGGAGAACTTGGCATATAATTTTTCACGTGCCAAAAGTTCTAGGATTAATTTCAAGTGTTGAGCATGTTCTTGTTGATTTCGAGAATAAATAAGTATATCATCAATAAACACAATCACAAATTTATCCAGATAAGGTCTACCTACTCGATTCATCAGATCCATGAAAACTGCAGGTGCATTTGTTAAACCAAACGGCATTACTAAAAATTCGTAATGTCCGTATCGAGTTCTAAAAGCAGTTTTAGGAATGTCATCATCATGAATACGCAACTGATGATATCCAGATCTTAAATCGATTTTTGAAAAATAAGTAGCACCTTGTAGTTGATCAAACAGATCATCGATACGAGGTAGTGGATAACGGTTCTTGATTGTCAGTTTATTGAGTTCCTTGTAGTCAATACACATCCTGAATGAACCATCTTTCTTTTTCACAAAAAGAATAGGTGCTCCCCAGGGTGAGAAACTAGGTCTGATAAAACCTTTGTCTAACAGTTCTTGCAATTGACCTGAAAGTTCTTGCATTTCGGATGGTGCAAGCCGATACGGGGCTTTAGCAACAGGTGCTGCACCTGGAATTAAGTCGATTCGAAATTCAACTTGTCTTACTGGGGGTAATCCTGATATGTCTTCAGGAAAAACTTCAGGAAAATCCTTGACTACTGGGATATCTGTGATTTGTTTGGGTGAAGAATTGTGCTCAGTCACATGTGCCAGGAAAGCATAACAGCCTTTCCTTAAGAATTTATGAGCTCGCATACAAGATATGATACCAAGTCTTCTACCAGCTCGTTCTCCTTGAACTACCAGTGTATTACCGTTAGGTAATGGAATACGGATCACCTTGTTTTGACACACAACTTCCGCTTGGTTATCAGAAAGCCAGTCCATACCAATAACAACATCAAAGCTCCTAAGCTCAATAGGAAGTAAATCAATTTTGAAAAGATGATCATTCAAATTCAAGGAACATCCTTGAATAACACTGTTAGTTTTGATTAACTTGCCATTAGCAAGTTCAATGGCATAAGGAGTTTCTAGATCTACCGTAGGCAATGAAATTAATGATGCAAATTCAGGAGAGATAAAACTTTTATCTGCTCCTGTGTCAAACAGAACTGATGCGTATAGATTATTAAGAAGAAACGTACCAGTAACAATATTTGCATCATGTCTCGCGTCGGTCGCACCAATCTGAAAAGCTCTCCCCCTAGCTTCAGTTCCCGGATTGGTGTTATTGTTTGGACAGTTTCAAATGAGATGATCAGGGCTTCCACATTTGTAACATGACCGGTTGATTTGAGTGGTTTGTCGTGGTGCTTGGTTTAGTGTTTGAGCAGGAAAGTTGCAATATTTAGCATAATGTCCAACTCGGTTACAGTTCAGACAAACAGGACATGGTCCCGTGTGATGGAGTGGACACTTATTGCATTTGGGCGCCTGCCCAGTATAAACTTTCCTCTCAGAAATAGTAGCACCATAGTTTTTCACAGTTGGCTTGCTCTGGGTGATCTCAGCCGGAGCCTTCGCCTTGGTTTTGCCAAACCACTTTCGTTTGATACCTTTTGACACATTCGAGGTACCGACATCACTACGACTATGAGCTGTCTGAGGTTTCAAAGACAGAGTACCACTCCTTACCGCCTCATTGGTAAGCTTAGTGGTCAAAAGAATCGTATGTTTCAGGGTTGTAGGTTCAGCAGCAGTTACCATTCCTCGTATCTGAGGAATCAGACCCTTAATGTACTTCTCAATTAAAGCAGCTTCCGTAGGAAACATATCGGGAAGTAGACAAGTGAGTTCATGAAAACGATCGGTGTAAGCCAGACAATCAGCACTGATCATTGAGTGATTCCAGAATTCCTCCTGGAGTTTTTGAATTTCAGTGATGGGACAGTACTCTGATCTAATCAGAGTTTTGAAATCATTCCAGCCCATCGAGTCAACTGTGGCTAAACCCAAAGTCTTGGCCTGGGTATTCCACCAGGTCAAAGCTGAGTCTTTCAAAGAACAGGCAGCATAAGACACCTTATGCTCCTCCAAACACTGACTGATTTTGAGTTTGGTTTCCATCTCCTCGATCCACCTTAATAGACCAGCCGCTCCTTCTTTGCCAGTAAAAGTAGGAGGGTTACAGGAAGCAAAATACTTATAAGTACATCCCTGTCGTGGTGGATCAGGAACAATGGTAGTTGTACCGGTGGTCTGATGGGTTTCTGGATGTCCACCAGTAACGTTTTGTTCCACATGGTTCCCACCAGAACCCGAAGTATTGTGTTGCTGTGTCAGAACACCACAAGCAGATAATTGTTCGCGCACAATTCGAGCTATCATAGCTTCATTTGTTTCAGATCCGCTTGTACCAGCAGGTGGAACAATGCCTGCTCCAGGGTTCACTGGTGGAGTAGTATTCGTTTCCAAGTTCCCAGGTGGAACCACGTTCGCTTCCGGATTAACATGCGGATCCGGATTTGATTCAACATTCACAGGTGGAATTTGACTCGGTTCAGGGTTGGTAATATTCTTAGCAGCTGTCTTAGCTGGTCGACCTCTTTTAGGAGCCATTAATCTGCTCACAAGCAGAGAAATTCAGGTCAGTTTAAGAACATTAAAGATATAACCCGTTCTATCACATAATTTCAATCATATTCAGTTACAATGAAAATTTATATTGAAATGTGATTATAAAGAATATAGTATAACTACATGAATTTAGTCCAGACATGTTTGCACTACACACAGATCACACAAATGTTCGTAGTTATACTTAGTCCTGTTATTTCAAAAACATGTTATAGTCTTACCCAGCTCCTTGCATTGCAACACATGTTTTTAGAGATATGTTCATACAGGACTAGGACATGTTCTCACACAAGTTCTCTGATATGTTCTCAGTTCATGCACTAAGTTCTCATAACAACAATAGATATGTTCTTGTTTAGATAAGTTCTCGTACAGTATGGCTCTCGTACTGTACTTTAGTAACAGACACATTCACAATTAGACACGTTCACAATTCAGACATGTTCTCGTACATTATGGCTCTCGTACTGTACTTTAGTTACAGACACATTCACAATTAGACACGTTCACAATTCAGACATGTTCTCGTACAGTATGGCTCTCGTACTGTACTTACGTAACATATATATTTGCATACAGTATTGCTCCCGTACTGTATTTCAGCAAAATATATATATTTTTTAGTTCGATATATTCGCATACAGTATTGCTCCCGTACTGTATTTCAGCGAAATATATATTTTAGTTCAACATGTTCTCATTTTAGTACATTCGCATACCGTTATGTTCTCACATAGAAGAATTAATTATAGTTCATACACATAATTCATTATAACAACATAGTTCACACAACACTCATATAGTACATTACACAGATCGATACACCAAAAACACCCATTTTATTACATCACTATTGTTTTAATATGTACAGACTACCGAAACAACACAAGGCACTACAAGTACAAAAGAAAAGAACAGAAAAGAGAACTACCCCATCTACGTACTGCTAATATAAAGATCCCAGAATGATCTTCTGTACATACTCATCGCATAAAGTATGATAAGAAAGAAAGTATCATGGCCACCACTGACATGACTACCGCCAGGATCATCATCCTAGTCTCGGTACTCGCCACTCCAAACCATGCCAAAAACTCTGTCGCTCTCTCTCTCACCCAAATCCATCGCTCAGTCACTAACGCCACTTGCCGCCAAAATGCAGCAAGCATAATCTGTACCCAGGTCATCCTCAATCTATCATCCATCATGATCCTCCACGCTCGAGTATCGGTGTCCAAGGCCTTCACTTGATCCATCAGGGTCAAGTGAGAAGTGAGGATCTCTAATATGGTCGTACGTGTATCCTCAACGGCAGCCTGACACTGCTGCAAGCTCTGATGTGTCCCCTGCAAGTTCTGAGTAACTTGCTGCAACTGGGCTCTCAACTCTGCCTGATGGGAGGATTCTCCCACCTCATGTATAGTCGGTGGCTCATCTCAGGGAGCCATCTGACGTCTCAGGGGAAGGCCTGTCGTCTTGCGAGCTTGGCCTCGCATCCGCCTCAACCCGTCCCACTCAGGGACTCTCCGTGGAGAGGAGTCCTGTCTCCTCTCGGCAGAAATATGAACTAAAGGTGAATGAGGTGGACTAGGTAGAATGGGGGCAGCTGGTGGTAGTACTTGTGATGGTGGTGGTGGAGTAACAGGTCTGGGGTCTGACGGTGTATGACCGGCAGGGGTCGCCTGTGAGGCTGCCGATGATGCCTCACTAGGACCTGAATCTGATCCTGCACTAGAGCTAGGTGTGTCATCCAACCTCAAATAAGGGAACCTCTGATAAATATACTGCTCGGCTGGATCGGCCATCGCTGTACAATCAAAATCTCTAATCAGTATCATGAAGTAAATATTAAATAACAATATTTAACATAAACATGAACATGATATGATGCTTCTCCCTATCTCAGAACAACTATTTGCCTTTATAGTTATTGAGGTTATGCTTGAATTAAAGTAAACTAGAATGCACACGTGTTGCAAATTCCAGTTGTGCTGGCCAGTCAAAACTGTAATTTGCACTAGCTGATTATTCTGGCTTAATTCATAACAAGTTTTGTCCATTTGATATGTTTGGTGCTCTCTGTGTTACTATACGAGCCTATGGTTATAGTATAGGTTTCTAAGTCAACCTAATTCTCTATAACCTGTGGCTCTAATACCACCCTGTCACAACCCCCACCCCTCGTCACCTCGTGTATGATCTGACTGAACCGGTTGCGGAAGCATAGTGGTGATGTCTCCGAGGTGAGGGGTGACTTACTTGAACCGATATCATAAGCACACAGATTAACTTAAAATAAATACAATACAGGGTTCCGTCATTACAATCAGTATCATAGTTTACAACTAAGTTTATTACACAACTGACTTATTTAATTACTAGTGTTTGAAGTGTTGCCTCACCGAGTGTCACTGTCTCCCTGCAAAAAGATTTAAGTTTGAAACTACAGCACAAAGCTGGTGAGTTCGACAGTTCATTTTAAAACAATATGATATGATAAGCATGTTCTCAAAAGTTCAGTTCCGGATATCCATGGGACCCGTATCTAGTTCCTTTCGGACGTCTAGTCTGTCTCAAGATATTACCCGTCGGTACATATCTTAGTGCCTCATTATCTTAATGTCTATCATACCATTAAGAAGTTCAGGAAACAGATAACAAACATTCACACAAGGGGAGATGCAATCCTCCCAGCGAATGGGGTGTCAACCAATAGTACTATCAATGTTTTCTGTTAATCCACACATGGGTTCACTAGATACAGTTCAGAAATGAGGACTTTCAGTTCCATGATAGAGTTCAGTCTACAGGCAAAATCCCATGAAATCCCACAAAATCACATGAAATCACACAGATATCATTGATGCATATCATAAGTTCAGACAACAGTTTGCAGAGTTTCCCCAATGTTTATAAAAGATTAAAAATAAAAGGGGTTGTACGAAACTCACCTGATGATATAGATGTAGCAGAATATCTCCAAATGATAATAGAGAAGTGATTCTGCATTTAGTTTTATTTAATGAGTTATTTATGTTCTATTTTACTGATTAGATCTTTCTGAACGTTCAATGTCAAAGACATTGCGTAGTAAGTCATCAAACCATTATTACATGTTTAATTGGTTAATTTAGTATTGTATCATACATTGTATGATAATGTAGGAACCTACATTGCATTAGATTCCTAATACAAGGTTGATGACATTCTTGATAAATCAGAATAATCCTAGATTAACCAAATAGTTAATGTTGTTGATTATGATACTGTAACCGTTTCTAGACAATTTAATGGCTTAGGAATGATCAATCTTTGTTATTGATTACCCAATTATCATGAAATATCACAATGTAGCATCACAATAGGTGTAATAACCAAGTTTAACATACTAATATGATTGTTATCATTAACATCAGATAATCGTTCCAATGAGTATGTTAATGATTGTGATTAGTTTGAAACACTTGGATTTAACCTTGCATTTCAAGGATTAATCCAACTAATCACCTACATTGTTATTATTAAATGGATTAAACCATTATAATCATGGATATGGTTTCATGCAAATCGGGCATTACAACGGATCAAAACAAGGATTTAACCGTTAAAACTTCGTGTTCTTTGTTTAAAATCAATCCTAGCCATCATCTAGGCAATAATCAACAATCCTAACTATGTCATTACGTTCAAAATCAAGATCTAATCAATCAAAATCAAACTAGAAGGTTTAAACGGATCATTACCTAATCAGACGGAGTTTTGCGGGTAAAATGACGATCAGAACTTGTAGAGACGATCCCTGGTAAGATCGGTGACTTCTAGTGGCTTCAGATGTGAGTTTTGGTGGTGTTTTATGGTTTTTCGTCGCCTAAAAATGAAGCAAAAGCAAGAAGATGTATAAAGTTTACATCTTGCATGAAATCTGATGAAGTAGATCAGATTATTGCACCGCCACATCCGTCGCGTACCGCGACCAAAAGCCAAAAGGGGCTTCGCGTACCGCGAAGCTTTTCGGGAATTTCAGATATTTTGCAACCATCGCGTACCGCGGAGGATTCTCAATCCCTCCATCGCGTACCGCGATGGGTCCAGTCGACCAACACTTAGTAATTTTTCTTCATTTTTCGATTCCGGGCTATCCAGGACTCCGTTTTGAGCACGGTTTTCGCCCACGTTCATCATTTCTCACCTACTATCATTCTGTATCAATTACAAGTATTAAAACAAAGTGGATTTCTAGAACGATCAAATGTGCTCACGTCACTGATGACGTAATTCTCGTATGCAACTGTCACAATTATGTTACTTTTTATGTTCAGATCCTTTTACTAATTTTAAGTTATAAATTATATTACATGTTATATATTATAAGTATTCATGCGTTAATACAAGTGTTAAATGCAAACTAGCATGTAAATCATAACTAAACTACTTAAATGAATACCCTTATCGATGTTGCTTCTTCTTAACCAATGCTCTACCAATCCTACGTGTGGAGCTTGCTGTATCCAGAAAATTTTTAGGTAGTAAATGTGGTTAACAAAAGTGTATTGGCTTTAGATGGAGTGAAGGTGCAAACGTGAAGGTCTTTGTGTCTAAAAACCAAGTTTAGGCACATGCATGTATGTGTGTTTATGACCAAGCTCTCATACCCTTGAACTTTGATAGTTAAAACATTTATTTTTACTTCCAAAATGTTTTCTTTGTCATGGTTAACATGAAGTGGTGATAAGATTACATTTTTTTTTTTTGTTTTTGGACTTGAAAACTCATGTTTTTGTACATGCAAACTTGTTGCATGTAAGGGTTTTGACTGGGGTTCAAGACCCACGAAATTCATACAAAATTTTATCTTCAATAAATGTATTAGGTCATGGTTTGCCATACGCATGGAAGTGAATATCAAAAAGGTGAGCTTTGTACTTACAACACCCATTTCGGTTGCATGCATCAAGTTACATGCATGTGTTTTGGTTATGGCTTCAAACCTTCGACTTATATATGTTAAACTGAAGATTATAGGCTTTTAAAAACAAGTCTTGATTGTGGGTGGTGAATGTAGAGGATTGCATGTAAGAATCTTGAAGAAATTTTTTTTTGAACATGGATTAGTTAGATGCTTATCTTGAACTCGTATGGACCGATCCTAGCTTAAATTATTGACATGGAAATCACTTCAAAGCTCTAAAAATAGATGGAGAGCTGCTGGTTTATGAACGGTACAAGAGGAGAGTGTAGAGAAACTTGAAATATTGAGAGTTGAATTGTGAAGTGTGTGTGTAAGACAACAGAGAGACATATATAAGAGAAAGAGAGGGAGAAAGGAAGGTTGGAAAGGAGAGGAGAGAGGGGAGAGAGTGTGATGTGATGTAGTATGAGGAAGAGAAATATAGTTGAGTCTAGAGTTAGAGTTTGTGTAGGATTTGATTTCTTGTCTCTACTTGTGTGTTTTGAGCATATGTATACATGCAGCATGAAAACATATACACACACATTTATATATCTCTTTTAAATTATATTTTCTTATTTATAATTAATAAATTTTAATTATCTTATTTTAAATATTAAATTTATATATTTCTAATTATAAGCAGAATTTCAATTTGTGGTGACATAGATTTTTGTATTAGAAAAGAATAAATAAATATATAAATATCATCTTTAAATTTATTAACCTTTTCATTACGTTATTTGCATTTATGGGCAATGTTTTGAAGACCGGACCGGACTGGCCGGTTCAACCTAAAACCAGTAGCAAAAGCGGTTTAAACTAGACTAAAAAACCGATATTCCATGAACCATCGGACCCATGATTAAACCGGAGGTATGTTTGCAAAGGGGCTGATAAACTTATATAAGGGTGTGAGGGATGGGGTGTTTTGTACGCCTAGCGATGTGGGACAACACAATGAAAGAATCAAAACTTCAAAAGCATTCCAAGTTTACAACGCCCCTTCTTTTTTTGTTATGCTTTTGTTCAAATAGAGATCTGACATAATTAATAATCCATTTAATAATTAATTTCATATCTTGTTATGCATTATTTTTTTTAATAAAATCCAATAAATAAAACATTAAAATCAAACCCTATGTTTTTTTTAATATGATTATGTATGTTTAAACATTAATTATGTTTATTTAAATGTGTTTATAATTCTACAATTTTTTTGGACTATTTTATATATTTATTATGTTTTCCAGTTCTTGAATCTGGTTCGACCAGTGACCTATAAAACGTCCGGTTCGATGTCCGGTCTAGTTCTGAAAACATTGTTTATGGGCCGAGTAAAGTACTCTTAGTTTAAGGTCTAATGTTAAATCGAATTCAATCTTTTTTTAGGTCAAAGCCCACTATACGTAATGATGTATTTAGTTAATTATTCTCTAAAATATATTAGCAATTAACTTAAAAAATATTCTAAAAAATTGTTAAAATAAAAAAAAAATTCAAATTGGACATGAATTTTCATGATTGTCACATATATTTCAATCAATAGGATTTTTATCTTTTCACAAGATATTTGCATAACAAGATCCCTTCTTTTGGCTTGGACTTGGGTATTCCGCGAAAGTAGTAAACTAGAAAGAAAACGCTGCAAATTTCATCTTGTATTGTACTCGTCCAAAGAGTCATTGACATCAATAACAATCTATATTTACTCTTGCTCGTTTGAATCATAATTAATGGGATGGCTACGACAAGTTGTTCTGTGATGAGAGAGACATTGTTTGGTTTGCTTATACGTTTGACCATTTTCTATGAATGAAACAACAATAATGAGCACTTAGAAATTTGTACATGTTTACTAATATTTTCAGACCAACGCACATCTAAACATATAATTTTTTTTAAAAACATGTAGTTAAGTTTTATTTGCCTATATGGGTAGTCTTAAATTATAGTCAAAGCCAATTGGTTAACTAATTCTTTATAATCAACGGCTTTTATATCAATTTATCACACTTCCACTATTGGCAAAATCATGAAAATATGGTGAACCATATTCATAACGCGTTAAATAACAAGAAATATGAAAATACATTCATCAAGATGAGTTACTACGTACGCTTGACACAATTCAAAGAGTAAAGTGTCACATCCTCAAATTCTCACTCGCGGTGGCATACCACGGGGTGTCATGTGGCATGATCAAATACGTTGGTCATATAGAACAACTCTATATGCTTTTGAAAAAACGTGGATATTACTTAAAATATCACAAACAAAATAACAAGTTTTACAACTGAATAAGGTAAATGTTGCGGAGGCTTTTACTACAAAACAAGTTGTTTACACACCACAACAATTAATGAAAAAAATGTTAAAATCTTTAAAATGCATGCACGACTCCCCATGAGGCTCCTTAAGTGCAATCCTATGTCTTAAGCGTTCTGGTTACTTGAGAAAAACATGCTAAATTGTATCAACATAAAGTTGGTGAGTTAACATGTTTAGTTCAAAAGTTAGTGAGCAGTTTGTTCATATGTATACTGTTTTATCAAGTTTGGCGTGGCCAAAGCCCTAAGTGTCAGTTGCGTCACTATCGAGACTATACTGTTTGTTCTTCCCTCCGCCCTGCCTATCATAAAAACAATGGCATGTTGGGTCAAAATTACACACGTTCTGACCTCAGTCAGTATTGGCGCCATGCGGGTTTGTCAAACCCAGCAATACTATCTAAGATCACCTCGTTGTGTTTCATTAACTGTATGACTATGCGAGGACTTTATACGATATACAACTATTATGAGTCTGTTAATTAAACTAGTAACATATCAAAGTGTTTGTCAAAATGTTTTGCATGTATTCTCCCCCAAATTTGGAGTTTGAAAACAGTTAAAGAGAAAGGGGCTATAAACTCACTTGTGTTGAGTTCAGTTTGTGTTTGCGTGTGTTCGTCCTTAATCAGATACCAATATCACATAGGTGATATGAGTTGGTGTTTGTGCTGGTCTATCTAGACCATGTTCGTGTCCCGACAACTCCAAGTTGTTCATGTTTGACCGTGCTGACTCAATGACCCATTGGTGACATATTTAGTTTGTTAACATTCGTTTAGCGTTCATTAAGTGTCCTTAATTGGCAAGTTGTACACGTAGACATATCATGCATGTTCATCAAGTAACTTACTATTTATAGTAAGTTTCCATTATTAGCAAGTTTCTATTTTTTGTAAATTTTCATCAAAAATCACGTTTTGTGAATATACGCATGCTAGCTTCCTTATATGTTCATGTCAACACGTAATACATCATCATGCATCATCAAGCATGCTTATAACCCATTTTAGTTAATCAAAGTTACTATATTTAGTAAGTTTGCTATACCATCATGTTTTCACTCAAATAATCATGCATGTACTTTTGTATCATCTCAATGTAGTATATTTTATCATGTTTCGTCATTAATCATGTTACCACATTCCGATTTCCAAAATCACCAAATAAAGCTTCCATTAATAAAAAGTTATAAACAAACCTCATTTTCACAAAAAATAAACAATATTAACATGTTACTATGACCTGTAACATCATCATAACATCTTATCATAGCAAATATCTACATGCAATGTGTGTTCTCTAAACACAAATTTTCCATATTTGACAATGTATGAGCATAAGCTTGTTTTCGCAAATCTAACATTTGCAACATGTTATTAAACACACTAATAGACATAAAATCATCATTTAAACCATATAGAATGTTTAAAATACAATCTAGCTCCCATTTTACATAATAAAGTTTCCTTTTATGGTAACTAGTGTGAATATTCACCAAATGACACAAAAACTCATCTTTATAATATTATTACATCACAAATCAGTTGTCAAGACTTCAAATACAAATTCATAAGTTCACAAATTCATGCATGTGTTGGTCTTGGAGTTGCGTGTGTGTGTATGTGCTTGCATGTGGGGTTTTAAGCATGAATAACCATTAAAACTACCTCACAATGTCTTTGGAATCTTAGATTCAGCTGCATTAGAAGTTAAAGGGCTTGAAGGAGGGCTGGTGAGAGTTCTTCAGCTATTACAAGGTGTAGTGGTGTTGATTAGCTCCTCCAAGTGCTTCTTTCAAGCTTCAAGTCTTCAAATTTTCACTATAACTCAAGAACAAGGGTTGGGATGGAGTCATAGAGGTTGGCTAGCTATTTGCAGACGATTTTGGTCGTGAAAGAGCCGTAGGTTCGAGTGAAGTGGGTAAAGGTAGTGGTGTAAACGAGTAGAGCCAAGCCGAGCCGAGCCGAGCCGATCCCGAGCTCGTTAAGGCTCGAACTCGGCTTGTTTAGACAAAATAGGGCTCGAGCTCGGCTCGTTAGAAAATTTTTAGGTTCGAGTTCAGCTCGGCTCGTTTAGATTTTAATAATTTAATTTATTTATTTTAATTACTAATTTAATTATATTTTGTTCAAGATTAACATAAAATATTTGATTTAAATATTTATCATAATTATATATATATATATATATATATATATATATATATATAAGCAATTAATTTTATAAAGAAACACTTAGTATAATAAATAAAAGTTATATGAACAAAAAGCTCGTTAAGGCTCACGAGCTAGATATGTAAAGCTCAATCTCGGCGATAACTAATCAAGCCATATTCTTGGGCTTGAGCTCGTTAAGGCTCGGCTCGTTCGAGCTTTTTACCGATCCGATCCCGAGTATTTCACGAGCTGCCTTGATTCATTTACACCCCTAGGTAAATGTATGATATTATGGAATGGATGGTATTTACAGAATTTTTAGAGGTATGGGGTCCTTCGCATACTGTCGTGGGGTTCTCCTGGTTCTTGGCGTACTACCAAGGACAAAATTGTCGAACCTGGTTCCGGCCTCCATCGTGTATCGCTAATAGGAAAATGGTCGGTCGTCGCGTACCGCCTCTGTTTTTGGCTGAGTTCAAATCTTCCCGCCCAACCCATAGCGTACCGCAACGAGTCTCGGGCAGAAACAATTCCACAAATTTCGTTGTTTAGTTTCTTTCATGTTCGGTTTGCGTTCGTTTCGTTATCGTTTTTTAACATACGTTTCAATTCAGTTTGTCACATGTTCACGTATTAGTTATGGTTGTACGTTTGAATTCCTTATTTGTTAGTTCATCAACGTTCGTGATTTATTAAGAATCGTGCGTGCAATCCCGGTAATTCCTCGAAGGGTAATTCCTCGAATTACCGTTCGAATTTTATGTGTTTGGACTAATGTACCATGCGTCACACTAAATTAATATAAATTAAGTGCCACGTATGATTAAACATTGAAATAATAGTAAATTCGAATGTGATTGATGACCTGGATTTTACGGGGTGTCACATAAAGTTTCTAATCGGTCAATGTCTCAAAATAGCATGTCAAACATAAATGTCACGTGTCACAAAAGTATATAATGGGCAAAACAACCCAACAGAAGCCGACAAATTAAAATGTCTTAAATTCATAAAAAATATACAAAAAGTCTTCTAAATCGTTTACGAACTCCCGTAACTTTCATGTATTTGAATTTTGGCACTATTACACGTTTAAATTTATTACACAAAAACCGTAAATGTTACATATATATAACTTTCCAGGATTTTAGATCTTCGTCTGATTTCCAAAAAATATCGAAAATGCACCGGATTGGCGAATTTCAAAAGTTGCCAAAACTTTTGAAGGAACTCAGATAGTTGCTGAAATAGCTAACAGAGTTTGAAAACTTGTAGGATTTTATCCGGATTCTGATCGATTTTTGGCCGATTTTCTGAATGATTTGGCCGCCAAGGCCCGATTTAGTCCACTAGACCAGAATATTATATTGTTTGATTAATTGATCGATTAGCTAAATTGAAGCAGCTGCCAACCACCTACCACTTAGGCATCGATTAATCGGTTGCATAATACGATTTTACAATAGTGTCCCGAATACTTAGGCACTGTGACAACCAGTACCAGATCGTCCGGCAAGTCCGTACGGTACGTGTACCTTCACTATTTACTATGTGTAAATACAATGTGCAAACAGTTGTGTGATAACATGATTAAAAAACAAATAACAGTTGTATGTGTTCAAGTGAAAACTTAAATACAGTAAATACAACAACTCATGTGAAACAACGGTGTGAAAACGATGACAAAAGCTTATCGGTTGCGATCTGATGTCCACAAATAACAGGAATTAGATGGCCGACAAAACAATTATAACCATGTGACAATAAGTGGGTTTAGTTGAGTCCGTCAGTGAGGAAATAGAATTCAAATAACAATTCAGTATCGTTTACGAATAATAAACTGACAGTGTGTTTGCATGGGTGACGATTCACACAAACATATCTGTGAGTTTAACGTTCTGAATGATAACTGGAAAGTAGAAAACAAAAATCAGAAAGTGAAACCCTCGTCGTGTTCATTCGGGTGACGATTCGAACGAATACGCGCGAAGGTGACGCGATCTGACGAAACTCTTAAAATAAACGTTTTCGATACAGTAATAAGAAAAATAAATTTAAAATATTTACTAGGAATAACCACTTTCAAAATGTAAAAATAAAACTATTTTTATTAAACTCGTAAAATACGCGTTTTACGTTCCAGAAACGTAACGAAAACAAGAACCGAGCAACCGAAACGAACCCGAACACACACGGGGTATATAAACCCTAAATGAGGCTTTTCTTTTCATTTATTACACTCATCCTCTCTCTCTAGCTCAAACACGGTTTCTCTCTCTCTCTCTCTCTCTAGATTTTCATCACAAAAACCCTCATATCTCATCCAATTCTTGACCAAATCTTGCAAGTAAGCTATCAAATCGAAGCTCTCAACGTCCTCTACCTGAAAGTACAACAGATCGAAAGCAAAATCCTCTGAATCGAAGGTAAATAGAGCTGCAAGTCTTCGATTTTTAGGGTTTTCTTTCCCCTTTTTGATGCCCACACTTAACATCAAATTTAGATCATCACAGTCTTAGGAATGGTACGACAATAGTCTAGGGTGAGGTGGGGACTCGTGTGGCCCCATGTTTCATCCAATAGCACCGGAAATAGGGTGCCCAAATGGTTCAGCTGCGACGGGCGAAGGGGCCACCCAGCTCGGTCGAAAGGCCATGGGCCGAATGGGGTGTTTTGCATGAGCTGGAGCGACCGAGGGAGGCTGCGACCGAATGATTGAGGTGGGTGAATACGAGCCTCATTCGCATGGATTCCCTTCACAGGTTTCATTCGTGGATTCCATTCGCAGATTCATTCGCATGACTGGACTCCATTCGCACCTTGATGCTCATTCGTACCATATCTCTATTCAGCCAAAACTTGAGCCTCCTTTCGCACGGTGATGTTCATTCGGGCTACACAATCTTTTCGCGCTAAGGCTTGAAAGTAACAACCTTGAACCAATCCCATGTAGCAATAGTATCAAGTGAGAAAGATGATAATAAGTTTTACTACAAAGTTGGTGAAGTGTTCTTAGTAACACCTAAAATCCTTTTTATAAAGTGCTATCTAGTTTACTACAAAGGTGACAAAGCGAATCACTAGGTGAAATCAATACTATCTAAACTTTTTGTAAGAGTTAATTAGTAGGGTTGGGAGCTACATCAAATTAACACTTTCAAAGAAAGATAAATTTTTGGTTAACACCCAAGTGATATTCTAGGTTTTACACTTAGAAAACAAGTTGTTTTCAAAATAACACCATATGTCAAAACTATGATTCAAGACTAAAACATTAACAACAAACACTTAAATATATTGACAGTAAACCTTGATCGGGTTAAGTGTTAGAATATATATTACACCACAAAAGAATTAGGACTAAACGAATAACAAGGATTCATAGGTTAACCAACTTTAGGGTTAACACACACACCTACCCATAACTTATACTTATAAGTTACACGCAATTGAAATCAATACAGGATCGTGAAAACAACCTCAAGAACAACAACGAGTGCGTGCATTCTTTTAACACTTAGTCAACCACATCAATTACCAGGTGTAACATCCGTGAAAATCCCAGGTAAAATTCGTATTAAAATCTTAGTATCCAGTCATTAACGAACGAAAACCAAGTTATTACGTATGTTGAGTCGATGGTATTTAAACAGACTAAGAAGACCATGATCAGTCATGGGTTTTCTGATATCGTAATGCGTATAAAATAATCGAGAAATAACAATAACACGAGAAAAACCCAATAGTTATGAAAAATTGAAAGTGTAAATTATACCCTGTTGATATTTAAAACAAATATTTTTAAGGTTTGAGTATAATCGATAATTTAAAAATATTCTAATTTGTAAGAATGAATTAATGAAGAAAAAGGGAATATCAAATCTTGGGTATATTAATAAATACAAATTATTAACTATTTAGATAGTTATGCAATTATTAAATCTCAAAATTTTAATAAATTAAAATAAATATTTAAATAATTATAAAATGATCTTTTAATATTTTTAGAAATTTTATAAAATTTTATATATTTTAATATTAAAATAGTCGGGTCAAACCACAGGTCGAAACCGGGCTAACCCGGACCAAACCATGGCTCAAACCTAGGCTAACCTAGGCTGAACCATGGCCGAGCCACCCAGTCCAAGCGGCCAGGCCGCCCCAGCCTTGCCCAGCTAGTACCTCGGCCAAATGGCCAGACCTCGCAGCCAACCCTTGGCCTTCCGGCCAGCAACTCGGCCAAGCGGCCAAGGCCGCGGCCCACGTACCCGGCAATCACCTCGGCACCTTATCCGGGAAGCCCCAAGTCGCGATCAGGGAGGCGCCCCTCACCCTCGGCAACCATGCCCGGGAACAGCCCAGCTCGCGGCCGGCCTATCGGCCAGGCCTCTCGGCCACTCTCCTCGGAAGCAGCCAAGTCGCGACCCAGCTCCAGCCCCATCCTCGGCAACCTGCTCGGCAATGAGAGCCGCGGCCCAGGCGGCCGGCCTCGCGGCCAGGCGGCCAGAACTCGACCATGCGCCATGTCTTCCGTGCCAGCGCCCATGCCATCGCTCGTGTCTCCCTGTGCCATTCGCCCATCCGCTCGTGTCTTCGGCCATTCAGCTCGTGTCTTCGGCCATCCGACCCATGACTTCGGCTGGTGCCAGCAACCACTATGTCTTCCGGCCCTCGGCCAGGCCGCCCGGCCCAGCGGCCCCTCGACCAGCACCTTATAATTTTTAAAAAAATTCCATTTTGTTTCTTTTCACCCCTAAACTTTATAAATTCACATTCTTAAGCCCCATCTTTATTTTATAAATATTATTACACCATTTTATTTATAAAAATTTGAAAGACTCTTTCACTAATTAAATTTTAATCAAAATGGTTAATTAAACATAATCATTTTACTTCTTAACCTACTAACCTATTAACCAACACTCTTGTCCCTTCCAACATCCTTGTCCCCCTCTCCTCTCTCCCCTCTTGGACGGCCAAGACACCCTCCCCCATGGGCATCCCCTCTTCAAATTTTCCTATAAATACCAAGCATAAGCCTCCCTTAAACCCTTGCACCAAATCCAACTTTTCTTTGGATTTCTAATGCTATCTCACTAATTCACCTCTCTTGAAGTCTTCTAAGATTTTCAAGGTAATAAACACTTGAACTAAATGTCCTTACATTATTTACATTATGTCTTCTACTTCTTCTTCTTCATCTTCTTCTTCTAATCCTCTAATTCTAAGTGGTTACCATGCTTGATAACACAAAGGTTTGTGTGTTGTGAGGTTTCCTAATAACTTGTCTTATGACAAGTAACCTATGATCAATCTATACACAAACATACTTTCAAGTTATGGATTCTTGCAATATTGATAACAAAAAGGTTTGTGTGTTTGTTCTCTACCAAACATCCAAACATACCTTCAATATTTGCCTTATTATTTTGAATGTTGATAACACAAAGGTTTTGTATAATTAGGGGTCTTTAATCAAAGATCAACAACTATACAAAACATACTTTCAACGTTTACCATGCTTTTATATTTTTAGCATTTTAATACATTCACAAATATATACTTGTAATTATTCAAACATATTACTTAAATGTGATTAACCCATTTAAGGTTTGACTTTAAATCAATATTACTTCAAAGTAATAAATTCATAAACCTTATTCCTAAACTTGATTATACGCATTACAAACTTAATCATTTTAAACCATCTTTGGTTTCATTATTTATTATTAGACCATCTGTGGTCCTATTATTATTAAACCATCCGTGGTTTCATTCGTAATTTGGTACGACTCAAAATAACGAGTCGATTAAAATGCCAAATTAAAAAGCGAACTGTGTTATGGCTTAATATCCTTATTAAGTTGGAAGATGACAAGTTCGAGTAACGTATTATCATCTCTTATATGACTTAATGAAAGTCATTACTTTGCAATAACCCCAATCTATTAATCGGGTTAACGCATCTCTTATAAAAATACTAAATATTAAATCCATCGAAAAACTCAACAAATGTATACTTTCCTTATTTTAGGAGTTTGAAGTTCGTGACGAGGAACAAGATCTTAATATCATCTACCTTCTAGCATCTTACTACTAGTGAGTTTCATAGCCCCTCTTTTATTTTAATATTTTGGGGTGGAATACATGCTAGAAATCTTTACATCCATATGTGTTTAATTGTAATAGGCATTTTGTGATTACTTGAGTATACGTGTTTCTATCGTTTAAACTTCTTTAATATTCATGATGTACATTAGTAATATTTTGAGTGAAGTATACGTTTGACATCGTTTAAACTCATAATCATAAAATGCATGCTTTATGGTTAACCATTATTGGATGTATGTTATTATAAACTCTTTTTCTAACCATGCTTTATCGAGTCATAAACCTATGAACTCACCAACTATTTTTAGTTGACACTTGAGCATGTATTTCAGGAAATTAGCGTCATGGGAATATTTTGCAACAAGAAGATTTTGAAGATATTGTTTAATTTAGATTAGACTATATGGAGAAATCTTTCATGTTGTATTATTTTGGTCACATCATTTTGTAAAACTCTTGTTGATGTGTTATTTGAATTTATGTAATTCTCTTATGTATGTTTATATGGATTATGAATGCAATTTAGTAAGTTTCTTTATAAACAATGTGTTTGTAATCCAATTTCGTCTCGCCCTCGTGATTCCGCTTTAGCGGGGGTGTGACAGATTGGTATCAGAGCCATTGGTTATAGAGAATTAGGTTGCATGAAACCTAGACTATAACTTATAGCTCATCCTAGGACTTACATGGACTCTATGTGCTACTTTACTCGAACTACTTGATTCCCGTATGTGCCTACTTGCTTACTTGTTAGAAATAAGTTCCTTAGAAATTAAGTATTCCATTAAGAATGCCGTAGATTATAAAAGCCTTAGTAGATCCTACAATTTTTACTTCTTCCTATTATATAACAATGTAACACACCTAATATGTATGTATGACAAAAATATGTTGGACACTCTCACACTCAAAAACAAAATTTTTACTCTATTCTCGTTAGAGCTAAGTTTGTATAAACGGACATGTATTAACTGGAAGGGCGAATGCCGGTAGTTGAGACTCCTGTCTAGGAAAGCGATTCGTATAAATCCCCGACATACTGCGGGACCAGTCTAGCTTTCCTGGGGATTCTCGATGAGAACATTCTAACCTATAGGCCAAAGCATGTCATACCAAACGTTGTACGAACTATACGGCTCTAATAAGTCAACGGCAATTCCTTTGGGTTGCCATTCCGCTTCACTTTGAAGCCAACTTCATTGATTTATATAAATTCCAAATTGTTGCTATACTCGTATTCATATGTCAACCTAAAATAGCAAGAACCAAAGTGATCATGCAAGTCAAACCACCATTACGAGTGCACGCGTAATCGCCATTTGAAATGCATGAAAATTTTGGCAATTCCTATTCTTAGTTCACTATTAATATGGGTTCCTAATCTTATAATTTTCAAAACATGGGTTATGACCAACACGATAAACCCTTCCATTTTGACAAAAGGATGATCCATACTCTTGCACACACCAAGAGCTCAAATCAAGAATATAATGAATAAATTACTACATTAAATGAAATACTAAATCATTTCCTTTCAACTTCATAGCTAATGGCTCCAACAAAAAGAGGGCGAAAACCAAAGGATAAGGGACCAGTGGACAATGCAAATACTACTATTCCAATGACACCCGACGATATCGAAAGACTAGTGGAAGCTCGAATAGCCGCAGCTATACCCGGCATACTTGCTCGAGCAAACTCGAACTCGGGAAACAACAATAACAACCACAACACCAACAATAGCAACACCACCGACCCCGAAACCAGTAATGCAAGAAAAGGCTGTACGTACAAGCACTTCATGTCCTGCAAACCAAAGGATTACTATGGCAATGACGGGGCCATAGGACTACTAAAATGGATAGATAAGATCCAAGCAGTTTTCCGTATTTCTGAATGCCTTGAAACCCACAAGGTTCGTTATGCTGCAAACTCCTTCCAAGGGAAGGCCTTGAACTGGTGGAACAATCAAATACAGGCTCGGGGTGTTGAGGAGGCGGAAACCATGGGTTGGGAAGAATTCAAAGCCCTACTACTAGAAGAATACTGCCCCATCAACGAACTGCAAAAATTGGAGAACGAATTCTGGCACCTCACAATGAAAGGTGCTGAACTAATGGCCTATAACGACCGATTCCATGAACTCTCGAGTTTATTACCACACATGGTAAACTCGGAAGCTCGGAAAATCGAACGTTATATCTGGGGACTTGCACCCCAAATTGGAAGCATGGTTACCGCTTCTAAGCCAACCACACTCAAAAGTGCCATCCTTTTGGCCGGTCAAATTAGGGACCATCTGGTGAGGACTAATGCTTTCGAGAACAAGAACTCAGGAGAAAAGAGGAAGTCTGATAACACCACCCCATCCAACCTCACCAACCATTCCAATCAACCCAACCACTCCAAAAGGCACAACAACAACAAGAAACCCGCAACTGCCCGTAACTATGGGGTAGTTAATCAAGAAAAAAGGAACCAACATGCACCTAAGTGTGCGAAATGCAACTACTTTCACTTTGGAGCTTGTCTCGTCTGCTCCAAGTGTGGGAAACCCGGGCATCAAGCAAACAACTGCCGGAGCAACCCAACCCCGCGTGCCTGCTATGGATGTGGAAGCCCCGACCACATGCTCAACACTTGTCCAAAGAGACCACAAGGATCTGGAGCTGCCAACCAACCACCTCGGGGAAGAGCTTTCGTCATGGGAACTCAGGAAGCCCGTGAAGACAACAATGTTGTCACTGGTACGTTCCTTGTAAACAACCATTTAGCATCTATTCTATTTGATACTGGCGCTGATAAAAGTTTTATATCAACTAAGTTTGAGCATATTGTGAACCAAAAATCTACCCCATTAACTGAAGTGTACACCATAGAACTAGCCAACGGAAAACTATTAACTGCACGAAAAATCCTCAAAGGTTGCGTCCTTAACTATGACGGTCACTCGTTCTACTTAGACCTCATTCCCATCCAACTTGGAAGTTTCGATGTAGTCGTTGGAATGGACTGGTTGTCCAAACATCAAGCCGAAATCCAATGTCACCTAAAAATTGTTCGAGTCCCACTACCGAACGGGGAAACCTTGGAGATTCAAGGAGAAATATCGAGTGGAAAACTACACCTCATTTCCGCTATGAAGGCACGTAAGTACCTAAAGAAGGATTGTCAAGCCTTCCTTGCCCACGTCAAAGTCAAGAACCAAGAAGAGAAGAAAATCGAAGACATACCTATAGTCCGAGACTTTCCCGATGTATTTCCCGATGAACTACCTGGATTACCACCCGTGCGACAAGTGGAATTTCGTATCGATCTGATTCCAGGAGCAGCACCGATAGCAAAGACACCCTATCGTCTTGCACCATCCGAGATGCAAGAGTTATCAAGTCAATTACAAGAACTTTTGGATCGAGGGTTCATTCGACCAAGCTTCTCGCCATGGGGAGCACCCATTCTATTTGTCAAAAAGAAGGATGGATCATTTCGAATGTGCATTGACTATAGGGAGCTCAACAAAGTAACCATCAAAAACCGCTATCCTCTTCCTCGGATTGATGACTTGTTCGATCAATTACAAGGATCTAGGCACTTCTCGAAGATAGACCTTCGATCGGGTTATCACCAATTAAGAATTCACGAAGACGACATCCCAAAGACCGCATTCAGAACAAGATACGGGCACTACGAATTCCTAGTAATGCCCTTCGGACTCACCAATGCTCCTGCGGTATTCATGGACCTAATGAACCGTGTATGCAAGCCTTACCTCGACAAGTTCGTGATCGTATTCATCGACGACATCCTTATATACTCACAAAACGAGGAAGATCATAAGCAACACCTAAAGCTAGTACTCCAACTCTTGGCAAAGGAGAAACTATATGCCAAGTTTTCCAAATGCGAGTTCTGGTTGAAGGAGGTTCACTTCCTTGGTCATGTGGTTAATGATAAGGGTATCCAAGTCGACCCAAGCAAGATTGAGGCGGTGAAGAAGTGGGAAGCACCAACAACCCCGACGGAAATCCGACAATTCTTAGGGTTGGCTGGTTACTATCGTAGATTCATCGAAAACTTCTCCAAAATAGCCAAACCCTTAACCACTCTCACCCAAAAGGAGCAAAAGTACAATTGGGCAAAGGAACAAGAGGAAGCCTTCCAATTGCTGAAACACAAATTATGTCAAGCCCCGATATTATCACTCCCCGATGGTACTGATAACTTTGTCGTATTCTGTGACGCATCACACCAAGGACTCGGTTGCGTGTTGATGCAAAAAGACAAAGTTATTGCATATGCATCCCGACAACTCAAAGTGCATGAAAAGAACTACACCACTCATGACTTAGAGTTGGGAGCCGTTATCTTTGCCTTGAAAATCTGGAGACATTACCTCTACGGTACCAAGTGTATTATATACACCGATCACAAAAGTCTCCAACACATCCTCGATCAGAAAATGTTGAATATGCGTCAAAGAAGATGGGTTGAATTGCTCAATGACTACGATTGTGACATACGCTACCATCCCGGTAAAGCAAATGTGGTGGCGGATGCACTAAGTAGGAAAGAGAGGGTTAAACCTGTTCGCGTACGCGCCTTGGGTATGACAATCCAAACCTCTCTAAAGACCCAAATTCTTGAAGCACAAAAGGAAGCTTTGAAGGCAAAGGAACTCAAAGAAGAACTACTATGCGGGGCGGAGAAGAGACTCGAAACGAAGGAAGATGATGTATTGTATTTTCAAGAAAGAATGTGGGTTCCCGAGCTAACAACATCCGAGAGCTCATTTTTCATGAAGCCCACAAATCCAAATACTCCGTTCATCCAGGCGCCGACAAAATGTATAAAGATCTCAAAGAATACTATTGGTGGCCCGGAATGAAGAAAGACATTGCTCTATATGTCGGGAAATGCCTAACCTGTTCCAAGGTCAAGGCCGAACATCAAAAACCATCGGGTATGTTACAACAACCCGAGATTCCACAATGGAAATGGGAGCAAATTTCCATGGATTTCATCACCAAATTACCACGTACCTCTAGTGGTTATGATTCTATATGGGTCATCGTTGATCGATTAACGAAATCCGCTCACTTCTTGCCTATTAGAGAGGATTTCAAGATGGAGAAGCTTGCGAAACTATACATCACCGAAATCATCACAAGGCACGGAGTGCCCATGTCTATCATCTCTGACCGAGATAGCCGATTTACCTCCCGATTTTGGCAATCCATGCAAAAGGCACTCGAAACTCGTCTTGACCTTAGCACCGCTTATCATCCACAAACTGATGGCCAAACTGAAAGAACAATCCAAACCTTGGAAGATATGCTTAGGTGTTGTGTGGTAGACTTTGGTGGAAGTTGGGATCACCATCTTCCACTGATTGAATTCTCGTATAACAATAGTTACCACACAAGCATCAAGTGTGCACCATTTGAGGCCTTATACGGACGGAAATGTCGATCTCCCGTATGTTGGGCAGAAATCGGGGAAAGTCAAATAACCGGTCCTGAAATCATTCAAGAAACAACGGATAAAATTGCACAAATCAAGGACCGAATCAAAGCTGCCAGGGATCGTCAGAAAAGCTACGCCGACAATCGAAGAAAACCGTTAGAATTTGCAATCGGCGATAAGGTAATGCTAAAGGTGTCTCCATGGAAAGGTGTCGTGCGATTCGGAAAGAAGGGCAAGCTAGCTCCAAGATACGTTGGACCTTTTGAAATCCTCGATAGAATTGGTCCCGTGGCCTACAAACTTCAATTACCACAAGAGCTCGGTGGAGTTCATGATACCTTCCATGTGTCAAATCTGAAGAAATGCTTATCGGACGAGACCTTGATCATTCCACTGGATGAGGTTCGACTCGACGACAAACTCCACTTCATTGAAGAACCAATTGAAGTTATGGATCGAGATGTGAAGATGTTAAAGCGAAGCCGTATTCCAATCGTTAAAGTTAGATGGAACTCTAAGCGCGGACCTGAATTCACTTGGGAAAGGGAGGACCATATGAAGAATAAATATCCTCAATTATTCACGGGCGCTCCTACCTTGGTAAATAAAGGCCGAATTTCGGGACGAAATTCTTTCAACCGGGGGAGACTGTAACATCCGTGAAAATCCCAGGTAAAATTCGTATTAAAATCTTAGTATCCAGTCATTAACGAACGAAAACCAAGTTATTACGTATGTTGAGTCGATGGTATTTAAACAGACTAAGAAGACCATGATCAGTCATGGGTTTTCTGATATCGTAATGCGTATAAAATAATCGAGAAATAACAATAACACGAGAAAAACCCAATAGTTATGAAAAATTGAAAGTGTAAATTATACCCTGTTGATATTTAAAACAAATATTTTTAAGGTTTGAGTATAATCGATAATTTAAAAATATTCTAATTTGTAAGAATGAATTAATGAAGAAAAAGGGAATATCAAATCTTGGGTATATTAATAAATACAAATTATTAACTATTTAGATAGTTATGCAATTATTAAATCTCAAAATTTTAATAAATTAAAATAAATATTTAAATAATTATAAAATGATCTTTTAATATTTTTAGAAATTTTATAAAATTTTATATATTTTAATATTAAAATAGTCGGGTCAAACCACAGGTCGAAACCGGGCTAACCCGGACCAAACCATGGCTCAAACCTAGGCTGAACCATGGCCGAGCCACCCAGTCCAAGCGGCCAGGCCGCCCCAGCCTTGCCCAGCTAGTACCTCGGCCAAATGGCCAGACCTCGCAGCCAACCCTTGGCCTTCCGGCCAGCAACTCGGCCAAGCGGCCAAGGCCGCGGCCCACGTACCCGGCAATCACCTCGGCACCTTATCCGGGAAGCCCCAAGTCGCGATCAGGGAGGCGCCCCTCACCCTCGGCAACCATGCCCGGGAACAGCCCAGCTCGCGGCCGGCCTATCGGCCAGGCCTCTCGGCCACTCTCCTCGGAAGCAGCCAAGTCGCGACCCAGCTCCAGCCCCATCCTCGGCAACCTGCTCGGCAATGAGAGCCGCGGCCCAGGCGGCCGGCCTCGCGGCCAGGCGGCCAGAACTCGACCATGCGCCATGTCTTCCCGTGCCAGCGCCCATGCCATCGCTCGTGTCTCCCTGTGCCATTCGCCCATCCGCTCGTGTCTTCGGCCATTCAGCTCGTGTCTTCGGCCATCCGACCCATGACTTCGGCTGGTGCCAGCAACCACTATGTCTTCCGGCCCTCGGCCAGGCCGCTCGGCCCAGCGGCCCCTCGACCAGCACCTTATAATTTTTAAAAAATTCCATTTTGTTTCTTTTCACCCCTAAACTTTATAAATTCACATTCTTAAGCCCCATCTTTATTTTATAAATATTATTACACCATTTTATTTATAAAAATTTGAAAGACTCTTTCACTAATTAAATTTTAATCAAAATGGTTAATTAAACATAATCATTTTACTTCTTAACCTACTAACCTATTAACCAACACTCTTGTCCCTTCCAACATCCTTGTCCCCCTCTCCTCTCTCCCCTCTTGGACGGCCAAGACACCCTCCCCCATGGGCATCCCCTCTTCAAATTTTCCTATAAATACCAAGCATAAGCCTCCCTTAAACCCTTGCACCAAATCCAACTTTTCTTTGGATTTCTAATGCTATCTCACTAATTCACCTCTCTTGAAGTCTTCTAAGATTTTCAAGGTAATAAACACTTGAACTAAATGTCCTTACATTATTTACATTATGTCTTCTACTTCTTCTTCTTCATCTTCTTCTTCTAATCCTCTAATTCTAAGTGGTTACCATGCTTGATAACACAAAGGTTTGTGTGTTGTGAGGTTTCCTAATAACTTGTCTTATGACAAGTAACCTATGATCAATCTATACACAAACATACTTTCAAGTTATGGATTCTTGCAATATTGATAACAAAAAGGTTTGTGTGTTTGTTCTCTACCAAACATCCAAACATACCTTCAATATTTGCCTTATTATTTTGAATGTTGATAACACAAAGGTTTTGTATAATTAGGGGTCTTTAATCAAAGATCAACAACTATACAAAACATACTTTCAACGTTTACCATGCTTTTATATTTTTAGCATTTTAATACATTCACAAATATATACTTGTAATTATTCAAACATATTACTTAAATGTGATTAACCCATTTAAGGTTTGACTTTAAATCAATATTACTTCAAAGTAATAAATTCATAAACCTTATTCCTAAACTTGATTATACGCATTACAAACTTAATCATTTTAAACCATCTTTGGTTTCATTATTTATTATTAGACCATCTGTGGTCCTATTATTATTAAACCATCCGTGGTTTCATTCGTAATTTGGTACGACTCAAAATAACGAGTCGATTAAAATGCCAAATTAAAAAGCGAACTGTGTTATGGCTTAATATCATTATTAAGTTGGAAGATGACAAGTTCGAGTAACGTATTATCATCTCTTATATGACTTAATGAAAGTCATTACTTTGCAATAACCCCAATCTATTAATCGGGTTAACGCATCTCTTATAAAAAATACTAAATATTAAATCCATCGAAAAACTCAACAAATGTATACTTTCCTTATTTTAGGAGTTTGAAGTTCGTGACGAGGAACAAGATCTTAATATCATCTACCTTCTAGCATCTTACTACTAGTGAGTTTCATAGCCCCTCTTTTATTTTAATATTTTGGGGTGGAATACATGCTAGAAATCTTTACATCCATATGTGTTTAATTGTAATAGGCATTTTTGTGATTACTTGAGTATACGTGTTTCTATCGTTTAAACTTCTTTAATATTCATGATGTACATTAGTAATATTTTGAGTGAAGTATACGTTTGACATCGTTTAAACTCATAATCATAAAATGCATGCTTTATGGTTAACCATTATTGGATGTATGTTATTATAAACTCTTTTTCTAACCATGCTTTATCGAGTCATAAACCTATGAACTCACCAACTATTTTTAGTTGACACTTGAGCATGTATTTCAGGAAATTAGCGTCATGGGAATATTTTGCAACAAGAAGATTTTGAAGATATTGTTTAATTTAGATTAGACTATATGGAGAAATCTTTCATGTTGTATTATTTTGGTCACATCATTTTGTAAAACTCTTGTTGATGTGTTATTTGAATTTATGTAATTCTCTTATGTATGTTTATATGGATTATGAATGCAATTTAGTAAGTTTCTTTATAAACAATGTGTTTGTAATCCAATTTCGTCTCGCCCTCGTGATTCCGCTTTAGCGGGGGTGTGACACCAGGTGAGTTCATACGCCCCTTTTCTAATCTTTTTGATTTTAAATTGCGAGGCTGAGAAACATGCTAAATCTTTTATATACTTAAAAGTTTTAGTGCAATATTTCAATTATCATGTGATTAGATAATATGGATTATTCTTTAGTATCATATATCATTGCATGTATGCTTGTGTGTTTATAACATGTTTGAGACATCAAGGATGAAACATGATAACATGGTTACATGATTTCATCAACTCAATAGAATAACATAAGTTATAAGATTAATTCTTATAACACTATGTTATTATTACAAAGAGGAACAGGAGATAACACTGAAACTAATTACAGGTGATAACAAGAATGATAATCATGATAACATAGTGTAATAAGACAAGTTCATATCACATATTGTTAACACTATGAGATCATATAACATTAAGAACATGTATCATTGAGACAATAACATTGGAGAAAAAAAATCAACAATTACTATTAAGACTGTTTGTATTATATCACAACAATCATGTGTTCATGAGATCATGTCCAGTCGTAAGTCCCTTACAAGTGAATCGTTTACCATTGATTTAGTGCGACTAAACCGACGATAATGTAGTGGTACCATAGGTCTGACAAACCGCCGGCGAGTGAGGCAGGTACGTTGATCGTAACATTATCATTGGCCGGTATCGTATGACCGGTAACAGGGCGGCATCAGTCAGGTTTGGTAAACGACACATGGTGATATTAATCTACAGAAACTAATTGTAATTAAATCCTTCGATTCTATTAGCTGATAGACTGAGGAATTGATATTCTCTCAGGTCATATTACTGGTAATAGTTTCGTTGAAGACACTGAGATTACAAACGGGATAGAGGTAAATTGTATGCATTGTGGTCTGATTACGTGAGGACCACAATGGATTCCATTTAGGCTCTATACATTCAAGGTCGAGAACAATATCAATAAGTTAACTGTCACTTCTATTATTAGAAGCGAATTACTGTTAACCCTACAATTGAGAGAATAATAATAAGGATAAGGTCAATCAATATGTTTTCCTTAAAACACTGAGGGTTTATCATTACTTCGGTTTTGATAACCTACTCCCCTCATACTCTTTTATTCTATACATATAACACAACGGGGGATGAACAAAATTCATGGGTGAATATCAAATGGGTTGAACACATGTGAGATAGAAATGTGTATCCATAGTTGTAATACAAGTGGTGTTGAATTCTGTTAAGCATGTGGTGGGATGTCGGCTGGGGCTTGTTCCCCTACGTATGCCCTATATATAAGCATGCTTGATTGGATGAAATACTATTTGTATGTATAACTATGGAGAGGCCATTGAGTGAGACAAATGAGACAAGAAGCAATGAGACTTTTGTATGACATTGTGATTGTGCATGACAATAAATCAATTGTTTTCAATTACCAAACTTATGAACTCACCAACATAGTGTTGATTTTGTTTAAATGCATGTTTTCTCAGGTGACAAACATGTTTAGTCATCAAACATTCAGGACTTAAGCTAGAGGACTTTTAGAAGACCTAGCTTCATTTTGTGTTGTGCATATTTTTGGAATGACAAAACTTTGAATCATCTTTTGTAAATCTTGTGCAGATACAAGATAGCTACTTGTGATTCTTTTGGATAGATTTACTTAGTTAAATTTTGAACATGTATTGTGTAATTTAACTTTGTAATTCTATATCAATGTCGTGTTAGAAATTTCTCATTATATCTCATGTGCCATGTAAACAATTCGATCACTATGATTATCAAACAATATCGCACCCCGAGAACCTTCCGCCCGACGGGAAAGTCGATCCTCCCCGCCGGCTCGAGGTGTGACATGCACTAACACTATATGTAGGTATGGTAACCTTGCAGGGATCAACCTTGTTACTAGAGTTACCTCTGGTTCTTTCATCTGTTCCTAAGCTTCAACATGTGCAAATATTTCTTCTGTCTTTACTTTCTTGAACAACCTAAAATTGTGTTTCTATGATTTCGGAAAATTATCTAACAATTTCTTGTTAAACTCAAAAGAATCATAGTGAATTTTATTAGCTTTTAACTCATTTATCATCTGAACAAATCTATGAAGCTCCCTTAAAATAGTTTCACTAAAGATATATTAAAAGGTTTTAAACTGAACAAATCTAGATTTTTTATCTTTGTGCTTTCTTTTCTTTATATATATATATATATATATAATATACTTTTTTATTTTTTAGGCTTTATGTTATATCTTTAGTGAACAAATTTAGAAGTATGAAGAAAACTCACCGACAACTCTTTAACAATAGAATTTATCTTGCGGGAGATTGATAAGCTTACCTATAACCAGTGGCGGATCCAGAAAATTTTTTCAGTGGGTTCACTATTTTCAAACGCTTCAATTAGATAGAATCGGACATAAAAATTTCGGGTCGGTTTGACGGTTAGGGTTTTGTAAAATTCATCACGTAATAATAGTGTGATATATTAAGTCAAAATTAATGTCATTAAGAATTCGGAATTACGAAGTGCACGCTCGTCTAAGATTTTAATTTCTGGACTGAGCAGGGGTCAAGGGGGCTAACTGATGCTATAGATCCGCCCATGGTCTCCGACAGATGATATTGTGTAGCCATGACTATTTTCTTAGAGATTTTACCAAGAACACCTTTCTGGCCCAACCACATCTCAAGGACACCAAGGCATCTAAGGGATATTAATGCTTGAAGGATACATGAGAAGGATAGTCTGCCATGGGAATGCCTCATGGGATGTAATTGGTTTATCTTTCTTTGAAAATTAAGCAGTTATGTTGTAACAAATTAAAGTTTCAAGAAACACTCCGCTATTGAATGAGAACTCCTATGTAGTTACATATCAGTTCTTAGAATGGTTTTAGTATAATTGGAAGAAACCTAGACTATTTGAAAGACATACATCAATGTGAAAGATTAACTAACATGTGAGTTTGATGTTCAGAAACACCGAATGCAGTGACGGACCTATGATTTTTTCTTAAAGGGCTTTTTTTTCGGTGCTCATAATACCTAATCAGGTTTCACAAAATAGCTAAACAAATCAATACTTATTTCACAAAATACCTAAACAAATCAATACAAATTTCACAAAATACATAAACGAATCAATACTAGTTTCACAAAATACCAAAACAAATCAATACTATTTCACAAAATATTTAAACAAATCAATACTAATTTCACAAAAACACCTAGGCAATCAAATGATTAATACTAATCTCACAAAATAAGTAAATAACTAGTCAAATAAAGCTCACCTAGGGCTGAATCGCCTGGGCCATAGCCTCATAGGAGCTGAATGCCTAAATCGACTAATGCAGGGCGCAACCGCGCATGGGCGAAGGGCGCAGAGCGCAACTCGCAAGGCCGCAGAGGCAGGGCGCAGGCGTAGCGAGGTGGCCGTAGCCAGAAGCTGGGGGTGGTGGTCGCTAGCAGGGGAAGGCGGGGAGGTGGGAGCGTGATTCGTGAAACTCTGAAAGAGGGGTAAAAAATTAAACCCTAACTCCCTTACTTGCTGTATTTTAAACAAAAAAAATAAACGAAAAAAAACGCATACGAGAGTCGAACTCATGACCTAAACTCATGACCTAATTGTTGAAATCCGGATTCCTTACCACTAGCCTACTTGCAAAATCATTTTCAGGATTCTCCATTAAAATACTCATGGGTTCACCCTATCTTTTAACCCTTTCAAAAAATTTTGTTTATACTAACGATTCGAAACGCGGTGGGTTCCGGTGAACCCACGCGGTTGTACCTAGATCCGCCCCTGCCTATAACTTGGTATCATGAGCCTAGGAATTTCATGTGAGATGCTGCATTCAAAACTTGATGGGAGTTGTTTTTCTCCTTTTTTTTTTTCATATGATAGTTGAGCATAAATTAATTAATTTCTTCTTTCAATCACAGAAGGGAACCTATTTGAGATGATTAAGGCTTGATTTAATATTGTTGGTGACATGTGTTTAATTCTTGTAGGCTCTAATTTTGTTTTTTGGGTTTTTTCTCTTTAGACATTTTTTATTTGTTTCTTATTAAATTACATTTCTAAAATTGTTATTAGGGTTGTAAACGAACCGAATGAACATGAACGAGCCTTTGTTCGTTTTCGTTCGTTTAACTTATAACTTATTCATGAACGATTCATGAACGCTAACCGAATGATAATTCTTGTTTGCGTTCGTTCATTAAGGAATTGAACTTGTTTACAAACGGTTCACGAACACAAATGAACACATATTCAAATAATAAAAACCAACATTCTTAATTTTAAACATTAAAGATAATCATTTATATAAATATAAAGTCAAATACTTGATATAAAAATAAAAAAGATAATTATCATAAAAAAACAAAACTTAAAAGCAATAATCGTAATTGAAATTATCCTAAATTAATGTTTCAATGACTTTAGTTTCAAATTAAAATGTTTTTAGCAAAATACAAATAAAAATGACTAGATTTCTAGCTAATAATATTATGGTATTAAAATAAAAATAAAAAATTTAAGAATATACGATATATTTAATGAATAAATATAATAAATGAATATAAACAAAAAAACGAACGTAAACGAATACAGTACCGAACATATACAATCACAAATAAACGAACACCACCTCTGTTCATGTTCGTTGCTTTAACTAAACGAACATAAATTCTCGTTCGTGTTCATTTCTTTATTAAACGAACATAAACAAACTTTCCGCCAAACGGTTCACGAACTGTTTACTGAACGTTCACAGCTTCAAAGTTTCTTTTTAAGTATTACTATCATTTAGTAATACGTCACGTTGTCGCATGGATTTCAAGTTTTTATTTATTTATTTATTTTAAACTAAATTTAAGCAATGAAACATTATAATCAAACCTTGTAATTTTTTAACATGATTATGTTTGTTTAAATGTATTTATAATTCTATATTTTTTTGGAATTTTTAATATATTTATTATATCATCCGATCCAACCGGTCCGACTAGTAACTAGTAAGACATCCGATCTTCCGATTTAATGTTTGGTCCGGTTATGAAAACATTGAAAGCAACTTAATAAGAACGGACCCTCACCAGATCCAAAAACCAAGCCCACTATTGAAAGCAGTAGGTTGAGAGAGAGCGAATTCAACCTGATCCTCTGCCGTTGTTTCTTCATCGGAGGTTCGTATTCGCTCCGGTTAAATCACCGGCCGATTCAACCTTTTTTCACTTAAATTACAACATGTATGCATAATTTTCTGTCACTCTTTTGATATTAAAAACTAGGGTTTCTTCGTATCAATCCATGAAAATCGTCGTTTAAACTCAGTAGAATCACTTTTTTTTTTCCAGTTCTTGAGCTATCAAATTAGGATGTTTATTTTCATGATTTCTGTTACTTATGTTGATTTTGAAATGGTTACCGGTATACATTGATGATTAATTTGTATTGCTGCGTGTTTATTGATTCTGGTTAACCTAGAATCCATGTTATGTAGCTGCAAAGTTCTATTCTTGATGGACGACGTAATGAATAAGCATCTGTTGAATGTTTTTCAGTTTGAAGAAATTGATCATTACCAATAGCTGACAGGATTGGACTTGAGGATTGTGTTTCTCGGGAAGGAAAAGGGGTTGATGGAAAGTGCTGATGATTTAACTTTTAAGATTATTTTTTCTGGAGATGGAGCTGGAAGGTTGCGGGATCAAGTGAAGGAAAAGCTAAAGGAGTTTATGGGAGACTACACAGATGACACTCTTGTGGTATGTTGTGTCTATGTTTAGCTCTATCGTGATAATACACATAAATTGGTAGAATTGATCTGTTTGTTTTAGGAATTATCCGTTTTCTTTTCTTGTTTCTTGATACATCTAATTTTACCAGGAACATGTGACACTACATGTATTTGTATGTTTATTAGACCACCTGCAATGCATAACGAAGCATTGCATCCTAGTCATCACTGACACATCAGCTATTTACCCATCATTCCTACATGCATCCTCTCTCATCTTTTTAACTCCAACCCATCCTTTTCACATACATCTTCTCTCTACCCCATATTTTTCTCACACAACCCCCTCTCTCTCTCCATTTGAATGCACGTCCCCAAGTGCGTGTGGGCGACGTGCACCCCTTTCTCCTTTTCCTCCAGTGCGCCCCTCCCATATATCCTCCACCTCACCACATGTAGCCCCCTTCACGGGTGCATTGGATACTGCCTTACTGTTATTTCTGATATATCTTATTTTGTCATCATTATTTTCTTTTTCTTAGTCTAGGAATTATGGTGAGTGTTGGTATTGGTAGTAGCTATAGATATGCCCTTTTGGGACATTCGTGGCACATAATGTGCTATAGAAACAGTTAGACATTAGTTAGGCGATGGGTTACCAACTAGGGATTGATTAGGAATCAAGATTAATTCACAATGAAATTTTATATGTGATTTTTCAAAATCATACTAAACAAACAAACAAATGTACCCATTAAGGTCTCATTGATTTTTCAAAATCATATGTACACCAATTTTATGTATAATTTTTCAAATGCTTCAAAGATTTTGACCAATTTTTATTGAGGATAACCTGAAGTGAAACAAACACTGAATTCACAGTATATAATCAGAATCACAAGACTACAACTCAAATACAAAGAATCAAATATTAGAACTATAAGTTAATAAATCTTAGAAACACTAAATGAATAATCTGGAGATTACAACAAAGAAACACAAACACTCTTCTGGTATGCTACCACATCATCACAGATTAACAAAGAGATCTGGATGAAACACTTAAGAACATCAATGAAGATGACACCAATAGCCGAACTAAAATAGAAGCCGAAACCGAAGAGGACACCAAGCAGAAAACGGAACACACAAGCATAAATGCATATATATACATGCGTAATTACACCTAAAACTAAAAACTAAAAATATCACCTTTATCTTTAAAAACTCTAAAGATCCAAAAAGCTCTAACCTTTATCCTGCATCTTCAAGAATTCCTTAGAGAGGTGCAAAGCTAACAAATTCTGTCTAATCTGTTCATCTCATGTCAATCTTGGTTTGCCCTTGTTCCTCTTCCCTTTAACCATAAGAGTCTCCACTCTTCGTACAGTTTCCGTCATCTGTCTTTCTTCATGCATGCTTGAACCATCTTAGTCTTCCCTTTCTTAGTTTATTTGAGATGCATGCTACCCCTAATCTTTCACTAAAGACTTTCCTAAATCTTCTCTAAGAATGCCAACTTTTATCATGATGCTAGATGTATTAGAATTTTGAATAAAGTTGTTAAAACAGTTGCTTCTCACATCATTTGAGCCTTATGAGGTGCTATTGTATACGCTGCTTGCTAAAAAATTAATTATAATAGAAAATGAACTCATGAAGCTTTTTTTTATTCTGTTTTGTTCATTGTTGTTGAGAACGTATATTTATTATTCCTCGTCTTTGTTATGCCACATATGTGAAGTCATGCTTGTATGTAGTCATATTTTGGATCATGTAATGTTCAATAATATCACTTTGTAATGTATGGATATGCGTTTATTCTTAAAATTTTCATGAGGGTTGAACACACTCAGTAAAATAAGTGTGTATTTGGGTCCAGAATCTATGGCATGGTTGGAGAAATCGCTAGTCGCTAGTCGGTCGGCGAGGTAGGGACTAGGGATTAATCGGATTGGAATTTTTATATAGAATTTTTCAAAATTTTATATATACACACACAAATACACACAATATAAAATTACTGGCCTGTTGACCGATTTTTTGCCCTTGGACCGATTAATCCGACTTCCCCATCTAGCCCCGACTAGGTCCGACTACCGATTTTTGAACCGACTTGGTTAAATTTAATCGGTATAGGGCCGACTAACGATTAATCGCCGATTAATTCCGATTTTTACAACAATGATCTATGGGCACTTCTGTTATGAGATACTTGTGTTTTTGTAAGAGTATTTTTCTATTCTTAAACTGATACGATAACCTCAGACCAATCAATCGAATATGGATTAATACGTAATCGATTGAACACTACTTGAAAACGGATCTTCTGCTCAGAAACGAAATGTTCCAAATGTTCCTGGAAATTATTGCTCCCAGTGGACCATTTGTGAGGTTTTAGAATTTGTTTTGATGAAGATGTAAACCTAGATTGGTCAGAAATTTTCCAATTTAATTTTTTTCTGACCTTCTGAGACTTACTATAATACTATAGCATCTGCCCTTGTGTTTTGTCAGGACAGTTGATTTTTCAGACTAGGGATTAAACATATTAGGACATTAGGTGTTGATATAGATAACATGAAAAGTAGTTCTCAGTAATTTGTAACTTTGGATGACCTCTTTGAAAATACCTATGAGGTATTTAGAATCATGTTCTGTTTGGAGAACTAATCACATTTCATGGCTGTTGATTTAGTTAATTAAGTATTTTGCTTCTGTAGGAATATGTGATCGTCCTTCTTAAAAATGGCCGGCGCAAAGAAGAAGCAAGGAATGAGTTGAATGTCTTTTTGGGTGATGATAGCGACTCTTTTGTGTCTTGGTAATACATTTGTATGGGATTGTTTTAACTAAAAGCTAGAGGTGGCAATTTTGATATTCTTCATCAAAATGTTCTATTTGGGTTATGTTTTATCTTGAAGGGTAAAATAAATTAAAATTAAATTATTTTTATTCAAAAAATAAAATTACATTATTATTGTAATAATATAATTTTTTATAATCATATATGACACGTTAATTTAGTCAAATAGTATTAAAAAGTAGTCAAGAGGGAGATGGGTCAAGTGTCTCATTAAATGTATTCTAATTGAGAAAACAAATACCTTTTGTTAAAATAATAATACAACAAATATACTCTGATTGTAGTACAAGTTGGGTGAGATGGGGGCAAGCCTTGCCTTTATCCATGGGGTTTAAATAATATAACTTTCTAGATCATATTCAACCCTACCCTAAGCAATTAGTTTTTATACAAACCACAAATCTGTCTTTATGCAAATCAATTACTCAGCCCACCTATTTTGCCACCTTAGCAAAAATCTTTTCTGTTTCTAGGCTTTTTGATATCTCCTTTCTTTGTGCAGGCTGTGGGATCATTTGCATTCCAACCTAAAATTATATGCACAATCTAAGGAATCTCGTCTTACTGATGAACAAGTGTCCAAACAGAAACCTTTGTCTGAACCAGAGGTGGTAAAATCTGATAAATCATCCAAGAGTCGAAGAATCAAAGATTGGAAAGGGGTTATAAGAGATCCAGCTGAACCACCTCCACTTCGCAGTGCTGTCGTTGCCAACGTCCATTCAGATGATAAAAGTCATCTGAATCCTTCAACTTCACCTGAACCGCCTATTAACAGAAAAAGAGGTCACAGTGGTCAAACAGATCACCCTGATGAAAGTACGCGAGTCAAGGTTGGAACTCTCCCTTCCTTCCTCTATCCATTGCTTCTCAATACATATCTTAGTACATGATCATTTGTTTACTTTCAGAGAGAAACAGTTTCTAGATCAAACCCAGGTGGAGCCTCACGAAGGCTACTGCAATTTGCAGTTCGAGACGCGGTTGCAACTTCTCGGTCAACTGGTTTGACTTCCGAGCCATCATTTAAACGTTTACGATCTGCAGTTTCTACACCTACCGATGACTCGGCACTTGAAGACCGCCCTCCAAGAATCCGTTCGGTTGCTAGAGTGCCTAAAGCTATGGCGGTTGCCATCAAAGCTGTAGCAGATGCTGCTCAAGATGTTGTAAAAGTTAAACCCTCAGGAAACGTGTTTGACCGTCTTGGCCGTAGTGGTTTAGATACATTCACAGAAGATGGAAAACACGAGGCAGATGTTCCAACTTATTCTGGGCATCATTCTGAAGATATTCCTATGATGGAACATGATGTGGGAATGGCTTCTGAATTGGGGCATGATAAATCAGGTGGACGTGTGGGTAATAATGATTCTATGATGCTGCACTACAATGCTGCAAATGTTGTGGATGGGATTTCTAATAAATCACACAGAGATTTGAATATTCCTGTTGCTAATTCCGATCATATGACGGTGAATTTTTATGCCAATGTAAGTAAACCAAGGGCGGTTTTGGATTTGGAAGATCAGAAACTTGTGCAGGAGAAACTGTTTGGTTCTGGCAACAATAGCAATGGAAATGTAAGATTGTACTCGACTTAGTAAAATGCGTATTTGTTCAGTGTCATTTCCTCTTAAATAAGTTAGGAAATGGAAGATTGTGTCTTACAATTGATTTTTGTAATCAGGCGGTACCTGTTATACACGTGGAAAGGGAGGTCCACCAGAAGACGCTGCCAACAACTGGTGAGTGATATCAACTATTTTTATTGTATTTTTTTCTTCATGTATACTTATATATCACTCACTGAAATATAAAAACATTCAAAGCATAATTTAACTGTTTAAAATGAATTATATTCCAGTGCAATAAATAATTTATTTGGTCCTTCAGGCATCAATCCCACCAGTAGATCTATTGAAGATGTGGATTCACGCACCATCTTTGTTAGCAATGTAAATGTCAATATTTCATACAAAAACATCATTAGAATTTATGTGAATTTTTAATCTGGAACTGTTCATTTTTTACAGGTCCATTTTGCTGCTACTAAGGATAGTCTTTCTCGGCACTTTAACAAGTTTGGGGATGTGTTGAAAGTGGTTATATTAACTGAACCTGCCACTGGGCAGCCAAAAGGGTTTGTCACTGTTTTCTCTTGTTTTGGTTTAGAAAATAAAAAAAAACTTGCGAGATAAAAGTAATGGGTAAATGCTGTGATTTATGAGTTTATAAGCATAGTGCTTAAAGTAATCAGGATCATCACTTTGTCATTAAAAAACCAAAAATCCTCTGCAACTTAACATACAACATTCCCAATTACCTTTAGCTTTAAATTGAGTTTCTGTTGTTATTGCATATGCACTGACAACCTCCAATTTTTTAACTTATTTTTATTCAAAAATATTCATTTTCTTTAATATGCAATAACTCCAATATATTTTGTTTTTTATTCTAAACTGGCTCCTTCTGCAGGTCTGCTTATGTGGAGTTCATGAGAAAGGAAGCTGCAGAAAATGCTTTGTCTTTGGATGGTACATCCTTTATGTCACGTATTCTTAAGGTGCATAATGATCTCCCTTAAGTGTTTGTGTGTACATATTATTTCTTTTTTGATGAACTTCTTGATCCTACTTTGGAGTTTATTTTTGTGCATAAATTTTAAATTCAACTGCTTGAGAAATTGATACATGTGTTATGTGTAGTTGCCAGATTCTAATTTATTGTGGTCTATTTAAACAGTTTTGTGTTCGAAACCGACTAAATTTCTTAAACCAAAAGTGACTAAACCAAAAGTGACTAAACCAAAGTGGCCTTGTATTTTCATTGTTAAATTTTTATTTTGGAATATGCAGTTATGCATATCTATTATTCTCATAATTCATCTTTACTATTTTTGATAATTTATCATGAACCAATGATTTTAAAAAAAAATAATAATAAGAAAACTGATTCAAAGTGCTAAACTGAGGACCGTTTTGGCTTTTTAGGCCTACCCAACCTGGCAGGCTTGGTTTGTCATTTTCAAAACCATAGTTGGTGGTTTAGCCCAGAGTTGATTTTCAAAACCTGCCGAACTGGATCGTGATTTGTGAATGCTTCTAAGATAAAGTCAGTCACATTACTATATTTTACACATTACTATATTTTACATGTGACTCTGTTATCACAATCCAAGATATATGATATGAAGTTCAACCAATGAATATATCAACTGTTTGACTTTTGATAAGATACAGCTTTTGCCTATTACAGGTTGTAAAGAAAAGCTCAGGTCTACAAGAAGCTGGTGCACCAGTCGTGGTAGGCCCTCGTGGTGCTTGGGGTTCTCCATTTATTGCATCTAGATTTGGTAGAGTTCCTTTCCCGAGAGGTGGCATCCGGTCCCGCCTCCCACTAAAAGTTGGCGCAAGAAGCTTTCAGTGGAAACGTGATGCTCAAAGTTCATCGTCTGATAACATTGCAAGTCCCACCGCCATCCTGTCTCCAACCACCCCCATCCGCAGTCTCACTTATGTTCGACCTGAGGCCGCTAAGTCCAACAATGCCGCCTGAAACTTTAATCATTCACCCCCGGTTCAGGATCCCCTGAGAAAAGTGGCTGATGATGACTATTTTTCTTTTTGAAGGAGGATAAACAGGAAAAAGGTTAGTGATGATCATTTAATTTTGGGTGGGCATTTTTGTGGCAATTCTTTTCTGGGTTCAATTGGTTTTTATGAAAGAGGATTTGGTTATATGAATGAAGAGTATTTTGAGTTGATGTAATAAGAAGATAGATGCCCATATTTGTACCTCAACATATAACTCCACCTCTTTCCAAAGGATATTTTTAAACCCATAGTCTCCCCTTTCAAAAAGAGATGAAATATCATGAAAAAAAATTAACTATGGAAGAAGATATGAAAGAGGAAAGTGTTTATTTTGTTTCTTCATCTTTCTTTGTGTTGGATGAATTTTATTGGCTAATGCTCCTTTTATATGTGTGTTTATACACACAGACGAGGGTTTAATTTATGAGAACTGATCAAATAAACTCTGATTGAACTCATTCATAATTTCCCGCAATGTAAGGGTCAGATTGTTAAACCTAAATGAAAAATCCTAAACCCTAAAACTAAATCTTGAAACCTAAATTAATCAAATAAAATTTATAATTAACAAAGCTTGAGGTAGTTTTCTTCTGTTTTAATGTGAGGAAAAAAAAAAAAAGCTAAGTGGTATAAAATGTCTTCTTTAATACTTGCAAGGGTTTTCTTTCTTTTTTTTTACATGCGTAAAAATAGTTTTTTAAATTCTTAATTTTAATGTTTAATTTTATGAAAATTTGAGAACCTTTTTACACGTGAAATTCTTTTTTTTTTACACATTTATAAATGTGTAAAAAAGAGTTCAGGGTTTTTATAAAAAATCGGTAGTTCCTATATAATCTCTATATATTTATATATATAGAGGGAGTAAGCAAAATTAAAAAAGTTGTAAATGTTAACCTAATTACCTCAAAATAAAGAATGTCAACAAATTTATACATCTGACTTGGCATATTTTTTTGTAATGTCAACAAATTTATACATCTGACTTGGCATATTTTTTTGTATATTAATGAAGCTACTGAATTCTTTTATTAAGTAACACGAACTGCTGACTCTTTCTTCAGTAACGTTCGTGTTGTCATCCTTTGCTAACTTGCATCTCCAGATCCTACAAAGTGTTGCATATTTCTTTTTGAAACAAACTAACCAAAACCAACTCACGATCAGCGGTTAATCGAACCTCTTTTAACGAATCTATCAGTTGTGGCTCTGAGCCTATGCTTATGGAGGATCCCATACCTGACCAATCACTTTGGCTATAAAAGATGCCGAAACCAACTCATAACCAACTTTACACACCAGTGGTTTGTTGTACTTTATGTCCCTAAACCAATAATTATGTAGTTGTTTGTGTGTTAACATTGCAACGGGTGTCTGGTGATAGATTGAGTTGGTGGTGTAATTTGGTTTATAAATGGTGATAAATACTTTATTATTTTGATTGTTTGTGTTCTTGTTTAGATTATATATAGATTAGAGGTGGGCAAATTGGGTTTTTTTTTGGAACTGGTTACAAACAGTTTCGGTTTTTGACCAGTTCAAACCGATATTTAGCTAGTTTCCGTTCGGGATTTGGCCAGGTAAAGGTGGAATTATTTCCGGTTCCGATTTCTCTGAGAATCCGGAACCGCTTGTACCCACCAATTTGGGTTTGATCGGTTCTGATTCTGGTTCAGGTTGCCAGTTCGGGTTTTTACCAACTTCTAATATAGATTACGCATTATATTCATATTAGGATCATAAATATTGATAGGTGATCTCGTGTTGGAAACCTACAATTTGGCTGATAGATTTTCTAAGGTCCATGCACTAACCGGGATATGTGGTTAGATTTTTTCTTTGAACAGATCCCCTGACTTAACCCAGATAAATATTTGTTTTGAGCGAGACTTAAATCTAAGACTTTTCTTAAGAGAAGTCAAAAGACTACTGATAGGTTAAAAGTCCTTTGGTATGCGGTTATACCAGAAGACCATTTTGAAAGCTTGGTGATTGTGAAATATAACAAACATTCCAAGACAACATTAAAGTGATTTTAATAAATAGAATATAAAGAATGAAAGTTTTTATAATGAAATATGTTTTCCATCTAAGAATCAGCCATAATGATTCTAGATTTACTACTACAAACTTCAAGATAACTAGAAAATCAAAGTTTAGAAACAAATCTATTAAAATCAATTTTCATCAATAAGAATAGATTGGAAATATTCACAAGTTTTCAAAGAGAGAAAGAAAGAGTGTGTATTTGGTAATAAATCGGATCAAACATCAAATTACATTATTGTACTTGATTTGCGACTTCAGTAAATGATCACAATATTTGAAGTAGAGGTGGGCAAAAAACCCAGAACTGAAACCGACAACCCGACCCGGAACCAGAACCATTCGCACCTGAATTGTTGGATACAGGCGGTTCCGGATTCTCAAAGAATACGGAACTTAAAAACTCGGAACCAGTTCCACCTTTAACAAGCAAAACCAGAATCGGAACCGGCCAAAAACTAGAACAAATTATTGACTTTGTTGACCGAAACCGGTTTCAAAGAAAACCAGGTTTGCGCACCTCTAATTTGAAGTTCTCCTATTAAGCAAAAGAACAATATCTTATGTGATTTGAGTATTCATCCATAGATGAGCATTCTAGAAGGGATAAAACTTCTTCTGCAGATGATTGTGATTTTTATTCCAGATAGATTTAGTTTTTTTTTTTTTTTTTATTGAATTAATTTCACTACCATGATTATCATTCAAACCCATTGTTTGGTCTTTCAAAATCACTCTGCACGGTGTGTGTAAAACTTGAAAAACCCCATAAACCCTAAATTAATCAATGTCCCAATTGAGTTTTGAACCTTATAACCTTAACTAGATTGAACATTACCAATCAACATATAAAACTAATTTGGTAATTTTCATCAATTTTGTATTAACTCTTTAAAACCAATTTTTCATATACTGTTTTTGACTGATTTTGACCGATTTATAAACCTTGGACTCTTACGCGCTCTGTTCCCAAGTTCATTTAAGGAGAGAAAAAGGAAGGAAATGGAAGGAAAGAAGAAACTTTTTTTGTGTTCCTGAGTTTCATTTAATAAAGGAAGAGAAAGGAAAATAATACATGTTGTGTTTCCAAGTTTCATTTAAGGAGGGAAGAGAAGGGAAGTGTAAGGAAAACTAGGCAAAATTACTGGGTTTTTCTTTCCTTCCAATTTGGAAGGAATTGGAAGGAAAGAACTCCATTCTTTTCTTTTCCTTTTCCTTTCTGTTCTCTTCTTTAATAAACTCGGGAACACAGGGTTAATGAAAATTAGGGTAAAATAACCATTTTTTGAATTAAATTCTCATCAAGATGACCATGGTTTATGAGGACGACATTCTACGAATCAACAAACTATCCAGATTAGCTTCTGCTTCAGACTACTCAATGTAGAGATTAAAATAAGAATCTTTCTGTTCACTTCCAATTGTACCATTTTGTAAACATATTTGTTCCCCTTGTAATTAGATTTGCATATCTCATAATCAGATTTGTGCCCCATTCAAAATCAAACAAAATTATTTAAAAACAATACATTTTACTATTTGATCGTGGGTACCTTAGGTGGTCTACTAGTCTATCCCCTACCTAACCCTTGCCTCCGCCTCTGCACATATGCCTATGATTTAAAATAATGTAGATTTTCTTGTTACAAAGAACTTATAATATTATTACGTAAACAGACAAGGAAATAATCAAAAAGGCAAGAAAACTCATAGTAAAATCAACATATATTTACCCTCTGAGTATCTACATGGTGAAAAAAACTCCTATATCTACCAATGTGCTCTGAAGGTATTATAGAACTTAAAAAAGCGTAAGAAGGGTAGATTAAAGAATTTGTTTGATACCTTATATCAACAATCAATGGTGGACCTACATAGCCTTTTTTACTATTTGTCGTTATATATTTTACGTTTTGACCTATTCAACTCTACGCATACAACAACAAACGAGCCCAGTAAAAATCCCATTTAGAGTGGGGTCTAAAAACCTTGTGCACATGCATGGTAATTTATATACACATCTATGTGCATTCATAATCACATCTATGAGTTCAAGTGAAATCTTCAATATTTCATGTGCAAATCATATTAATTGATAAAAAAAACATTGTGAATTCCTATAAAGATAAATTTGATGAGATGTATATTTGTCATTGATCAAGTCACAATCTATATTAGATATAATCAATTTCAAAAATTTGTAAATAAAGTCTTTATGAAAGAGCAAGAATTATATAAATTTTCAATGTTTTTCATACAATTGATTAGAAACTCTATCCAACTTTATTTTATTATAACTCACTCAATTTTTATTCAAATCAAGTGATTCTTATATCTTGCGAATTCAGCCTACTGGTTGTGGTTTCATTAAGTGATCGAGAGGTCATGGGCTCAAGCCCTGCCAGGGGCGATTTAAAGGACATCTAGATAAATGAATGAATTTTGAGTTTAATCTCGAGATCTGGACCAATGTGGGGCGAGGGTTTACCCATTCCAGGAGGTTCCCACGCATCTGGTGTGGCCGCGACTTACCTCTGTCCGGTGGGACTTGTTAAGACAACATACGTGGTATGTAAGATCGTCGCCGTTTAAAAAAAAGTGATTATTATGCTCAAATTTAATTTAATTTAATGTTTAGCTTTTAATTTCAATTTCAAGCGTTCTCACGTGACTTATGAAGCTTTTGAACTTCAACCAGTCAACACTAGGGGTGTTAATTGGATCGGATAACGGTTTATTCGGATCAGGTTGTTCAGATTTGAAAATTTTAAGATCTTATCCGAAACCCGATCCGAATTCGGAATTTTTCTATCCGACCCGAATCCATCCGAATAACCCGAATAACCCGAAAAACCCGAATAAAATTATTTTTTCATCCGAATAATCCGAACAACCCGAATAAATAGAGTTTCTTCGGATTGAATTCGGATATCCGATCCGAATAAAGAGGATTTTGGATATCCGATCCGATCCGAATCTATCCAATTATCCGAATCTTTAATTCGAATGATTTTTCGGGTTTCGGATACGATTCGGATTTCGGATTTTTTGAACACCCCTAGTCAACACAAGACAAGTACGATATAATGTGTTGTTATGGCATAACGTTTAATCCACTTTAAAAAATCACAACTCATAAATTTTTCATCCAAATCACATGAACCTTGAGTCAAAAGATATATTTATATTTATATGTCCGCTTTCTTAGATTTTCTTTTTGTGGTTAGTTTTTATTTTTAGCATTATTATTTTTACTTATTTAAAATTTTTATATCCTTTCATATATACTGAGTTTTCATCAGAACTATTTTTTTTTTCTTAACTAAAGATTTCTAGCAAGGGTGTCATTTTACCCTAAACCTGAATCCAATTAAGATAAAGCCTAAATAACTTGAACTCATTTAAGATAGAAGCTGAACCTAATGGCAATATTTGGTTTAGTAATTAAGTTTAAAAAAAAAGGTTAACCCTGAATTATATAAGATCAAAGTTAATTATACATACATACATACATAAATACAAACAAACATAAATACACACAAACAAACAAAAAATTCCAATTTTCCTTTCATAATTGTACACATGATGCTTTATTTTAGTGTTGATATGATTTAACGTTTTATTTTTAGTGTATTTGATTGTATTATACAATTTGCATTTGTGCTAATACTATTTGACGTTTTTTTAGTTAATATATGCGACACCCTAACCCGGTTCAGGGCTGACATGTTACGTATACGGAATCAGAAGTAAATGCAACAATACCAAATATATTTAAAACATAAATACATAACTCTTAAGTTAATAATAAACATAACCAAAAAAAACTATTTGAGTTTTAAGTATTGATCATTATATTTATTACAAATCAAAACTTTTCAGATTTAGCTTTGATTTTACTCTCAGAAGTTTCCCGCTTGGTTTCCTTGATTACCTACACAATACAGATACACACCACAAAAACAAATACGGCTGAGCCAAAAAATGCTCAGTAACGGATAAACAATAGTAATAAAGAAGTTCAGAATGTGGTGAAGAATATGTAAATTCAAGTGAAATTATAACTGTGGTCAGAAACAGAAACTGAACAGTAACCAGTGATCTGACTTTTATAAAATATAACCTTTGAAAACAATAACATAGGTTATATTATAAGTCATAATTAATAGAATCAGAATATATCACGAGCCGATCTGTACATACAATATGTGTAAGGCTCACGGGTAGCTACTCCCGCTTACCAGACACATGAGATAATGGGTGTTGGCATACACAACATTATCCCCCAAAAATCAGAAATGTATAGTTTAAAATATTCTAGTACCGGTCCATACGCCTCCCAGAATTCAGTAGGTGCACAGTGTACTATTAGAGTACTAATGGAGACACCGTGAACTCGACTAACCGTCACGGATGGTTCCACATTATGGTTGCCGCTATAATGGGCCTGTAGTCATCCTTACAGGTAGGGGCAAGCTTGGGTAACAGAATACAGTTTCAGAAAGTTCAGTAGGTTCAGTGTCACACCCCCAATTTTCAAATAACGGAATCATACCGTTTGGGACGTAACAAACCAGGATCTCAGATCATTAGACATAACGAAGACCTCTATATGATTGTCAAACATACTTTGGTCTTCATTTGTAAAATCAAAGTTTAACATTTGCGGAAGCGTTTGAAAACTAACAATAGAAAATAACTATTGCAAAACCATAAATACAATATTCAATGTTTTAAATCAACAACTAAAGTAAACTGTATGCATGAGACTCAACGTCCTAGTCCCTGCTTGTCCTTGCTTGTGTCCTAGTGTCCTGAGAAAACATGTAAATCAAGTCAACACAAAGGTTGGTGCATACACAGGTTTAAGCATTCACAAATGTTGAAACCACAGTTTGAATATAAAGTTTACAGATAACATAATCACACGTTGCATAGTCATGATAGCTAGTCATTGTACTATTTACTTAAGTGGTCGACACCGAAGCTGACTGTTGTTGCAATGTTTGATAGCCTTTTCCCTATTGTCTAGCATAAACAATAGTAATGTGTGTTTGGTCAGTTAAACACCTGCGTAGATCCCATCTACCAAGTGAGGTTTGTCAAACCCAATAGATCTATCTTCAACTACCACGCTTTGCACTACGGCAAACTAAACGGTTCGATAATGTAGGCTTTGTAATGCTATGTTTGCACTTATAGTAAACAGCTAACTCATGCAAGTGATATGTATCTAAAAGTGTTTGTTGCACATGTTTTCTCCCCCCAAAACAGTTAAAATAAGAAAGGGGCCGTGTACGCACCTTTGATAGCAAACAGAATGATCACCGTACGTGCAGTCGCGTAGATAATCCTCTACGAAGAATCTGTGTTTTAACATTAACTTAGTGTTATTCGAATTATCGTTTTGTGTTTGAACTCACATACGTGTCAACATACGTTAGATTGTTAGAATCGTGCGTACGTAAGTACGCGTGACTTTGTGTTCGGTGGTTTAAACCGTATAAGTATATACGATTCTTTTAAACACGCGTAATTATACCCGATCATGATTTCATGCCAAAAATATATATTTTATCATTTCATTAGATTCGGAATTCAATTCTGGTTCCAACGCAATTGAAACGGATTAAATCGGAATTAAAACGAACTAGTTATGACAGAAATAATGAAAATGGTTTAAAACCCAAAAACCGGTAAAGGCCGGGTTCGAACCCGCGACCTCTACCTCCTAACAAACCATCCTTACCATCTCAGCCCGCTAGGGATTCGCATTAGGAGTTAGAAACTAATTGTTTTAACCTTTAGGTGCTTGGTTTCCCTTTGTTAACTTCAACCGAACCCACATGCGTTCGATTGACCCACGATTCGACCCAGATCGCACCTAGAACCATGGGGCTATTGTTCCATAGATCAAAATGAGTCAAAGGGTAGTTTTAATTCAATTAATTTGTCAAAATCGTAGGGTTTTTGTGACCATCATAGGTTCGAACCTTAACTCTATTCTCCTTGATTCGATTTCAACAAATTTGATTTTGTTATAGTTTAAATCCATATGGTTTTCATTTGATACAGAATTTCGAACCATTCTGTGTTAAATAATTCGAGAAACAAGTTCAATAACCTCAAAACCCCCAATTCGTTTTAACCCATGAACCCTAGAAATTGAAATCCATTAATTCGATATTGTTTGATGCAATTGACTTATGATTTTCATTACACACATGTTTCCGAAACTTTCTGTGTGATCTACTCTAATTTTTAAACACGTTTGGATCGAAACCCCCAAATGGTTTTTCATCAAGAACCCTAGAAATGGACTTCATTCAATTCATAGTTATTACATCAAATTGACATATGAATTTCAGTACACAGAGGATTTCGAAGCTCTCTGTAACATTTAATTCGATTTTTAAACTTGATAGAACAAAGACCCCCAATTCGCATTCTAGGATGAACCCTAGAATCCTAAATCATATAATTCGATGTTATTAGTCGAAATTTATTTAGGATCAATCTTAGTCGGCATGTTTAGGTAGTGTAGGGATCGATTCTTACCTGATTGAATGTCCGATTGGTGTATTTCGACTAAAGACTTGAGGTTCGGCCGCACCACGTTCAAATTCTTCGATTCACAGCTTCTAAAATCAAATTGTGAAATGCAAAAGACCCTAAAGGGGCCGACTAAGAATCTTTTATACACAATTCGGGTAATTAAAGTCGAATTGAATGATTGCCATGATTATACGTAACGGTTCTAAGCTTTTGGTTTACCAACACCTTTAATACGATTTTATGGTTGAAATTAACCATTGAATTAATGATAATGATCATCAATATGATGATTAATGACAATTTACACTGATTAAAACTTGTATAAATGCTAATTTCGGTTTCAATTGAGTTCTAGGTCGAATTTTGACTTCCCAAAGTCAAAATTGAACCTTTAATGTCTTTACAAGTTTAATCCTTGTAATTTGGATGTTTGTAAACTCGTTTTGATCAATTATAACCCTTCTAGTTTGATTTCATATGATTTCGTATCATTTCCGATAATTTTTGCTAACCGGGTTAACCCGAAAATGTCGAATTGTCACATCATCCCCTTGTTAAAGGAATTTTCGTCCCGAAAATTGTTAAATGTTGGAAGTAGTTAGGAAACTACTTGTGAGTTTAGATTGTGCGTGTTGGTGTGATGTCTGATCATTCTGTGTGCTTGTGTGTACTCACACACAAAATTCGATGTTTGCAACATCAGAACTAAGTGTGATCGTTCCATGTAATTGTTTGCGTGCACACTAGTTAGTACACCTAACTGTGACTGGTTGTGTTTGATCATACTGTGTTGTGTAACCTTGCACATAGTGAGTGTTTGTAACTGTTTGTACTATGTAACCTCGCACATAGCAAGTGTTTGAATGTAGTCGACAAAATAGAAACTTCCAAAATTCATGCGTACCTGTAAATTCACGAGTGCATGGGCCCCTGTATTCGTCAATTTACCTTACACAATTATTCTGGTTCCTTCTATACGTAACTCCACCATTGTTTAACCGTTCATGATTGTACCATCATGAAATGTAGTACATCAAATGTAATGTTTGAAATGTAGTACATTGTTTGAAATCAATCATATATGTACTATTATGAAATGTTTATGTTTGCATTCTGCAAGGCTGGTGTTCCACCCAGTTGTCTATACTAAAATCAATAGTATAAGATGTTTGTGCTTACAGTTAGAGTGTGAAATATCACGTCATCCCCTTGTTGAAGGAAATTTCGTCCCGAAATTTAACGTGCCTTCATAATGTTTGTTGTTGTTTTGAATAAGTGGGGATACTTTTTCATCATTTGGTTTTCCCTTTCCCATGTGAATTCAGGACCACGTCTTGAATTCCACCTAACTTTGACTATCGAAATCTTGCTTTGTTTGAGTTGTTTGACCTCTCGGTCAGAAAGACATTTAACTGGTTCCTCGATGAATCTTAACTGTTCGTCCCCTTGTATTTCTTCAAGTGGTACTACCAATGTCTCATCAGAAAGTCATTTTTTTTCAAGTTCAAAACATGAAATCCATCATGAACTCCGCTGAGTTCATCCGGTAATTTAAGTTGATACGCTACCGGACCAATCCTTTTTAGGATCTCAAAAGGTCCTACGTATCGTGGGCTAAGCTTCCCGCGTTTGCCGAATTGTGTCACACCTTTCCAAGGTGACACCTTTAGAAGAATCATGTCTCCTACTTGAAATTCCAATGGTTTGTGGCGTTTGTCAGCGTAACTCTTTTGTCGATCCCGAGCCGCTGCCATACGGTTCCGGATTTGTAAAAGGATTCCACCAACGGTAAGTGGTTTTCCCAGCTATCATTAAAGTCAATTACACATGCTCGTAACATATCCTCGAGCGTTTGGATTGTGCGTTCACTCTGACCGTCAGTTTGCGGATGATAGGCGGTACTTATGTCTAAACGAGTTCCCAAGGACTTATGGAGAGATTTCCAAAAGTTTAATAATGAATTCCATCGAAATCTGTTCCCATTTCCATATAAGTATTTCTGGTTGTTGCAGTAAACCAGATGGTTTTTGATATTCTACTTTGACTTTCGAACAAGTTAAACATTTGCTAATGTACCTTGCAATGTCAGCTTTCATGTGAGGCCACCAATACAGTGCCTTCAAATCATGATACATCTTGTCTGATCCCGGATGGACTGAATATCTAGACTTGTGTGCTTCATCCATCACAAGTTCCCTTAAAACACCATACAAAGGTATCCACATTCGGTTAATAACGGATTCCATCAGGTTTAATATCCAATTGTTCCTCCATCCCCCGTAAGGATTCTTGTACCAGAATATCCTTTCCTAAGGCTCTCAACTGAGCACTGCGTACCTTCTCAGGTAATTCAGTATGTATCGTCATCATAAGTGCGCGAACCCGTCTTGTTGAAGTGTCTTGTCTGCTTAAAGCATCAGCTACCACATTAGCTTTTCCCGAGTGATACTTAATCGCGCATTCGTAGTCGTTCAACAATTCAACCCACTATCGCTATCTCATATTAAGCTCCTTCTGATCAGAGATATGTTGCAAACTCTTATGATCAGTGTAAATGGTATACTTGGTTCCATATAAATAATGCCTCCAAATTTTCAAAGCAAAGACCACTGCTCCTAACTCCAAATCATGAGTAGTGTAATTCTTTTCATGTGGTCGTAGTTGCCTTGAAGCATAAGCAATCGCTTTATCACGCTGCATCAACACACATCTCAAATCCTGTGCAGATGCGTCACAATACACCACAAAGTCTTCTGTTCCTTCCGGTAAGGACATAATTGGTGTACTGTAGAGTTTCTGTTTCAATAGCTGGAATGCAGCTTCCTGTTTATCCGTCCATTTATACTTCGTTCCCTTGTGCGTAAGAGCTGTAAGTGGTTGAGCGATCTTTGAGAAACCCTCAATGAATCGTCGGTAATACCTCGCCAAACCAAGGAATGGTCGTACCTCGGTAGGGGTCTTTGGAGCTTCCCAATTCTTAATCGCTTCAATCTTCGCTGAATCAACATGTATGCCCTTTTCATTGACTATATGACCCAAGAATTGAACTTATAGCATCTAGAAGTCACATTTCGAGAACTTAGCGTACAGTTGCTCTTGTTTCAGTAATTCTAACAGCAATCGAAGATATTCAGCGTGCTCCTCCTTAGTCTGAGAATAGATGAGAATGTCATCAACGAAAACAATGACAAACTTATCAGGATAAGGTTTGCAGACTCAATTCATGAGATCCATGAATACTGCTGGAGCGTTTGTCAACCCAAATGGCATGACCAAGAATTCATAATGGCCATAGCGCGTTCTGAATGTTGTCTTCGGAATATCTTCTTCTTGAACTCTGAGTTGATTATAACCAGATCTGAGATCGATCTTCGAGTAATAACTCGAACCTTGCAACTGATCAAACAGATCATCAATCCGAGGTAACGGATACTGGTTTTCGATGGTAACCTTGTTCAGTTCCCGGTATTCGATGCACACACGGAAAGTCCCGTCCTTTTTCTTGACAAATAAGACTGGAGCTCCCCATGGTGAAAAACTAGGTCGTATAAAGCCCTTATCTAACAACTCTTGCAGTTGTGTAGATAACTCTTGCATCTCAGATGGTGCAAGTCGATAAGGCGTCCTAGCTATCGGTGCTACGTCTGGTGTAAGGTCGATTCGAAATTCCACCTGTCTGATAGGCGGTAATCCCGGTAGGTCTTCTGGAAATACTTCAGGGAATTCTCAAACTACTGGGATGTCTTCTATATTCTTCTCAACTACCGGCTTCTCAGTTATAAGTGTTATAACTGCCGTATGACCTTTACGCAGACATTTGTGTGCTTTCATACAAGATATGAGACGCAGTGGCGTACTGCTCTTCTCACCTTGTACATACAGTGCCTCCCCATGTGAAAGCGGTATACGAACGATCTCTTGATAGCATACTATTTCAGCCTGGTGTTTGAACAACCAGTCCATGTCAATGACTACATCAAAACTGCCTAAAGCGGTAAGCATAAAGTCAATGTCATGTGTTTGACCCATCAAGTCGAGAACACATCCTTTAGGAATATGGTTTACAACAACTAACTTATCATTAGTTAGTTCTATAGTGTATGGGTTTTCTAAAGCAGTAGGACTAATACTTAACAATTCACAAAATTTGCTAGATACAAAACCCCGATCTGCACCGGTGTCAAATAGCATAGAGGCAGAGTGATAATTCAAGAGAAACGTACCCGTAATGACGTTGGGATCTTCCCGTGCCTGACATCCTCCAATCACAAAAGCCCTGTTCTAGCAACATTTGTGTTGTTGTTGCTGTTTCCTTTTGTGGTTATGTCATTAGCCCTTCTTTTCTTGAGTTGTGGGCACTTCTTCTTGAAATGTCCTGATAAGCCACACTCAAAACATCCTTTCTGTGAGTTGCTCCGGTTGAGTGAGCTTGCCTGCAGTTCCCCTCGACAGTCTTTTGCTACGTGACCTATCTTTCGGCATCGCTGACATCGGTACTTGTCACATTGATTCCCAAAGTGATGGAATCCACATTTGTTACACTTCGGGCATCTACCATTATACCCTCCTGATGACTGTTGGTTATTGTTTGGATTGTGATGAGTCTTGTTGGATTCCTGCTTGCGATTCTGCTAAAATGACTGCTGAGTGAAATCCTTGGAATCAATGCTCTCCCATTTTCTTTTGTGGTCTCCCACCTTAGTTGTTACTGTTCGTTTGGGTAATGTTCTCCGTTGCATCGTTTGATCAGTCAGTTGGTGTGCCAGTCGAACAGCTTGCTGTATGGTAGTAGGATTTGCAGATATGATCAATTTTCGAACTTGAGATACCAGCCCTCCAATGTATCTCTTGATCCACTTGCTAGATGGGGTTGCCCTGTGGGGTAAAAGTCTTGCTAATTGCTGAAATCGAGTAGTGTATTCCTCAATATTAGAGCCTTTCATCTTGAGTTGCCCGTATTCATCCTCAAGTTTTTGCATTTCATTACGTGAACAATACTCCTCCTGCAACAGGATTTTGAATCCGTTCCAAGTAAGGGCATTGGCTGTATTCAAGCCGAGTGTCTGTACGATAGAGTTCCACCATGCCAAGGCTGAACCCTCCAAAGTACCATTAGCGTATCTGACCTTGTTTTCTTCCGGACAATTGCACATCTCAAACACCGATTCTAACTGTTCAATCCATCGAAGAAGTCCAACGGCTCCTTCCGATCCCTTGAAATTACGTGGTTTGCAGTCCAAGAATGTCTTGAACGTGCATATTTGTGGTTTTACCAGTTTCCCCGGTGGACCGTGTGATCCTGTTTGGTGTGTTTGCGTATAGTTTGCAATTGTCTCGGTGATTCGAGTGTTAATAAGTGCCTCAAGTTCCGTTGCGTTCATGTTAATGTTCTCTCCAACCATGATCTTCATATTTACAAATATACAAAATGAGACTACACCCATCGCATAATCATCATTCATGCATAAAGTAAATGTAACACACTACCATAACCATTAAGGTAACAATTCTTAATCATTTATGATAAACTAGTGCTTACAATTGTTTGTCAAAGAGATTCAAAACAACTAAACACGAAATCTACTTTTATGAGTACAACCCACTCATATAAGTTTGTTAATTAGAAAGTGAATGAAATGACTAGATTCCATCGTTTGGTGGACCAATAGTTGATGATGAATCTTCCCGTTCCACTGGACCAGTCACTGCACCATGCTGGTAACGCATATGCCCAGTGATGAGGGTCATGGCCTCCCCAGCCAAGTCTCTCACTATATTGGCTTCAATCGCCGCCGCACCAGCTCGTGCATTGGCTTCCTCAGCCCTTGCCTCGGCTACAGCTACACGTAACTCAGTAGTTTCTAGTCGTGCAGTGATTTCGAGGATCGTCCCTCGCATCATCCAGATCGTTTCCACCAAATTTTCCTGTTCTTCATTAGTCCTAACCAACTCCTCAGTGAGGTTATCCCACATTTGTGTCAGCCAGTTGTTATTCTCAAGCAATTCTGTGATCATCCCTGCTACTTCCCGCATGTTGCGGATTTCACGCTCCATGCGTGCAACAAAAGCAGCAAATGCCTGTTCTAGTGGATATCCAAGAGCAGGTAACGTCCAAAGGCTATTAACAGTGTTGGCAGTTGGTGGTGGTGGCACTCGTTCTTCCCGCACCCAGCTGCGTATGAGATCAGGAAACCATTGCCAATATTGGTTGTTCCCCTTTTGTTGAACATGTGTTTCCATCCCATAGTGGATCGTATCATCCACTGGCTCGATCCTCCTTGTCATGATGTCTGACAATGCTACTACTTGTTCCTCAGTTTGAGTAGGTGTAGATGATGATGCCATGTCTGTTGCATAATGCCATATGTAAGTTCTATACAAACTATCGTGTAAGCAAGTGTCTAATGTCTAACAGTTATAGTCTAAGTCTACAAATGCAAACCTAGTTCGCTATAACCAATGTCTCTGATACCAATCTGTCACACCCCCAATTTTCAACTAACGGAATCATACCGTTTGGGACGTAACAAACCAGGATCTCAGATCATTAGACATAACGAAGACCTCTATATGATTGTCAAACATACTTTGGTCTTCATTTGTAAAATCAAAGTTTAACATTTGCGGAAGCGTTTGAAAACTAACAATAGAAAATAACTATTGCAAAACCATAAATACAATATTCAATGTTTTAAATCAACAACTAAAGTAAACTGTATGCATGAGACTCAACGTCCTAGTCCCTGCTTGTCCTTGCTTGTGTCCTAGTGTCCTGAGAAAACATGTAAATCAAGTCAACACAAAGGTTGGTGCATACACAGGTTTAAGCATTCACAAATGTTGAAACCACAGTTTGAATATAAAGTTTACAGATAACATAATCACACGTTGCATAGTCATGATAGCTAGTCATTGTACTATTTACTTAAGTGGTCGACACCGAAGCTGACTGTTGTTGCAATGTTTGATAGCCTTTTCCCTATTGTCTAGCATAAAAAATAGTAATGTGTGTTTGGTCAGTTAAACACCTGCGTAGATCCCATCTACCAAGTGAGGTTTGTCAAACCCAATAGATCTATCTTCAACTACCACGCTTTGCACTACGGCAAACTAAACGGTTCGATAATGTAGGCTTTGTAATGCTATGTTTGCACTTATAGTAAACAGCTAACTCATGCAAGTGATATGTATCTAAAAGTGTTTGTTGCACATGTTTTCTCCCCCCAAAACAGTTAAAATAAGAAAGGGGCCGTTTACGCACCTTTGATAGCAAACAGAATGATCACCGTACGTGCAGTCGCGTAGATAATCCTCTACGAAGAATCTGTGTTTTAACATTAACTTAGTGTTATTCGAATTATCGTTTTGTGTTTGAACTCACATACGTGTCAACATACGTTAGATTGTTAGAATCGTGCGTACGTAAGTACGCGTGACTTTGTGTTCGGTGGTTTAAACCGTATAAGTATATACGATTCTTTTAGACACGCGTAATTATACCCGATCATGATTTCATGCCAAAAATATATATTTTATCGTTTCATTAGATTCGGAATTCAATTCTGGTTCCAACGCAATTGAAACGGATTAAATCGGAATTAAAACGAACTAGTTATGACGGAAATAATGAAAATGGTTTAAAACCCAAAAACCGGTAAAGGCCGGGTTCGAACCCGCGACCTCTACCTCCTAACAAACCATCCTTACCATCTCAGCCCGCTAGGGATTCGCATTAGGAGTTAGAAACTAATTGTTTTAACCTTTAGGTGCTTGGTTTCCCTTTGTTAACTTCAACCGAACCCACATGCGTTCGATTGACCCACGATTCGACCCAGATCGCACCTAGAACCATGGGGCTATTGTTCCATAGATCAAAATGAGTCAAAGGGTAGTTTTAATTCAATTAATTTGTCAAAATCGTAGGGTTTTTGTGACCATCATAGGTTCGAACCTTAACTCTATTCTCCTTGATTCGATTTCAACAAATTTGATTTTGTTATAGTTTAAATCCATATGGTTTTCATTTGATATAGAATTTCGAACCATTCTGTGTTAAATAATTCGAGAAACAAGTTCAATAACCTCAAAACCCCCAATTCGTTTTAACCCATGAACCCTAGAAATTGAAATCCATTAATTCGATATTGTTTGATGCAATTGACTTATGATTTTCATTACACACATGTTTCCGAAACTTTCTGTGTGATCTACTCTAATTTTTAAACACGTTTGGATCGAAACCCCAAATGGTTTTTCATCAAGAACCCTAGAAATGGACTTCATTCAATTCATAGTTATTACATCAAATTGACATATGAATTTCAGTACACAGAGGATTTCGAAGCTCTCTGTAACATTTAATTCGATTTTTAAACTTGATAGAACAAAGACCCCCAATTCGCATTCTAGGATGAACCCTAGAATCCGAAATCATATAATTCGATGTTATTAGTCGAAATTTATTTAGGATCAATCTTAGTCGGCATGTTTAGGTAGTGTAGGGATCGATTCTTACCTGATTGAATGTCCGATTGGTGTATTTCGACTAAAGACTTGAGGTTCGGCCGCACCACGTTCAAATTCTTCGATTCACAGCTTCTAAAATCAAATTGTGAAATGCAAAAGACCCTAAAGGGGCCGACTAAGAATCTTTTATACACAATTCGGGTAATTAAAGTCGAATTGAATGATTGCCATGATTATACGTAACGGTTTTAAGCTTTTGGTTTACCAACACCTTTAATTTGATTTTATGGTTGAAATTAACCATTGAATTAATGATAATGATCATCAATATGATGATTAATGACAATTTACACTGATTAAAACTTGTATAAATGCTAATTTCGGTTTCAATTGAGTTCTAGGTCGAATTTTGACTTCCCAAAGTCAAAATTGAACCTTTAATGTCTTTACAAGTTTAATCCTTGTAATTTGGATGTTTGTAAACTCGTTTTGATCAATTATAACCCTTCTAGTTTGATTTCATATGATTTCGTATCATTTCCGATAATTTTTGCTAACCGGGTTAACCCGAAAATGTCGAATTGTCACATTCAGTAGGGTAGATAAACTACCATATAATCTCATTATTGGATCATGCAATAATGAGTACAACATAATTTAGATTTATTGCATAATAAACAAAACAGGGAAACATGATATCATATCGTGTTAATAAGAAATCAGAACAATATAGAAACGAAATTTAATGATTACAGTAACGGTTTACAGAACAGAAAATAGTATGATTTAAATAAACGAAATCCGTACCTTAGTCTTAGCAATTAACGCAACAGGTAATCAGATAAATACGCACGCAATCCAATTCTCCGACGATTTCAGAAATATGTGTTTTTATGTGATTTCACGTTAGTACAGACGAATTAATTCTTATGCGTCATCGGTTAGATTTTTGGTAATTTAGACCTTTTAACGTTAACCCGGTCGAATTGGTTTCTTTTACTAACTTGTTAATTAATATTCGTAAATATTCGTTAATTTTGTAATTTGGAAATTTCTAGCGTTCTTGATCGCATAGGTTACGATTTACCCGATTTTATAATGAAATAATTAAAAAGTTGTTTCGGATATAACTCGAATTCATGACCTCTCGAAGCGAATTATTAAGAATTAATCTAAAAAATATTTCACAATTGTTGTTGTTATTATTATTATTATTATTATTATTCAAAACAGTTTGGATTATAAAACTTGTTAAAAAATTTGGTTTTATACTTCAATAATTCAAAATAGTCTAATACAATTTCAAACCCCAAATCTTCTATTTATTAATTTAGATCTTTAATTCCTTTGTACACTAACATGCTGTTAAGTCCGAGTCTAAAAATAAAAAAAAAACAAAAGAAATAATGCGCTGGGAGGAACTTGAACCCAAAACCTCCCGGTCCAAAGCCTTGACTTTTAACTAATTGGTCCAAGTATCTTATTGCTTAATCTCTCCATTTTCTATTACATTAACTTGCTGGTGAATTTTTATTATTACATATCAGTTCATTTTAATATATAAACCATAGTTTTCTAGTTCATTTTCTTATTCATCTTTTTGTATATTATCATAATTATTTCGATAGCATATCCGACCGTATTAATGATTAGATATGAAAGTGTAAACCACATAATAAAATCAACCCTTACCTTAACAGTGTCGTGGAAGAAACGAATAAAGTAAGGATTCGTGAACACGGTTGATCCCGGTTGTTTGCAGTTCACCGGATTGCTTTCACGAGGTTGTTTCGATGCGGTGTATATATATGTGTATATATATGTATATATATTTTTTTCGGCTGGAGTTAGTGATGCACAAATCGTTTAACCGGTCAAAACCGGTTTTTAAATTACCCGAACCGGTTAACCGATGTATAGGGTTTACCGGTTTACCGGTTTTTTCCTAAAAACCGGTTCGGTTATTAACCGGTTTTTTTAACCTATATATGCTAACCGATGGAACCGAACCGGGTATTAACCGGACCGGTTAACCGCCCAAACCGGTTCAAAAACCGGCTTTTAGACTTTTTTTTTGTTATTCGTTAATCCGTTTGATCCGTTAGAGTGTTAGACCGTAACCGTACTGAACCTTTTTTTCTATTATACATTTTCAACCTTAAAGTTAGATTAATAAAACCATAATAAAAAACTTAACAAAATCAAATCTAAAAATAACAAATAATAATTACTAAACCCTAATAAACCTTAAACTAATCAAATTAATATTAAACTAATAACTAATAAACCTTAAAATAATCAAAACCTTAAACTCATAATTACTAAACCCTAATAAACCTTAAACTAATCAAACTAATATTGAACTAATTAAAACCTAATAAAATCTTAATAATTTATGGTTTTATTAAATAATAGTATGTTTAAGGTTTATTAGGGTTTAGTAATTATTAGTTTAAGGTTTTGATTATTTTAAGGTTTATTAGTTATTAGTTTAATATTATTTTGATTAGTTTAAGGTTTATTAGGGTTTAGTAATTATGAGTTTAAGGTTTTAAGGTTTATTAGTTATTATTTTAATATTATTTTGATTAGTTTAAGGTTTATTAATTATTAGTTTAAGATTTTGATTAAATAAAATTAAATGAACTTTATTAAGTAAGAATTTCAAATAACATATTTCAATAAAATAAATTAATTACACAAGCTTTTAAGTAAAAAAATAAATACAAAATCGAAAATAGAAATTAGTCTTCGGTTTGTGCTTCGGATTGTAGTTCCGGGCTATTGGTCCGCATCCATTCATCCATTGCTTATTCTTCGTCAGAAAGTGGGAAAGTCATTTCTTCCTCAACTTCAACATCGTGTATTGTCTCTTCTATCTCAAGCTCGCCTTCAATTAGTGTGTGGTGATGTACACGTTCCATTGCGTCCAAATGGTCTTTCAAGCAAATGCACATCTCCAATGATGCAGGAGTAAGCCTCGTCCTTCGTATCGATAAAACCCTGCCACTAAGAGAAAAAGCAGACTCCGAAGCTACTGTAGAAGCTTGGACGCTTAGTAAATCACGGGCCATGGCAGATAGAATCGGAAATTGGGTATCCTTTTGTTCCACCAGGCCAAAATATCAAAGTTTTCAAATTCTTCCGGAGTAAGACTGAAAATCCAATCTGTCCCAAGGTACCTTCCTAGTTCGCTACTTGCACTAGTACCACGGGCTCGTTTAGTTACATTTTGTCTTAAGGTGTTAAATCAATCAAAGTTAACATCTTGGCTTCTACTCGAACTAGAAGCCGCATACATTGTTTGTTGTATGTTCGATGTTTCACCATACTTTTGTAAATAATGATCAAACATATTTTGAAAAAATATGTTAAAGTTATTTTTAGTGTTTGTTGCAAAGTTTGGGTCATCCAAACCCAAAGCACCAACAATTTCATCAATTAATGTTTCAACGCCGGCACCATTGAAACATGGGTTTAATGCCGTCGCACAAGTAAATACTGCCGGCATTTCTTGAAAGTATTTCAATAGTTTTATTTTCATTAGAAGTAACATTCCTCAATATATTTCATTACTCTCACCCATCGATGGAAAATCGTTAATTTTTCTTGTCATTATAAATAATTGTTGAAGAACCAAACAAGACGTGGGATATTAAACTCCCGATAAAATTGTTGTTGCATTTTTAAAAGCTCCAAATAAACTAGTGAATTCTCCTATGGCGTCCCAACATAGGCTATTAAGTTTTTTAGCCTTACGTTCTTGCACTAAATTGTTATGAAATACTTCCAAGGTTTCCCTTTGTCGTAAGGCGTTGTTAAACATACGCCAAGTCGAATTCCATCTTGTTGGTACGTCCCAAGACGGACCTAAAAAGAGGGAGTTCGTATCCTCACATAATTTTTGATATTCCGTATATCTTCTACGGCTTTTCATAAAAACATCCTTTAACATTTGTTTAAATTTTTCTTTTAACATATCCATTTTAGGAACCGCAAGAGCATCACTCACAATTAAGTTAATAATGTGGGTAACGCATCTTGTATGAAAAAAACACCGTTACATATCGGTTTATATTTAAGTTTTAATTTTTGAACGGCGTTCGTATTATTTGAAGCATTATCAAAACTTATTGAAAGTATTTTATCTTGTAAATGGAATCTTTGTATTATTCCATCTAACATGTAAAACAAATTATCCCATGTGTGAGGATATGAAAACATCTCGAATGCAATCATGCGTTTCATCATTTGCCATGAATCGGGATCAATCCAATGCGTGGTAACGCAAAGGTACGATTCAGGCAAACCGTGAGGTGCCGACCAAACATCCGTTGTTAGGTTAACACCGGTTTTTAAATTTTGAAAACCCAAAATTAATTCTTGTTTGGCTTGACGCCAACGTTTCAAACAATCACGTCTAATAGTAGTTCGACTTACTTGATGATATCGTGGTTGTAGCGCCTTTTGAATCATCTTCGTCAAGCGTGGGTTGTCAAAATGATTGAAAGACAAACTTTCTTGAATCATCAAGTTCCCCATCATTTCACGAACCATGTCGGGATCGAAATTCCAAACCACACACTCTTGAGACATTTGTGCTTGATCGTTTGCCGGATTATTTTTGACCACAACACAATGCTTCGTCAAATGGCTTCTTAAAGTATAATTAGATTCCGGTTTAAGAAAAGTGTCGCAACCTTTGCACCGTACCTTATCGACACCGTTTGACATTTCGCATAAGTCGAAATGTTGAAATAGATATTTGTTCATTGTTGTAGTTTTTATTCTAACAACGGTTGGTTCGTTTGAAGTGGATGCACCAACACCAATGGAACTATGAGCACTTCGTGAGCTTGCCATGGATGAAATAGAGATTGAATTAAGATTTACGAACGTAATGGAAGAAGAGATTGAATCGAGAAGAAGTAGGGGATCGTTTTTTGAGCGTTTTTGATCGTTTTCGAGCGTTTAAGAAAAAGAGATGTTGTGTGATCAAACCAAAACCATCTCCATCTATTTATACTAACGTTTAGGGGCAAAATGGTCCAAAAAATTGTTTAAAACGGCTAGAAAATGGTCATAAATGGCTAGTTTTTTTCCCTCTATCGGTGTACTGGTTATTAACCGGTTAAACCGGTCTACAACGGCTATAAACCCTTCAACGGCTCGAAAACGACTATTTTTTGAAATTCTAACCGGTCTAAAAAACCGGTTTTACTTTAACCGGTTACTAACCGGTTTTGCCCAAAAAATTCCCAACCGGTTTAAAACAGGCGGTTCTTGGATTCACCCCAAACTGGTAGGAAAAACCGGTCCAAAAACCGGTTTGGAACCGGTCCAGAAACCGGTTTGGGTCGGTTAACCGGTTATTTTGTGCACCACTAGCTGGAGTTGAGAATAACTTGATTTTTTGGACTTGAAATGAAAGTTAATTGAGTTAACTTTTTCACACAAATATCTTTAAATATATAAATTTTATACGTTAAGTCGGTTCAATTGAAGATTTCGATTTCCTTTTTTTTAAATAAAATAAATAAATAGATCTTTTTTTTTATGGTTCGGATACGGGTCAGTTTCTAAGTTAGTTGTATATGGTTGAGAGTGCTATTCGAGTAATTAATTTGATGTTATCAATTTAATCAAGCGATGTTTAAATAAAATTTTCACTGTTATAAATATTAGGTATACAATTAAATCAGTTGTTTCAGCTCGTTTATAATAACCGAATCAAGGTATATTAAATTAAGTAGTTCAATTATTAACTCGTTATTTCTTCGAAACTTGTTATTTAATTTGTTAGAACATTGTTAGTCGTATTTATTATTTGATTTCATTTATTGAGGTAATTAATAATATATTTCTTTTTTACATTTTATTTATATATTTTCATGTTACGTTTTTACGAGTATTATAATATATATGTTTATTACATGATTTTGAAAGAAAAAAATATATTAGGAGTGTTTTTATTTGATATTATAAGCATATTATTTAATTAATATCATTTTAAATTAGTTTATAAGCACGCATCACAACTTGTAATTAGAAACTAGAATATCAATTAACGCGACCTGAATAAACCCGAAACCACATAACTTGATATCGGTTTACCCGAATCTTACGGGGGTTTGTAAATGAATACGATTCTTATTACAAAACCCGAACAACGCGACTTAAATAACCAGAAAACTTATTAAAAAAGAGTCAACAACACTCATACTTTGTAACCTAATGTAGAAATATATAAAAAAAAATAATATTATTTTTCTCTTTTATTTATTTTTATTAATAATTCTATAATTCATTTTTATTTTCTTCTTTCCTTTTTTTTATTTTTTTATTTTATTTTTTATTTTTTTTCACAACCCGATATTTGCTTCGTTTCTCTGTTAGGTTTTTCGCTTCCCAGAAGGGAGATATCACAGTTGCTAGGGTTTTGAAGTTCGTTTTCCTCGATGTCGATTCATCTTTAAGATCCGATACGATTTCTATTTCATTTGCAATCACTTCATCGTCTCAAATTCATCAATGTCGATTCCAAGCGAGTTGTATCCAAGCCAAGATGATCTCCTCTACGAAGAAGAACTCCTCAGAAACCCCTTCAGTCTCAAGCTATGGTGGCGTTACTTAATCGCAAGAACCGAATCTCCGTTCAAGAAGCGAGCGGTAATCTATGAACGAGCTCTCAAAGCTCTTCCTGGAAGCTACAAGTTATGGCTTGCTTACCTTCGTGAGCGACTCGAAATGGTACGTAATTTGCCCATATCTCACACGCATTACCAAACCCTAAACAATACATTCGAACGAGCTTTAGTTACAATGCACAAAATGCCCCGAATTTGGATCATGTACTTGACTAGTTTAACGGAACAGAAGCTGGTTACTCGAACACGGAGGACCTTTGATCGGGCTCTCTGTGCGTTGCCGGTTACACAGCATGATAGGATTTGGGAACCGTATTTGGTTTTTGTGAGTCAAAGAGGGGTTCCAATTGAGACATCGCTTAGGGTTTATAGAAGGTATCTGAAGTATGACCCTGGTCATATCGAGGATCTTATTGAGTTTTTGCTGAATTCAGGGCTGTGGCAGGAGGCTGCCGAGAGGCTGGCAGGTGTATTAAACGATGATAGGTTTTATTCTATCAAGGGGAAGACAAAACATAGATTATGGTTGGAGCTATGTGATTTGCTTACTCAACATGCTACGGAGATTTCAGGGTTGAATGTTGATGCTATTATCAGAGGTGGGATCAGGAAGTTTACGGATGAAGTGGGTCGTCTATGGACTTCGTTAGCAGATTATTACATCAGAAGGAAGTTATTGGAGAAAGCTAGAGATGTTTTTGAAGAAGGGATGACAACTGTTGTTACAGTAAGAGATTTTAGTGTGATTTTTGATGCGTACTCTCAGTTTGAAGAAAGTGTTCTTGCTTTGAAAATGGAAGGGATGGATGATAGTGAAGATGAAGAGGAAGAGGACAGTGGTGATGAAGATGAAGAAGATGACCGGCTTAATGTGGCAAAATTAGAATACAAGCTTAAGAAGTTTTGGTTATGTGATGAAAAGGATGTTGATTTAAGAATAGCAAGATTAGAGCATCTTATGGACAGAAGGCCGGAACTAGCTAATAGCGTTCTTCTTCGCCAAAATCCTCATAATGTTGAACAATGGCATAGGCGAGTGAAGATCTTTGAAGGCAATCCAACAAAGCAGATATTGACATACACCGAGGCTGTAAGAACAATTGATCCAATGAAAGCTGTTGGAAAACCCCACACGTTATGGGTTGCATTTGCTAAATTGTATGAAACTCATAAAGACATTGCTAATGCAAGAGTGATATTTGATAAAGCTGTGCAAGTTAATTATAAAGCTGTTGATAACCTTGCTAGTGTATGGTGTGAATGGGCTGAAATGGAACTTAGACACAAGAATTTTAGGGGTGCACTGGAATTAATGAGGCGTGCTACAGCTGAACCATCTGTTGAGGTGAAACGCAGAGGTAACCTTTGCTATATATTTTTTAAATTTTTTGTTATTTATTTATTTATTTATTTATTTACAATTGATACATTAGTTGCTTCTTTCTCTTGAATATTACAGAATAAGTTGTCCTGTTCTAGTGTCTTCTCCCACTGAGTAATTTTTCAAACTTTACATGTTTATGTTTAAGCAATTATGCCTATACTATTGAATAATATTTGTAGATTTGTAGTTTTAGTTGATTAGAAGTTTGTGTAGAGCTTCAAATGTGTTTGTTTACTATCATAATTTATGGATGTTGTGCCAAGAGCGATTTGTATTGCTAATCTGTTTGTAATTAAGTAATATAGATGATTAAAATGTGTAAAGTTTGTTTAGCTTTGGGATTTGAAGGAGTTATATGTGGGTTGACTGCTAATTATCGTGTTTCTTTTCTTGCCTTTTTTTTCCAATATTATAAATATGATTTGGGGATTGTAAATTGTAGCATTTTAGGCCTAATTTTAGTCTAGGTTTAGCTATTAAGCTTGTTTAGTTTTCATGGTTCAGCTGTCATGCATTTGTGGATTAAACTGCCAAGAGCTATGTGTATATGTTGATCTTTGTTATATTACAAGTTAGATTACTAATTATAGCTTGTGTAGGATACTAGGATTTGAAACCCCTTGTGTAGATTCCTAATTATAATTTCTTAAATTTGGGGGAAAATATAAGCAAAAAAGTGTTTATTAGTTGAGGGCAGTGTTGTAAAAATCGCTAGTCGCTAGTCGGTCGGCGAGGTAGGGACTAGGGATTAATCGGGATTAATCGGATTGGAATTTTATATGTAATTTTCAAAATTCTATACATGTATACAATTTTTTTATATATCATTTTTCAAATATCTAAAAATTTTAACCAATTATTTCATGATTTATAGGGTAATTAATACCTTTTAATTTTCTTCCTTTAAAAAACCATAAAGAATAAAAAAAACCCATAAAAAATTAACCCAAATACCCAATATCCTTATTTTAAAAAGTTAGGCCTATACAATATAAACCCAATATTTTCCCCATTCCCGTTCTCAGCCACTGCTAGGGCAAAACGAAAACGCTTGCTTCTTCTCCATCTCGAAGGTTTGGAGCTGCTTCTTCTCGCCACCTCCATAGAATCCGACAGCCACAGAATCCGACAGCCACACCCATCCTGTATCGCCAATCGCGAGTTGGAGTCCGGTCGAATCCCAGGTGAGTCATTATATTTTTGTACTTGTTGGTTAGATTGAAGATTTCTTACTGGAATCGCCGGAATTTGGCCGATATGTGGCCGATTAGGACCGGCTAAGTCGTCGGAATGGTTGGAATCGTTTGATTTTAAGGTGACCGATTAATCAGATTATCCCGACTAGAGCCGATTTTGACCGATTAGGTCCGATTTTGACCGACTTTGACCGCCTAGCGATTTTTCGACCGACTAGGCTAAAATTAATCAGTTAATGGCCGATTACCGATTAATCCCGATTAATCGGCCGCCTAATCGCGATTTTTACAACACTGGTTGAGGGGGTTATACAGATGCACAAAATTGTTGATTCTGCACAGTTATGGCATGGTTAGTTAGTGTATATGTTTAGCTGCTTTTTTTTTTTGAAAATTACAGGCCTTTACACTAGATTATCAAGTATTACAAATCAATAACTTAGGGTAAGTTATATCATGGATTCATGGTTGAAATGGAATTGGGCATGAAGGCTACAAGGGGCATGCCCTATGATTTTAATTTTCTCATCAAGTACTGAATCCCAACTGTAAATTATCTTATGATGATGTCACTTTAGTTTTTGAGCTGACACAAAGAACACCACATTTTTACTTTGAAATAAGCATGTTAGACTAGAAAATATGTGAAATGCAAAGGTTTTACCCATAGTTATTCAAAGCGAGCGCCTTGAGCGCCTAGGCGCCAATCTGAAGCCAGGCGGTAAAATCCCGCTTTTGATAATTAGGAAGGTCAGGCGGCACTTGGAAACTTTTTTTTTTTTTTTAATTTATGAAAAATATATAAATTAATCATAAGTAAACATAATTAGGAAAGTCAGGCGCCACTTTGGTTATGAAGAAATATTATCTATTATTTTATGAACATTTTGTTTTCAGGTTTAAATGTTTTTGGTTTTGAGAGATTTTTTCATTTGGGATGATTTTGCTATTTGATATTTTGAACATTGTGTTTGGTTAGTGAGAACTTTTTGGATTTCTAGTCCTATTTTTTATTTTAGATTTTTTTTGGAAATGACGCTTTTTTTTCTCAGGCCCCCGCTTTTTTGGCGCTTAACGCCTAGGTCCTAGGCGGGGACCAATCGCCTTGAGGGCGCCTTGCGCATTTGATAACTATGGTTTTACCATGATGGCTATGATCAATAAGAAATGCAGATATAGTATATTGTTCACTCTAGTCTTTGATTGATGATGCCACTCTATTTAACCTGTTATGCCGTTCATAGGATATAGGATATCCAGAAACTAATAATATTTAACTACATGAGCATTAAATTAGAAGGATATGCAAATACAGAAGATACGTATTTGAAATGAATACAAGTTTGTAAAACTACTCACCTAGTTTATTGGGTATGTTTGTTTGTTTGTTGTATTTAACAATTGATATACAGATCCTAGAATTACAACTAACACTTATTATCTGTTAAAATTTGTACTCTAGTGGCTGCTGATGGCAATGAACCTGTACAAATAAAGTTACACAAATCTCTAAGACTTTGGACATTTTACGTTGATTTAGAGGAAAGTTTAGGCACTTTGGAATCTACCCGTGTTGTATATGAGAGAATCTTGGATCTTCATATTGCCACGCCACAAATTATTATAAATTATGCTATGCTGTTAGAGGTATGTAAAAAGTACTGCTTCTTGTCTTGATATCTATACTTTCTTTATTGATCACCCCTGCTAAATAATTCATGAATATTTTCCAGGATAATAAGTACTTTGAGGATGCTTTTAAGGTCTACGAAAGAGGGGTTAAAATATTCAAATATCCACACGTGAAGGACATTTGGGTTACTTACCTCTCAAAGTTTGTCAAAAGATACGGGAGATCCAAACTTGAAAGATCTCGAGAGCTATTTGAGCATGCTGTTGAAATGGTATGGTTACTAAAGTTATTCACAACATCAATTATTTATTCACATTCTTTTTATTTGTTTAACAAACAGACCCCTGCTGAAGTTGTAAAGCCGTTATATCTACAATATGCTAAACTGGAAGAGGATTATGGTTTAGCTAAACGAGCCATGCGGGTTTATGATCAAGCAACAAAAGCAGTCCCATCAAATGAAAAACTGAGCATGTATGAAATATACATAGCCCGCGCGGCTGAGATATTTGGAGTTCCTAAAACACGGGAGATTTATGAGCTAGCGATTGTGTCTGACGGGCTTCCTGAAAAAGATGCAATGAAGATGTGTATCAAGTATGCTGAGCTGGAAAAGAGTTTGGGAGAAATTGACCGTGCACGTAAAATATATGTTTATGCATCTTGGCTGGCTGATCCACGGTGGTCTGATGGCGATTTTTGGAACAAGTGGCATGAATTTGAAGTGCAACATGGTAACGAGGATACTTTCAGAGACATGCTTCGCATCAAGAGAAGTGTTTCTGCAAGACATAGCCAGGTACGCAATTAGGGTGGTTCAAAAAGCTCGTGGCTCGCTTGAAAAAAACTCGAAAAAGCTTGTTTAAAATGAGCCTAGCCCGAGCCAAGCTCTTGCTTGGCTTGTGGCTGGACTCATTGACTCGGCTCGATTTTTAATACACGCACATGTTATATCACACACAAGAATATACATATATGTTTGTGTGTGTGATACAATACACTTATAACATAATATATATATATATATATATATTAAATATATACGTGTAAAGTAAACAAAAGAAAAGAAAAGAAAAACAGAGCCGGCTTGAGGCTTGAGATTTTTTACTAGCTCGAGCTCTAATTTTTGGCTTGAAAAACATTTCTAACCGGCTCGGCTCGAAAACTGACAAGCTCGAGCTAGACTTGGCTTGGCTCGGCTCGGCTCGATTACAACCCTATACACAATTTGCTGCCTTTTTTTTATTACTTTTAGTAAAATGTGTTTTTTATTATTTACTTTTATCTGTTTTTCCAGACCCACGTTATGCTACCGGAGTATATAATGCAGAAGGTCAATGTTGATGAAACTGAATCAAAGGAAGCCGAAGCAGATGAAATGGCTGCTTTAGAAAGGAAAATGGCGCCTGCTGCTACAATGAACGACACTAGATTTGTGAGTGGCGGTGTCCAACTGTCGGAAAAGGAGTCAGGGATTTTGCAAAACAAGGAAGAGATTGAGCTTCCTGAAGGAAGTGGTAGTGATGATGATGATAACGACGATGATGATGGCAATGTTGAAATTTCACAGAAGGATGTACCAGAAGCTGTGTTTGGAGGGCTTGTTAGAAAAAGGGACCAGGAAGAAGAAGAAGCACAAGGAAAAGAGAAAACCGAAAATGGAGATGGTGAGAGTCGGCTTGGTGCGCTTGAACGAATGAAGCGCAGACGTCAAGGTAACTAATTATGTATTCGCGCTTTAACTTCATATAAATTTTGTATTTTTAACCATTTTGCATTAGAATTGTTTACAAGTTTGTTGTAAAAAAACTTGTTCTTGGTCTATTTGATGGTTTTACTTAAAATCTTTCTGGTATTTGGTAATCTTGTGGAATTTATAGGATACTTGGTTTCTTCTCTTAGCTTAAATTCCCATGGTCTTTCTTCTTTGAGGACAATCTGTGCAATATTTTGATGAACAAGTAAAAAAAAACGTGTAAACGTGCTTGCTTTGTACCGAAGTTCTTTTTTTTAATTAACATGTTCAATTATTAAATATAACTAGCGGGTTGTCAGCGCGTTGCAGCGGGAATTCCGCTACGATTGCGAATATCAGAATGAAGACATAATCTGTTATATAAAATTTAGATTTAAAATTGCTGTCACAACGGTTGTCACTTTGACATAAAGCCCTAAAGTGTAGTCGTTATAAATGTGGTTGTCGCAAAAAAAGGGTCATGCCTAATAAAAAATCTAGCATTAAAAAATAAAAACTTTGGGCCAACACAAAATGATAAAAGAACATAAATTCAAAAACCGGTTACAATGGTTGTCAATCTGGTTTAAACATAAATTCAGAAACATCGCAAAAGCAAAAAAATTGACGTAAAAATTCGAATATAGGGCTAACAAATAAAACAGAGAAAATATTGTCTAATTATTATTATTTATCTACTATTATTATTTAATTAAAATAATTAAGAAGAAAAGGAAAAAACAATGCTTTTGACGGGATTCGAACATCCAATCGTTGGTTTTAAATAAAAAAACATATGCATGTTATGTTGAAATATATATACACACACAGTTATTATTTTTATTTAATTATTAAATAATAAAAGCCCTTGCAGCCTAGAATCGAACAACACACCTCTCGTTTAAAGTGCTAAAGAGTTAACCAGAAAGACAATGCATACATAGTTGCTACAAAAAGATGATTAATGATTATTGTTGGTCTCAAAAATATATTTTTTTTAAACAGTGGGAAAAGATTTTATTAAGCACCAAAACATAAATCACCAGAACATCATATCCAGCAAGAAAAGGATTAATCCAAACAAAAAAAACCTCCATTCATCCCAGGACAAGCTTTCAATTTTCGCCCGACTTTTATACCACAAAAATCGGGTTCGTTTGACATCATCTACTAACCGGTGAAATGTTGGTCTTCGTTCTATTGAATACCACATCATTCCTCATTTTCCACAAACACCAACAGCCGTAATAATTATGGAATGGATAACCTCCTTCATAGACTCCTTTACCGTATTGTCTTGTACACTTCCAATAGATCTATAATCTCAAAAGCATATATAGGCGGCACCTTACACCAAGACGAGATCTGTTGCCATAGGGCCGAGGTGAATTCACATCCAATCAATAGATGAACAGCTGACTCCACTTCATTGCTGCAAAGGGGACACAAATCCGAACTGATTGGAATGTTCCTCCGAATTAGTGCATCCCTTGTATGAAGACGGCCTAATTCTACTCTCCACACAAACGCATTGGTTTTGAGGGGCACCCATTTACTCCAGTGTAGAACAAAATTAGCTTAGTACTCCCTAGAATCCACGAGTCTTTTTTTGAGAGATTTAACCGAAAAAATTCCATCTCGGTGTCCTTGCCAAACCCATCGGTCCTTAGTATTCTTAATTTCAACCTGATTCAACAAGGTTTCACATGCATTTAACTCGTCCATTTCCTCCTCTCGGCACAAGCCTCTTGACCACCTCCAAATTAATTTAATCACATTATTGTCCAAAACCACACGATCTTTATCAAGCACTTTTTTTGATATTCAAGTTTAAAAAGATTAGGGAATTTATAGCACAAAGGAAGCTCCCCACCCCACCCATAAGTCACTCCAAAAAAGAAGAGAGGAACCATCTCCAACCTTTCCCATAAATATAACTTTCAAATTGGTGCCAAGCTTGTGAAGCACAACATCCAACTTTGAAATGTTAGACCGCAAAACTGCATAGATCGATCAGCAAGGGACCACACACCCATTACGCTATGAAAAGTGAATCCCATATGCCACCTTTCTCCATAAACTTTGAGTTTCCACCTTGTATCTCCACCACCACTTAGCAAGAAGGCAAATGTTTATGTCCCTTAGCAACCCAATGCCCAGGCCTCGTTTGTCTTTCAGAGCTAGAACCCTGTCCCATCCTACCCAATGAATTTTGGCCCGGTTAGTTGCACCACCCCAAAGAAATGCATTCCTTATTTTCTCTAATTTATCAATAATCTTCTATGGCTTTATATAGAGAGAAGAAGTATGAAGGCAAACTATTTAAAACATATTTGATAAGGGTGATACGACCTCCAAACGAGAGATTTTTAGCTTTCCATAAAGATAATCTTTGTTCAAATACGGTTACCACCGGCTACCAATGATCCACCTTGTTCATATTAGCACCAACAATTAACCCAAGATAGTTAAAGGGAAGAGTTCCAACATTGCAGTGAAAGCAAAGTTGCGATATTCTGAATGGTTTGGCAATCCATATTGAATCCAAACAAGTTACATTTCTCCAAGTAAATTTTAAGCCCAGATGCCATATGGAAAGCCCTAAGTAGCCTTCTTTGATTATCTAAATTGGAATTTGACCATTCCCCCATTATAATAGCATCATCCGCGAATAGAAGATGCGACAGTCTTGGCCCATTATTTGGAATATTAAGTCCATCAAATACATCCTAGGAGCAGGCTATATTAAACATACAACTGAAGGATTCCATGAGAATAATGAAGATAAAGGGAGAGAGCAGGTCCTCTTGGGAAGCACCAAAGACCCCTACTGAGGTACGACAATTCCTTGGTTTGGCGGGTTATTACCGACGATTCATTGAGGGTTTCTCAAAGATCGCTCAACCACTTACAGCTCTCACGCACAAAGGAACGAAATATAACTGGACGGATAAACAGGAAGCTGCATTCCAGTTATTGAAACAGAAACTCTGCAGTGCACCGATTTTGTCCTTACCGGAAGGGACGGAAGACTTTGTGGTGTATTGTGATGCATCTGCACAGGGTTTGGGATGTGTGTTGATGCAACGTGATAAAGTTATTACTTACGCTTCAAGGCAACTACGACCACACGAGAAGAATTACACTACTCACGACTTGGAGTTAGGAGCAGTGGTTTTTGCTTTGAAGATTTGGAGGCATTACCTATACGGAACCAAGTGTACCATTTACACTGATCATAAGAGTTTGCAACATATCTTTGATCAGAAGGAGCTTAATATGAGACAGCGACGATGGGTCGAGTTGTTGAATGATTACGAATGCGCAATCAAGTACCATCCGGGAAAAGCTAATGTAGTAGCTGACGCTTTAAGCAGAAAAGACACAACAGGAACAAGACGGGTTCGCGCACTTATGATGACGATACATACTGACTTACCTGACAAGGTACGCAGTGCTCAGCTGGAAGCTTTAGAAAAGGATAACTTGGTACAGGAATCCTTACGGGGAATGGAGGAACAATTGGATGTTAAACCTGATGGAATTCGTTATTTATTAATCGACTGTGGATACCTTTGCATGGTGGTTTAAGGGAACTCGTGATGGATGAAGCACACAAGTCTAGATATTCAGTCCATCCGGGATCAGACAAGATGTATCATGACTTGAAGGCACTGTATTGGTGGCCTCACATGAAAGCTGACATTGCTAGATACGTTAGCAAATGTTTGACTTGTTCGAAAGTCAAAGTTGAATATCAGAAACCATCTGGTTTACTGCAACAACCAGAAATACCAATGTGGAAATGGGAACAGATTTCGATGGACTTCATTACTAAGTTACCCCGTACACCGAGTGGTTGTGATACGATATGGGTAATTGTCGATCGATTAACGAAATCTGCACATTTCTTAACAATCAAGGAAACCGACAAGATGGAGAAACTGACTCGCATTTACATCAAGGAAGTGGTAGCGCGACATGGCGTGCCAATTTCCATCATATCAGATCGGGATGCTCGATTTACTTCAAACTTTTGGAAATCACTTCATAAGTCATTGGGAACTCGTTTGGATATGAGTACCGCATATCATCCACAGACCGACGGTCAGAGTGAACGTACGATTCAAACGCTTGAGGATATGTTATGAACTTGTGTAATTGACTTTGGTGATAGCTGGGAAAACCACTTATCGTTAGTGGAATTCTCTTACAACAACAGTTATCATACAAGTATTCAGGCAGCACCGTTTGAAGCTTTGTATGGTCGTAAATGTCGTTCACCAGTTTGCTGGGCTGAAATTGGTGACAGTCAAATAACAGGTCCTGAACTAGTGCACGAAACGATAGAGAAGATAGTTCAAATCCGGAACCGTATGGCATCGGCTCGGGATCGACAGAAGAGTTATGCAGATAAACATCGCAAGCCGTTGGAATTTCAAATAGGAGACCGAGTTCTTCTAAAGGTATCACTTGGAAAGGTGTGATACGATTCGGTAAGCGCGGGAAGCTTAGCCCACGATACGTAGGACCTTTTGAGACCCTGAAAAGGATTGGTCCGGTTGCGTATCAACTCAAATTACCGGATGAACTCAGCGGAGTTCATGATGTCTTTCATGTTTCAAACTTGAAGAAATGTCTTTCTGACGAGACATTGATTGTACCGTTGGAAGAGATACAAGCAGACGAACAGTTACGATTCATTGAAGAACCATCTGAAATCATGGACCGAGAGGTCAAACAGCTCAAACAAAGCAAGATCCCGATAGTCAAAGTTCGTTGGAATTCAAGACGTGGTCCTGAATTCACATGGGAAAGAGAAGATCAAATGATGAAGAAGTATCCTCATCTGTTCAAAACAACGACTGCAAACACTGTGAAGACACGTTAAATTTCGGGACGAAATTTCCTTCAACAAGGGGATGACGTGATGCTTCACACATCAACATTTCAGATTTCAAACTGTAAGTACAAACACTTTATACAATTGGTTTTGTTACAAACATTGTGCTACGTTACATTTTATGTGCTACATTTCATATGTTACATGTTATGGTAGTACATGCATGATTAGTTACACACATTTTGCTATATGCGAGGGTACATAGTACAAACAGTTGCAAACACTCACTATGTGCAAGGTTACATAGCACAGTATGATCAAACACAAACATACACAGTTAGGTGAACTAACTAGTGTACACGCAAACAGTTACATAGAACGATCACACTTCGGTGTGATGTTGCAAACATTGAGTTTTGTGTGTGAGTACACACAAGCACACAGAATGATCAAACATCGCACTAACACGTACAAGTTGAACTCACAAGTAGTTTCCTAACTGCTTCCAACATTTTACAATTTTCGGGACGAAAATTGCTTCAACAAGGGGATGATGTGACAATTCGGCATTCCGGATTAACTCCGTTAACTCTAGAATTAACCGAAATGTTATGTAATCGAACAAAAACAAATTTCAAGGGTTGAAATTAAGCAAAATCAGTCCAAAGATATCACAATTACAAGGATTGAGTTTGTAATTAGGTTAAAGTGGAAAACTTTGACTTTAAAAGTCAAAATTATGTTGTTAGAATAAATTGAAATCCAAGATTTCTCTTATGATCAATTACAAGTGCATTAAATTATCTTAGACTATTCTATAATGATTATATAAGTTCATAAACATTTGAATCAAGAGGATTAATAGTGAAACTTTACAAAAAGAGTCAATTTTGACTTGTAAAGTCAAAATTTTTGTGGTTTATCAAGTAAAAATTCGAAATCCATCACAATTCGACTTGTAACTGATCATTAACCCTTCTTAACCATCATATTGATGATTATCATCAACGATTAACAGTTACAATAGCCAATAATGTCGAATTAAATTCAAATGGCCACAAAAACTTGAAACCGTAGCTTCTAGTCATCAAACCCACGCAATTCGACCACATTTCGCACAATTGAACATTCCTAAACATCAATCGGCATTCTCAGAGTCTTTAGCATACACCATTTCGATCGCAGAAGCTTCGGATTGAAGAATTGGATTTAGAGTCGGCCGAAACATAACCTAGAAGTCGAGATACTTCAATCTAACATCAAATCACGTAAGTTTTCACTCCTACACCTTCTAAAACTGCCGACTAAGAATAACCCTAACACAATTTCATCCAAAAATCTCTAATTGATAATGTTTGAATTCTAGGGCTTGTTCTAAGAACCGGTTTGGGGTTTTCAACTCAAAAGATTGTTATACTCAAATTAATAGGCATAGATAGTTTCAGAAACCTCCGACTATGCTAACTAATATGTTAATTTCATCAAACAAATACGAATGTTAGGGTTTCGATTTCTAGGGCTCTTAACTCAAAACGATTTGGGGGATTCGACTCAAATGAGATTTATAATCTAATTAAATGGTGCAGATAGCTGCGAAATCACATGGTTGATGATATCCCTCTGTTAAATGCAATTGACAATAACGAATTTAACGATTTTGATTCTAGGGTTCATGCTAACAATTGGTTTTGGGGATTTTGATCTAAACGAATGTTTTTCTCAAATTAATTGTCACCATTAGTTTCAGAGGAATCCGACTAAGCATTACCATAGATTAATTCGAAGTTCTACTATCGAATCAGAAGAATGAGGTTGTTAGGGTTCTTTTGTTGGGAATCGTAGTGGTATTCGGTTTGACTTTTCGGTAAAAACGAGTTTGACCAATTAGTATATTAAATCCATATTTAATATTAACGCAACGGAATTACGATTTCAAAATTTTCACTGTTAATATTCCCAATCAGGATCAAGGTTACAAAACATGCAAACACAGATAATTATAACTAATCTAATCTACCGATGAGAAAAGATTATACCCTTTTGGTTAATAGTTAACCGTTTGAGACACCGAGGTTCAACGAACGAATGCTAGAACAAAACACGAACAAGTTCCTGGTTCTCAACGGAAGCAGGTGGTGGTATGAAAGTATGACGAAGGTGATTAATCTTCTACTAGTTTCTTCTTGCACCAATCTTTCAAAGAACCATCAAGCTCACTCTTCCTCTCAAAGTCTTGATCATTCAAGCATATATATAGATGGAGATGAGATCAAGAGTTGGAGTGTGTATCTTGCACACAATCATGACATGCAAGATATGTCTTTTGAGTGTAAATCTATCTCAAATGATGGCATGCAAGATATGACAAGATCTTACATGATTTCTAATGATGACACTTGATTTTATTAGATATTATCATTATTTAAATAATAATAATAATAGTTTAATTAAATAAATAAATAATTAAACTTATATAATTTATAACCATTATAAATTATAAAAATGTTCGTGATTACCAGTTAATCAAATTAAGTGGATTTAATGTTCGTTGCCCACGGTGTAACTCTTACGGGTCACAGCTCGGTTAGTTACGTTAACTTATCGGATCCGTTCATAAAATCCAACAATCTCCCACTTGGACGGATTTCGATAGAAGGCTAACGTAAACAGTCAGCGGTGCTCTAGCTGCACATGATTGCTCCTAACAAGGTATGACACTTTAAAGTCATTAACCAAATTATCATGCTACTATAGTAGGATACTAGACTTATGATAATCGTAGTCATCTATCCTTTCTGTAAAAGACATCAATTGAAACAATGAGACATGGATCTAATTCATTCTCATATGGTGTTCAATTATTGTTGTTCTCGATTTAGATTCAGAGTGGTCCAATCAAACACACAGTCAGTTTGGGTAAGGCCTTACACTTCACCAGTATGAATCAACGAGGGCGCCACAATGTCTAACTGTTACATGAAATATGTAAGAGTACAGAATCCCAATCTTGATTATATACAACTCCCACTGAACATCAGAATCATTCCCAATCAAAGCCTTTATGACTGGCAATTACGCGACAGCGGTTGACAATGATTAAAGAATGTCCCTTAGTAAACGGAAGTTCTAGTATACATCTCAGGTCAGAGGATACAAGATGAGTTTACCAATATCAAAAACATCTCATGACTAAGATCCATGGAGATGATTTGAAGCGAGTTACATCCAACATCATTCATAATGATGTCTGTGAATTTGGTAGTCAACTACTTGAGACCAAATCCAGAATAGTCTTAACTCAGAGTCGTTCCCACGAGTCTAACCGACTATGGATAATTAAGAATACAAGATTCAAGGATTAAACGTATTAAAATCGAACACAGTCATAAAATTCAGATTTGCATTTAAACCAGTAAATCAATTCTGAATTCAAAGTACAACTGCTTATTTGTTCGTTCATCCAAATACTAAATCAAAACATATCACTAGCTAATCTAAGCCCGATCGCACTCCTGTGCTGATCATACTTGTCCTGAGTCATGGGCTTAGTGAACGGGTCTGCTAGGTTTTGATCTGTGTCCACTTTGCTTATTATGATGTCTCCACGTTCCACTATTTCCCGTATGTAGTGGAATTTTCTTAAAATGTGCCTGGATTTGTGATGAGACCTTGGCTCTTTGGCTTGAGCAATTGCACCTGTGTTATCACAAAAGATTTCGATAGGCTTCCGAATACTTGGAACCACATCGAGGTCAGCTATGAACTTCTTTATCCAAGCAGCTTCCTTTGCAGCATCCGATGCAGCAATATATTCAGATTCGGTGGTTGAATCCGCCACTACACTCTGTTTTGAACTTTTCCAGGAGACAGCTCCTCCATTGAGAGTGAATACGAAACCTGATTGTGAGCGAGAATCATCTCGGTCAGTCTGGAAGCTAGCATCAGTGTAACACCTTACAGTGAGCTCTTCTTCCACTCCTCCAAATATTAAAAACATTTCTTTAGTTCTTCTCAAGTACTTCAGAATGTTCTTGACTGCGGTCCAATGGGCAATGCCAGGACTTTGCTGAAAACGACTGGTCATGCTTAAAGCATACGAGACGTCAGGTCTGGTACATAACATAGCATACATGATAGAACCAATCGCTGAGGCATATGGAATTGCTTGCATTCGCCTAATTTCAATGTCCGTCGAAGGAGATTGCGATTTGTTCAACACAGTTCCTTTAGTCATGGGAATAGTCCCTTTCTTGGAGTTTTCCATGTTGAAGCGTGTCATCATTTTGTCAATGTATGCACTTTGACTCATCCCTAAAAGCCGCTTAGATCTATCTCTGTGGATTTTGATTCCAAGAATGTAAGCTGCTTCTCCAAGATCTTTCATTGCAAAACAATTTCCCAACCAGTGCTTAACTTCGTTAAGCATAGGGATGTTGTTTCCAATGATTAGTATATCATCTACATACAAGATGAGGAATGATATAGTCCTCCCACTAGCCTTTCTGTAAACACAAGGTTCATCTTCGTTTTTGATGAAACCAAACTCTTTGATCTTTTGATCAAAACGAAGATTCCAGCAGCGAGATGCCTGCTTAAGCCCATAAATGGACTTATTTAATTTGCATACCTTATTAGGATATTTTGGATCAACAAAACCTTCAGGCTGAACCATATAGACATCTTCAGAGAGATGTCCATTAAGAAAAGCGGTTTTAACATCCATTTGCCATATCTCATAGTCATAATATGCAGCTATGGCAAGTAATATCCTGATCGATTTGATCATAGCAACGGGTGAAAAAGTTTCATCATAGTCAACACCTTGAGTTTGAGTGAAACCCTTTGCAACCAGCCGTGCTTTGTAGGTATGAACATTTCCATGCATGTCGGTTTTTCTCTTGAAAATCCATTTGCTCCCTACTGCCCGTGAACCGGGGGGTAGCTCAACCAAGTCCCAGACTTGATTGTCACGCATGGATTGCATCTCGGAATTCATGGCATCGAGCCATTTCGCAGATTCTGGATCTGATATAGCAGTTTTGTAGTTAGTAGGTTCGTTATCAGGCTCAGCTACTAACAGGACTTCAGAACCATCAAGATGCCCAAGGTATCTATCAGGAGCATTGCGAGTCCTGCTACTTCTACGAATGCTTGTGTTTAAGTCTGATTCATTAGCAACAACTTCTTGTTGATCAGACATTCCGACTTCGTCAGCGGTCGTTTGCGGTTCTCGAATTTCTTCGAGATCCACAATATTGCTTCCAGTTCCTTGATCTAGAAACTCTTTCTCGAGAAAGTGGCCCTTCCTTTTGATGGAAATCAAGTTTGCATCAGGATGGTAGAAATAATATCCGCTTTTGTTATGGTATCCGACGAAAACAACCTTTTCGCCTCGAGGATCAAGCTTGTCATTAGAATCCCTAGTGACATATGCATTGCATCCCCATACCCTAAGATAAGACAAATTTGGTTTAGTGCCAAACCATATCTCATATGGTGTTTTGTTTACCTTCTTAGTCGGTGCCAAATTTACAATGCGGGCTGCGGTCATAAGAGCAAAACTCCAAAAAGAGTGAGGCAAGTTAGTTCTACACATCATCGATCGGACCATATCTAGTAAGGTACGATTTCTCCTCTCGCTTACGCCATTAAGTTGGGGTGTACCAGGAGGAGTGGGTTGTGAAATAATTCCATGTTCTTTCAGATGATTGATGAACTCTAAGCTGAGATATTCGCCACCTCGATCCGATCGAAGTGCCTTAATCGTTTTACCGAGTTGGTTTTCTACTTCGTTTTGGAATTCTTTGAACTTTTCAAAGGTTTCATGCTTATGCTTCATTAGATAAACATATGCATATCGACTATAATCATCAATGAATGAAACGAAGTATCTTTCATGATTTCTAGACATAGTTCTGAAAGGACCACACACATCAGTATGTATAAGTGCTAACAGATCTTTTGCTCGTTCACCAACATGGGTGAAGGGATCTTTAGTGAGTTTGCCAGCTAAGCAAGATTCACAATCATCAAAGGAGTCATGTCCAGTGGATTCAAGAATCCCCTCAGACTGGAGCCTTTTTATGCGAGATTTGCTTATGTGGCCAAGTCTACAATGCCATAGAAATGTATCATTAATGCCAGATTTGATACGTTTAGAAAGATTATATACATTATTGTTTGGTTGAACATCTATTTCATAAATACCATTTCGAGGTTTAGCCTCAAAATAAAAGACATCATTTAAGTAGGCAGATATAGCAATACCATTAAAAACGTACTTAAATCCTTGTTCAAACAACAGAGAAACTGAAATAATGTTTCTGGTTAAACCAGGTGCATACAAACAATTATTCAACATAAGTACAAGGCCAGAAGGACATGAAAGATAATATGTTCCAGTTGCAAGAACTGGTACTCTTTTCCCATCACCAACGATGAGTTCCATGTCGCCTTGTTTCAGTTTCTTCCACTTTTCAGGTTCCTGCAAGACATTAATGATGTGGTAACCACATCCGGTGTCAAACACCCATGTGTTGCTGGAAACAGTAAAAAGTTCAATAACGTAAATAGAGATACCTGAAGGGCCTGCACCATTGGCCTTGTTCATCCTCAGCTTAGCCAAATATTCAGGGCAATTACGCCTCCAATGCCCCATCTTGTTGCATTCAAAACATTGACGCTCCTCAGGGGGTGGTGCTTTAGTAATTGCCTTGGCTTTGTTGGTGGCAGGCTTGGCAGCAACAATAGCTTTATTCTTGCCCTTGATGTTATAACCCCTTTTCTTGGGATTGGGCTTTCTAACACCAGCAGATCGAACTGTCAATACTTGATTGACTTTGCTTGGTACATTCATCTCAGCCGTCTTCAGCATCCCATGCAGTTCAGGCACAGTCTTCTCCCAAGCATTCATATTGAAATTCATTACGAACTGGTCGTAAGACTTTGGGAGAGAGTTCAAGATGAAGTCCGCTGCCATTTCATTTGACAGGGGATAACCAAGCTTATTCAGTTGGTCGATGTACCCTTTCATCGTAAGCACATGAGCACTAACTGACGAGCCTTCTTGCATTTTGCAGGCGATAAGCTGCTTCATGGTGTCATAGCGTTCTTGACGGGCTTGTTTCTGAAACATGCCTGTAAGTTGCTGGATCATGTCAAAGGCACCCATGTCTTCCATGTTCTTCTGAAGATCAGAAGACATGGTGGCTTGCATAAGGCAGGCTACCTCAATGGCATCCTCGTTATGCTTTTCCCAGGCTTTACGGGCAGTAGCCGTATTACATTCAGGCTCATTAGGAACTGGACCTTCCAGTACATAGTGCTTTTTGGCAAACTTGAGAACAATTTTCAAGTTGCGGTGCCATTCGAGAAAGTTGGTGTTATTCAGCTTATCTTTCTCAAGTATGGACTTGAGAGCGAATGAGGAGTTATTTTCGTGAGACATCCCTTTAAGGTAAGCAAAATTAAATAATTAGTATTTTCGATGTTTAATTCCTTATTTAATTAACTAAAGACCCATTAACAGTAATAAGAATAAGGATTGAGAATCAAGTTATATCAGTCACTAAAGGCAGCTGTGGCACGCAACATTAGTAAGTGATATTAGGTAGATTGACAACGTTTGTCAATTGTGAAAAATGCACAACTCTCAGGTATGAGGCCACAAAGACAATCTTGTCTATTTAGTGATACGTTTAGCCTCATCTATGCTCACTTTCATTTCCAGACAGCTGTGGCACGTAACAAGATATGAAAGTAATAGTCGTCCTAAAACAGGCACACGTGGAAGAGCCGGATGTGTCAACGGAAACTCTTGCACCTTGGAGGAGAAACTACGCACCAAGTGCGGTGCTGTGGCTCCAAACACTGGTGTTTCGCATTATGCTCCAAGTGTCCCTTATAATAGGATAGCATAAACTATTGATTTTATATATATGGGATCCATTTTAGTGTTTACCGAATAAGGGTCAAACACAACGAATGATCTAATCATACGTGCGTTGTAAAAACCAGTTTTACTATATTTAATGTCGTGACTTTGTGATGAACCCTTTCATCTCTCAGGACACTTAATTTTAAATAACCTATTAAAACTAAGTTTGTCGCGACTTGCATAACCATTCAAAAGTTAATAGTTAATATATTAAGTTTCTGAGTTTTAAAACAATTTTAGATTGTAAAAACTCATTGGTTATATTTTTCAAAACAAACCATTTGTTTTATAAAACTTTTACAAGTTGTAAAATTGTTTAATTTTTGAACTTGTTACATTTTATTGCGATTATTTTTTTAAAACTCCTTTTAAAACCTTTTTGGTATTTGGTTGGTATGTTATAACATTTATAAGATAAAGCAACCACAATATCAAATTAAATAAATATGTAAATCATAAGGCCAAATTGTGTTTGATTTTGCTAGAGCCAAGTAGCAAAACAAACTAGGTCACGGGGTCACAACACACAATCAACCACAATGATGAATCTAGTGCATCTTGTGATCTTGAGCTGCTCCCACTGACCTCCAGATCCGTGCTTCTTGATCTTGATTCTTCAGTTTTGTTTTCAGGTCTTTTGTCATTACAATATTTACAAGAAATTGAAATACATAACGAGAAAATATAAACCCTATTCTATTACAACTTTGAGCCATCAAAATGGGCCAAACCATAATAAACCAAAACTGAAAAATAAACAACCAAACAAACACAAGGTCGGGCCTGATTTACATATTCGATCATAACTTTATAATTAAACTGGGTAATTCTTTTGGTCAATTATAACTTTGACCAAATAAATAATTTAACCCAAATAATTAGACAGATCTAAATCTGGATCAGAAACTCAAAATTTTAAACAATTTAGAGTTTGTGATCTGTAACCGGTTAAACTGACCGGATCCGATTTGCATGTTGTAAGCGTGGCTCTGATACCACTGTTGGGAATCGTAGTGGTATTCGGTTTGACTTTTCGGTAAAAACGAGTTTGACCAATTAGTATATTAAATCCATATTTAATATTAACGCAGCGGAATTACGATTTCAAAATTTTCACTGTTAATATTCCCAATCAGGATCAAGGTTACAAAACATGCAAACACAGATAATTATAACTAATCTAATCTACCGATGAGAAAAGATTATACCCTTTTGGTTAATAGTTAACCGTTTGAGACACCGAGGTTCAACGAACGAATGCTAGAACAAAACACGAACAAGTTCCTGGTTCTCAACGGAAGCAGGTGGTGGTATGAAAGTATGACGAAGGTGATTAATCTTCTACTAGTTTCTTCTTGCACCAATCTTTCAAAGAACCATCAAGCTCACTCTTCCTCTCAAAGTCTTGATCATTCAAGCATATATATAGATGGAGATGAGATCAAGAGTTGGAGTGTGTATCTTGCACACAATCATGACATGCAAGATATGTCTTTTGAGTGTAAATCTATCTCAAATGATGGCATGCAAGATATGACAAGATCTTACATGATTTCTAATGATGACACTTGATTTTATTAGATATTATCATTATTTAAATAATAATAATAATAGTTTAATTAAATAAATAAATAATTAAACTTATATAATTTATAACCATTATAAATTATAAAAATGTTCGTGATTACCAGTTAATCAAATTAAGTGGATTTAATGTTCGTTGCCCACGGTGTAACTCTTACGGGTCACAGCTCGGTTAGTTACGTTAACTTATCGGATCCGTTCATAAAATCCAACATCTTTATCATGAACGGATTTGGGGATTTCGGGTTAATAGTGAACGATATTCAAATTAAAACAATCAGTGAGTTTCGAAATCCCTAGACTAAGGAAGACCCTATGGTTTTGGAACTCAGTGGATTCGAATTTGAGTTCAATTGGGAACCATTTGATTCGGGTTAATAAAACCAAAGGAGAATCGATCCTGTTGTTATTTTAAAAACGTTTAATACAGTTTCTGTTAACAAATGTGAGGTAGAGGAGATGGTAAGGAAGGTGTAGCATGGGAGGGAGGTCACGGGTTCGAACCCGGCCCCCACCCATTTTGATTTTTTTGGGTAATTTTAGTGATTAGGCCATATCTCATTCGTTCTAACTCCGATTTGATCCGTTCAAATTGCGTTGGAACCGTAACGGAATCCTGAACTAATTAAAATGATAAGATTCACATTTTAGACCGAAATCGTAATCGCGTATAATTACGTTATTTAAATAAAATCATATATGGTTTTATTAAACGACTTCAAAGTCACACGTATTTACTTGTGCACGATTCTAACTATCTGACATACGTGTGTTGACACGTATGTGATTTCAAGCACAACACGACATCCCGAATAACACTAAGTTACTGTTAAAACACAGGTTCTTCGTAGAGGACTTTCTACGCGATTTCACGTGTTTGATCATTCTATTCACAATCAAAGGTGCGTACACGGCCCCTTTCTTATTTTAACTGTTTTGGGGGAGAAAAGATGTGCAACAAACACTTTTAGATACATATCACTTGCATGAGTTAGCTGTTTACATTGAGTGCAAATATAGCATTACAAGTCCTTACATTTCGAACCGTTTAGTTTGCCGTAGTGCAAAGCGTGGTAGTTGGTGTCACACCCCCACCCCTCATCACCTCGTGTCTGGCCTGACGTCACTGAACCGGTTGCGGAAGCATAGTGGTGATGTCTCCGAGGTGAGGGTGACTTACTTGAACCGATATCATAAGCACACAGGTTAACTTAAAATAAGTACAATACAGGGTTCCGTCATTACAATCAGTATCATAGTTTACAACTAAGTTTATTACACAACTGACTTATTTAATTACAATACTAATTATTAAAGTGCAAATATCTCAAAAGTGCATCCTCACCGGCTATTACTGCTTACCTGCAAAAAGGTTTGAGTTTGAAACGTCAGCACAAAGCTGGTGAGATCGACAGTTCAATTTAAAACAATATGATATGATAAGCACGTTCTCAAAAGTTCAGTTCTGGATAACCATGGGACCTGTATCTAGTTCCTTTCGGACGTCTAGTCTGTCTCAAGATATTACCCATCGGTACATATCTTAGTGCCTCATTATCTTAATGTCTATCACACCATTAAGAAGTTCAGGAAACAGATAACAAACATTCACACAAGGGGAGATGCAATCCTCCCAGCGAATGGGGTGTCAACCAATAGTACTATCAATGTTTTCTGCTCGGCCACACATGGGTTCACTAGATACAGTTCAAAAATGAGGACTTTCAGTGTCATGATAGAGTTCAGTCTACAGGCCAAAATCCCATGAAATCCCACAAAATCACATGAAATCACACAGATATCAGTGATACATATCATATGTTCATTAAAAGTTCAACAATGTTCCCCGATGTTTATAAAAGATTAAAAATAAAAGGGGTTGTACGAAACTCACCTGATGATAATAGGGTAGCAGTGTATCACCAAACTGATAGTACAGAGATGATTCTGCATTTAGTTATCTTTAATAAGTTATTTATGTTCTAGTTTACTGATTAGATCCTTCTGAACGTTCAATGTCAAAGACATTGCTTAGTAAATCATCAACTCGATATTAATTATATAATTAATTAATTTAAGGTTATATCATACAATGTATGATAATGTAGGAACCTACATTGCATTAGATTCCTAACACAAAGTTGATGACACTCTAGATTAATCAGAATAATCTCAGATTAACCAAATAGTTAATGTTGTTGATTATAATGCTAAAACAGTTTCTAGATGATTTAATGGCTTAGGAGTGATTAATCCTTATTATTGATTACCCAAATATCATGAAATATCACAATGTAGCATCAGAATAGGTGAAATAACCAGATTTAACATACTAATCTGACTGTTATCACAAACATCAGATAATTATTCCAATGAGTATGTTAATGATTATGATTAGTTTGAAACACTTGAATTTAACCTTTGTATTTCAAAGATTAATCAAACTAATCACCTACATTGTTACAATCAAATGGTTTAAACCATTATAATCATAGATATGATTTCATGCAAACCGGGCATCACAACGGATCAAAACAAGGATTTAACCGTTAGAACTTCGTGTTCTTCGTTTATAATCAATCCTAGCCATCATCTAGGCAATAATCAACAATCCTAACTATCTCATTACGTTCAAAATCAAGATCTAATCAATCAAAATCAAACTAGAAGGTTAAAACGAACCGTTACCTGTTCTGACGAATTTCTGCGCGTATAACAACGATCAGGACTTGAAAATACGATCCGTGGCACGATCTATAGCTTCAAGTGGCTTTAATATGAAGATTTATGATGTTAGATAGAAGAATTTTCGTCTAGGATGAAGAACAGGTCGAAAATAGTGAGTTTTGAGGCTTCCAACGCGATCAGATCGTTTAAGAACATTTTTAGCCGACATAGCCCGCCAGGCGTAACGCCTGGGTTGGAGGGCTGGGTTAGGCGTAGCGCCCCACGTCACCTTCCGTCACCATTTGATTTTAAACCTTCTTTTCGCGATTCCGGGAGCATACGAACTCCGTTTTGCGCGCGGTTTTCGCCCACGTTCATCATTTTTCACATACTATCAATCCCTAATAACAAAAGTTACTAAATCCTCGTGGATTTCAAGCACGACCAAATGTGCTCACGTCATTAATGCCGAATTCTTCGTACGCAACTGTCACAGTCTCCTCCTGTTAGAGGAATTTCGTCCCGAAATTTAATGAAGACTTACATTAAGACAATTGTTTATGAGAATAGATGTGGGTACTTTGTTTTCATTTGATCTTCACGTTCCCACGTATATTCGGGTCCTCGCTGCGAGTTCCATCGCACTTTAATGATCGGTATGCGACTACGTTTTAACACTTTCGTTTCTCGATCCATTACCTCTACTGGTTCTTCACTGAACTGAAGTTTTTCATCAATATGAATCTCTTCTAGAGGTACGATCAATGATTCATCAGTTAAGCACTTCTTTAGATTGGATACATGAAAAACATCATGAATATTACTGAGTTCAAGAGGTAACTCAAGTCTGTAGGCTACTGGTCCAATTCGTTCAAGAATTTTAAATGGCCCTACAAATCTTGGCGAAAGTTTACCTCGTTTCCCGAATCTGAAAATGCCTTTCCAAGGTGACACTTTCAACATTACTCGATCACCTACTTGGAATTCGAGTGGTCTACGGCGATTATCAGCATAACTCTTTTGACGATCGCGAGCAGCTTTGATTCGTTCTTGAATGAGTGCGATCTTATCAGTTGTTTCCTGAATGAATTCTGGGCCAATGATTTGGTTTTCACCTACTTCTGACCAACAGATAGGTGATCTACATTTCCGTCCATAAAGTGCTTCAAATGGAGCGCATTGAATACTGGTATGGTAGCTGTTATTGTATGAAAATTCAACAAGTGGAAGATGAATATCCCAGCTACCTCCAAAATCAATCACACAGCTTCTGAGCATGTCTTCAAGAGTTTGATTTGTTCGTTCAGTTTGCCCGTCAGTTTGTGGTGATAAGCTGTGCTCATATTGATTTGCGTGCCCAGAGCATTCTGAAGAGTTTGCCAAAATCGTGACATAAATCGACTATCTCTGTCAGAAATGATAGAGATCGGTACTCCATGTCGAGATACAATCTCATTAACATAAAGTTTAGCGAGTCGATCCATAGAATAATCTTCTCGGATGGGTAAGAAATGCGCAGATTTCGTAAGGCGATCAACGATAACCCATATAGAGTCATGATTACGTGAGGTTCTGGGTAATTTAGTAATGAAATCCATAGAGATCTGATCCCATTTCCACATGGGAATCTCAGGTTGTTGTAGTAACCCAGAAGGTCGTTGATGTTCAGCCTTAACTTTGAGACATGTTAGACATCGATCCACATATTCAGCTACGTGTTTCTTCATTCCAGGCCACCAGTAAAAGTCTTTAAGATCTTTGTACATTTTATCAGCACCTGGATGAATAGAATACCTGGATTTGTGCGCCTCATCCAAGATAATTGTTCGAGAGTTATCGAATAGAGGAACCCACATTCGGTCTTTGAAATATAACAGTCCATCGTCTTTAGTATCGAGTTTCTTATCTAATCCTCTTAGTCCCTCAGCAGAATAGTTCGTTGCTTGTAAAGCTTGTTGCTGAGCGTCTTTGATTTGAGGAATTAGACTGGTTTGAATAGTCATACCTAACGCTTTCACACGTAAAGGCTTGACTCGTTCCTTGCGACTTAAAGCATCAGCTACAACATTTGCTTTGCCTGGGTGATAACGAATCTCACAGTCGTAATCGTTTAACAGTTCAACCCAACGCCTCTGTCGCATGTTCAACATTTTCTGATCTAGAATGTGTTGGAGGCTTTTGTGATCAGTGTATATAATACACCTAGTTCCGTATAGATAATGTCTCCAAATCTTGAGTGCAAACACTACTGCACCAAGTTCTAGATCATGTGTGGTATAGTTCTTCTCATGTACTTTCAGTTGTCGAGAAGCATAAGCAATTACCTTATCTTTCTGCATTAAAACACACCCAAGACCTTGACGTGAAGCATCACAATACACTGTGAAGTTATCAGTACCTTCCGGTAGTGCCAAGATAGGTGCATTGCAGAGTTTGTGTTTTAACAGTTGGAACGCCTCCTCCTGTTGAGAACCCCATATAAACGGTTGATTTTTCTGTGTCAATGTAGTCAGTGGCAAGGCTATTTTGAAAAGTTCTTGATAAACCGGCGATAATAACCTGCCAACCCCAAAAATTGGCGTATTTCAGTCGGGGTTCGTGGTGTCTCCCATTGTTTCACCGCCTGAATCTTACTGGGATCCACTTGAATACCGTTTTGATTTACTACATGACCAAGAAATTGAACTTCTCGTAACCAGAACTCACACTTGGAGAACTTGGCATATAATTTTTCACGTGCCAAAAGTTCTAGAATTAATTTCAAGTGTTGAGCATGTTCTTGTTGATTTCGAGAATAAATAAGAATATCATCAATAAACACAATCACAAATTTATCCAGATAAGGTCTACATACTCGATTCATCAGATCCATGAAAACTGCTGGTGCATTTGTTAAACCAAATGGCATTACTAAAAATTCGTAATGTCCGTATCGAGTTCTGAAAGCAGTTTTAGGAATGTCATCATCATGAATACGTAACTGATGATATCCGGATCTTAAATCGATTTTTGAAAAATAAGTAGCACCTTGTAGTTGATCAAACAGATCATCGATACGAGGTAGTGGATAACGGTTCTTGATTGTCAGTTTATTGAGTTCCCTGTAGTCAATACACATTCTGAATGAACCATCCTTCTTTTTCACAAAAAGAATAGGTGCTCCCAGGGTGAGAAACTAGGTCTGATAAAACTTTGTCTAACAGTTCTTGCAATTGACCTGAAAGTTCTTGCATTTCGGATGGTGCAAGCCGATACGGGGCTTTAGCAACAGGTGCTGCACCTGGAATCAAGTCGATTCGAAATTCAACTTGTCTTACTGGGGGTAATCCTGATATGTCCTCAGGAAAAACTTCAGGAAAATCCTTGACTACTGGGATATCTGTGATTTGTTTGGGTGAAGAATTGTGCTCAGTCACATGTGCCAGGAAAGCATAACAGCCTTTCCTTAAGAATTTCTGAGCTTGCATACAAGATATGATACCAAGTTTTCTACCAGCTCGTTCTCCTTGAACTATCAGTGTATTACCGTTAGGTAATGGAATACGGATCACCTTGTTTTGACAGACAACTTCCGCTTGGTTATTAGAAAGCTAGTCCATACCAACAACGACATCAAAACTCCCAAGCTCAATAGGAAGTAAATCAATATCGAAAAGATGATCATTCAAATTCAAGGAACATCCTTGAATAACATTGTTTGTTTTGATCAACTTGCCGTTAGCAAGTTCAATAACATAAGGAGTTTCTAGATCTACCGTAGGCAATGAAATTAATGATGCAAATTCAGGAGAGATAAAGCTCTTATCCGCTCCTGTGTCAAACAAAACTGATGCGTATAGATTATTAAGAAGAAACGTACCAGTAACAATGTTTGCATCATGTCTTGCCTCGGTCGCACCAATCTGAAAAGCTCTCCCCTTGCTTCAGTTCCCGGATTGGTGTTATTGTTTGGACAGTTTCGTATGAGATGATCAGGGCTTCCACATTTGTAACATGACCGGTTGGTTTGAGTAGTTTGTCGTGGTGCTTGGTTTGGTGTCTGAGCAGGAAAGTTGCAATATTTAGCATAATGTCCAACTCGGTTATAGTTCAGACAAACAGGACATGGTCCCGTGTGATGGAGTGGACACTTATTGCATTTGGGCGCCTGCCCAATATAAGTTTTCCTCTCAGGAACATTTGCACCATAGTTCTTCACCGTTGGTTTGTTCTGACTGATCTCAGCCGAAGCCCTGGTTTTGTTCTTACCCAACCACTTTCGTTTGGTACCTTTTGACACATTCGAGGTACCGATATCACTACGACTATGAACCGTCTGAGGTTTTAAAGACAGAGTACCACTTCTTACCGCCTCATTGGTAAGCTTAGTGGTCAAAAGAATGGTATGTTTCAGGGTTGTAGGTTCAGCAGCAGTCACCATTCCTCGTATCTGAGGAATCAGACCCTTAATGTACTTCTCGATTAAAGCAGCTTCCGTAGGAAACATGTCGGGAAGTAAACAAGTGAGTTCATGAAAACGATCGGTGTAAGCAAGACAGTCAGCACCGATCATCGAGTGATTCCAGAATTCCTCCTGGAGTTTTTGAATTTCAGTGATGGGACAATACTCTGATCTAATTAGAGTTTTAAAATCATTCCAGCCCATCGAGTCAACTGTGGCTGAACCCAAAGTCTTGGCCTGGGTATTCCACCAGGTCAAAGCAGAGTCTTTCAAAGAACAGGCAGCATAAGACACCTTATGCTCCTCCAAACACTGACTGATTTTAAGCTTAGTTTCCATCTCCTCAATCCACCTTATTAGACCAGCCGCTCCTTCTTTGCCAGTAAAAGTCGGAGGGTTACAGGAAGCAAAATATTTATAAGTACATCCCTGTCGTGGTGGATCAGGAACAATGTTAGTTGTACCGGTAGTGGTATGAGTTTCAATGTGACCACCTGTAGCATTATGTTCAGCATGATCGTGTTCCCCACCAGAACCTGCGGTGATATGTGGTTGGTGTTGTGTCAGAACACCACAAGCAGATAATTGTTCACGCACAATACGAGCTATCATAGCTTCATTTGTTTCAGATCCGCTTGTACCAGCAGGTGGAACGATGCCTGCTCCAGGGTTCACTGGTGGAGCAGTATTTGTTTCCAAGTTCCCAGGTGGAACTACGTTCACTTCCGGATTAACATGCGGATCCGGATTTGAGTCAACATTCAGAGGTGGAATTTGATTCGGTTCAGGGTTGGTAATATTCTTAGCAGCTTTCTTAGCTGGTCGACCTCTTTTAGGAGCCATTAATCTGCTCACAAGCAGACAAATTCAGGTCAATTTAAGAATATTAAAGATATAACCCATTCTATCACATAAATTCAATCATATTCAGTTACACTGAAAATTTATATTGAAATGTGATTATAAAGAATATAGTATAACTACATGAATTCAGTCCAGACATGTTTGTATTACACACAGATCACACAATTGTTCGTAGTTATACTTAGTCCTGTTATTTCAAAAACATGTTAGAGTCTTACCCAGCTCTTTGCATTGCAACACATGTTTTCAGAAATATGTTCATACAGAACTAGGACATGTTCTCACACAAGTTCTCTAATATGTTCTCAGTTCATACATTAAGTTCTCATACAGACCATAGATATGTTCTCGTACAGTATGGCTCTCGTACTATACTTAAGTTACAGACACATTCACAATTCAGGCACGTTCACAATTTAGACATGTTCTCGTATTAATTCGTTCGCATACGGTTATGTTTTCACACGGAAAAATTAATTATAGTTCACACACAAAGTTCATTGTACAAACAGATATACAAAAACACCCATATATTACAGTACCATAGTTTTATACATACCAAGTTTCGATACAACCAAAAGTCATGATACTCTAAACCAACAACATCATACACTACATCTCACAAACTCGGGATCTGTCCATACCAAAATATCCCGCTCTCACAACTACTGATCACACTATATCACATCATATGTACAATAAAGTCACAACTGTTCCGCCTCCAATCAACCCTCACCGCAGAAAGTACCATAATCCGTCCAACACCATGGCTATAATGACCAACCCTATAGCCACACATAATAACCTAACCTCTAAGCTCATGCCCTCAAGCACTCCTATCATCACTCCTCTCATCACTATCACTCGCTGCCAGAATGCAGCTATCATCCCCTGAATCATGGTTCTCCTCATCCTCTCCTCGATCATAGCCCGCCAAGCTTGCGAGCCAGCATCCAATGCATTCATCTGTTCCATCAACAACAGATGAGATGTGAGTATCTCGAACACAGTGGTACGTGTATCTTCCCCAATAGCACGAGACTCCTGTAACTCTAGTCGAGTCCCCTAAAGATCTAAGGTCACCTGGCGAAGCTGTGCCCTAAACTCCGCCTGCTGTGAGGACTCTCCTACCTCATGTACAGTGTCAGGCTCATCCCTAGGCGCCATCTGACGTCTAATAGGAAGACCTGTCGTCTTGCGAGCTTGACCTCGCATACGTCTGAGTCCATCCCATGATGGAGCTCTCGGTGGAGATGGCATAGGTGCTGGTTCAGGTGCAGGTGCTGGTGCATCAGCCTGAGAAGCAGCTGCAGATGCCTCCGATGGATCGGAGTCAGAACCCGAACTTGAGCTCGGGGTATCGTCTAGTATCACGTAAGGAAACCGCTGATAAATGTATCTCTCTCCATGGTCTGCCATCGCTGTATAAACAGAATACTCGAATCAGTACCATGAAAAATTATATTGAATAATAACATTCAACATACACATGATATGAGACGTCCTCCTATCTTAACGCAACTATTCGTCTTTATAGTTATTGAGGTTCTGCTTGAATTAAAGTAAACTAGAACGCACAAGTATTGCAAATTCCAGTTGTGCTGGCCAGTCAAAACTGTAATTTGTACTACTTGATTATTCTGGCTTAATTCAAAAACAAGTTTTGTTCAATTGTTATGTTCGGTGCTCTCTGTGTAACTATACGAGCCTATGGTTATAGTCTAGGTCTCTAAATCAACCTAATTCTCTATAACCTGTGGCTCTGATACCACCCTGTCACACCCCCACCCCTCGTCACCTCGTGTCTGGCCTGACGTCACTGAACCGGTTGCGGAAGCATAGTGGTGATATCTCCGAGGTGAGGGTGACTTACTTGAACCGATATCATAAGCACACAGGTTAACTTAAAATAAGTACAATACAGGGTTCCGTCATTACAATCAGTATCATAGTTTACAACTAAGTTTATTACACAACTGACTTATTTAATTACAATACTAATTATTAAAGTGCAAATATCTCAAAAGTGCATCCTCACCGGCTATTACTGCTTACCTGCAAAAAGGTTTGAGTTTGAAACGTCAGCACAAAGCTGGTGAGATCGACAGTTCAATTTAAAACAATATGATATGATAAGCGCGTTCTCAAAAGTTCAGTTCTGGATAACCATGGGACCTGTATCTAGTTCCTTTCGGACGTCTAGTCTGTCTCAAGATATTACCCATCGGTACATATCTTAGTGCCTCATTATCTTAATGTCTATCACACCATTAAGAAGTTCAGGAAACAGATAACAAACATTCACACAAGGGGAGATGCAATCCTCCCAGCGAATGGGGTGTCAACCAATAGTACTATCAATGTTTTCTGCTCGGCCACACATGGGTTCACTAGATACAGTTCAAAAATGAGGACTTTCAGTGTCATGATAGAGTTCAGTCTACAGGCCAAAATCCCATGAAATCCCACAAAATCACATGAAATCACACAGATATCAGTGATACATATCATATGTTCATTAAAAGTTCAACAATGTTCCTCGATGTTTATAAAAGATTAAAAATAAAAGGGGTTGTATGAAACTCACCTGATGATAATAGGGTAGCAGTGTATCACCAAACTGATAGTACAGAGATGATTCTGCATTTAGTTATCTTTAATAAGTTATTTATGTTCTAGTTTACTGATTAGATCCTTCTGAACGTTCAATGTCAAAGACATTGCTTAGTAAATCATCAACTCGATATTAATTATATAATTAATTAATTTAAGGTTATATCATACAATGTATGATAATGTAGGAACCTACATTGCATTAGATTCCTAACACAAAGTTGATGACACTCTAGATTAATCAGAATAATCTCAGATTAACCAAATAGTTAATGTTGTTGATTATAATGCTAAAACAGTTTCTAGATGATTTAATGGCTTAGGAGTGATTAATCCTTATTATTGATTACCCAAATATCATGAAATATCACAATGTAGCATCAGAATATGTGAAATAACCAGATTTAACATACTAATCTGACTGTTATCACAAACATCAGATAATTATTCCAATGAGTATGTTAATGATTATGATTAGTTTGAAACACTTGAATTTAACCTTTGTATTTCAAAGATTAATCAAACTAATCACCTACATTGTTACAATCAAATGGTTTAAACCATTATAATCATAGATATGATTTCATGCAAACCGGGCATCACAACGGATCAAAACAAGGATTTAACCGTTAGAACTTCGTGTTCTTCGTTTATAATCAATCCTAGCCATCATCTAGGCAATAATCAACAATCCTAACTATCTCATTACGTTCAAAATCAAGATCTAATCAATCAAAATCAAACTAGAAGGTTAAAACGAACCGTTACCTGTTCTGACGAATTTCTGCGCGTATAACAACGATCAGGACTTGAAAATACGATCCGTGGCACGATCTATAGCTTCAAGTGGCTTTAATATGAAGATTTATGATGTTAGATAGAAGAATTTTCGTCTAGGATGAAGAACAGGTCGAAAATGGTGAGTTTTGAGGCTTCCAACGCGATCAGATCGTTTAAGAACATTTTTAGCCGACATAGCCCGCCAGGCGTAACGCCTGGGTTGGAGGGCTGGGTTAGGCGTAGCGCCCCACGTCACCTTCCGTCACCATTTGATTTTAAACCTTCTTTTCGCGATTCCGGGAGCATACGAACTCCGTTTTGCGCGCGGTTTTCGCCCACGTTCATCATTTTTCACATACTATCAATCCCTAATAACAAAAGTTACTAAATCCTCGTGGATTTCAAGCACGACCAAATGTGCTCACGTCATTAATGCCGAATTCTTCGTACGCAACTGTCACAGTTGGAAATAGATCTATTAGGTTTGACAAACCTCACTTGGTAGATGGGATCTACGCAAGTGTTTGACTAGCCAACACACATTACTATTGTTTGTGTTAGACAATAGTGGCAAGGCAAAACATGCGTTAGCATGCAACAGTCAGCTTCGGTGTCGACCACTTATGTAAATAGTATAAATGACTAGCTATCATGACTATGCATGTGTGATTATGTTATCTACAACATTTTGTTCAAACAGTTGTTTCAAACATTTGTGAATGCTTAAACCTGTGTATGCACCAACCTTTGTGTTGACTTGATTTACATGTTTTCTCAGGACGCTGAGGTACACAAGCAAGCCAGCATGGACTAGGAGATCGAGTCGCATGCATGTTTTACAATTCTGTTATTTGGATTTGAACATTTGAAACTTTGTTTTGTAATCTACAGTTTTCAAACTGTTAGGATTGTTTTGTTTTAAAAACGCTTCCGCAACGTAGAACTTTGATATTACAGTTTTAGACCTAAGTATGTTTTGAAATTCATATAGAGGTCTTCGTTATGTCTAATGATCTGAGATCCTGGTTTGTCACGTCCCAAACGGTATAATTCCGTTAGTTGAAAATTGGGGGTGTGACATAGTAGTTACCTAGACAGGAGTCTAGGAGTATCAACAAACATATATAAAGCATATAATAGGTAAAAGCATTTACGTAAAACAGTTTAATTAAAAAGGTTTACGCATGCTTCTCAGCCCCGCGTTTGAAAACAAAAATGTTTAGAAAAGGGGCTATGAACTCACCTGTGTTGCTCTGTATTGAATTACCACAAATTGCGCGCTCGTTGTTGTAGCCTAGGTGTCTTCGGTTCCTGGGTTGTTTCAAAAGAGTTCGAATACGATAAGTACTTATAATAGTCGTCGTATCTAAGATTTGGTCTCGGTGTGCAACTAAGTGTCCTATGTTACTACTGTGTTTCTAAGACTTCTACAAACTAGTCCATCTTATTACTCGTTAGTAATCCTAATCCCACAAGTCATTATTACAAGTTATTAATTTAAAACATTTTCTAAAGTTATTCACTTTTTGTTAAACATTAAGTCATAATCATTTATTTTAATTTAATAAAGTTCATAAATATTTTTCTTTTATTAAGGTAGAATGAATTTTAAGAAAATGCAATTCACACAAGATGGGCTTGGGTTAAGCCCATTGGGCCAACCTCGGGCCCATTATTAGGCTTTGATTTCCAATGATTTCTTAACGATGATTTGATTAACTAAGCCTGTATAATTTAAATAAATTATCTACGTTAAGTTATATGTCTTTATGGATTTTTCCTAAGAATTAGGTGTTAATATTCAAATCAACACTCCAATCCCTATGTTTCTGTCTTGATTCCCTATGATTTCTCCAAGGTTTCGATCCCCAAATGATGTTATCAACCCTTGTTTAGATCATAGAATTTCTTATGAAATTTCTTGTTATTGAAAATCCTACTAGTCTCTTTGTTAACTTAAATTCCATTTGATAGCTAAAACTCATGTTAAATCCTTAGGGGGTAGGTGTTGGATGCATGCAAAGGAAAACCTATTCCCCTTTTTTCCCATGCACGTCCACAATCAAACCCATGCATGCACACACAGTCCCTTGACCTTGATTAGCTTCGGTACAAGAGGCAGAGCTCGACCGAAAGACCTGGCCGTATGGGCCTTGGGTCGAAGCACTAGGCCGACAGAATGAGTCCCGACCGAATGGGTATAACCGAAGGTGGCCTGGTCGAATGAGCTCCTAGTTCGGGCGAATAGGGGTGGGCCGCATGAGTGCCGAGTGAAACAGGCCTTGGCCGAAAGTGGCTTGATTCTGTGGTTGCCCATTCGGCCGAATGGAGTTCAAGCCTCATTCGATGGGCTGATGGGTTTGTCATTCGGCTAATGTGAGGTCGACATAAGGGCAGCCACGATTTCGACTCACCGACTAGGGATTTAAGTGGGTATTGTTCCTACATCATTCTAACAAGCTTTTGTGAGGCCTCTATGGGTTTGAAGGGTGTTCAACCGGTTTTTAAGAGGGATTCGAACTTAGGGTTTTCAAAACCATAAAAACGAACAAAGAATGGGTCTTTACCTCGAATCAGTCGGTTAAAGGCTCAGATCCACTGTACTTTCGTGTTCTACAAGTGATGGGGGTCGTTTAGACACCAAAATGGCTCGATTTCATGGAGGTTTGAGAGAGTTTTGGCTATGGCTTTCTAGAGAGCGAAAGAAGAGAGAGAGAGAGAGAGAGAGAGAGAGTGAACGAATTTGGGGGTTGAATTATGGTAGGTGAGGGTTGGGTCAAGCCATAAATGCCTCATTAAAGGCTTCAAAATATCCGGGTGTGTTCGGGTCCGTTCGGTTTCGCTTGGTTTCGCGTAGAAGTGTCGGTTTTTCGTCGTTTTAGTAACGAAACGACTCGGTTTTTAAAATAGAATTTATAAAATCAATTTAGGTTGTGATTCCTAATAAATTAACTAAATATCTTTCGTTCACTTTAAATTTTCTGAAATATTAAATTTACTGTTTAAAATCGAATCGTACAATCGTCGCGTGTATTTGTTCGAATCGTCACCCGTACAAATACGACGATAACTACACTTTTCAATATGGTTTTCTAATTATCGGATATCATTCAGATCGTTAAACTTTCAGATATATTCGTACAGATCGTCACCTACACGAATAATCCATCTATTTAGCATTCACGTAACGACATTTGTGTTGTTTTGTTCTGTAAAGCTTCACATACGTTTATACATAATAAGATCCTAACAAATAGTCACATGATGGTTCTGTATTGCCAGATAATTATCTGACTGATAAACCATGTTTTCTGAATTCTGTTTCCCTGAAATGAATCTGAATTTGCTGTTTGATAACATGAAATGATAATGATATATGATATTAATCTGACATAGAATGAAATATGTATAATTTGTACTTGAATACTATTCATGTTATTGTTGAGATCATTGTTCCGGTGACGTTTCCGGCACTGATGTTACAGTCTCCCCTTGTTAGAGAAATTTCGTCCAGAAATTTAAGAGTTATTATCAGATACGTCTTCCTCTGTAAACAGTTGGGGATACTTAGACTTCATGTGATCTTCGCGTTCCCAAGTAAACTCAGGTTCGCGCTTTGAGTTCCAAGAACCTTTACAATCGGAATACGGCTTCGCCTCAGTTGCTTAACTTTGCGATCCATAATCTCCAAAGGTACCTCAATAAAGTGTAACTGTTCGTCCACTTGAATTTCTTCGATCGGGATGAAGAGTGACTTGTCACCAAGGCATTTCTTTAAGTTTGAGACGTGAAACACGTCATGCACACCACTGAGTTCCTCTGGTAATCTCAATCTATACGCTACAGGACCAATTCGTTCGATGATGTCGAACGGTCCCACGTATCGTGGTGCTAACTTGCCTTTCTTCCCAAATCGGACTATGTCTTTCCATGGGGATAACTTCAACATGACACTGTCTCCCACTTGGAATTCCAACGGCTTGCGCCGTTTGTCGGCGTAGTTCTTTTGTCTGCTCCTTGTAGCTTGTAACCTTTGTTGAATATGAGAAATCTTGTCGGTACTCTCTTGAATAAGCTCTGGCCCAGTTATACGGTTATCTCCAACTTCAGTCCAACAGATTGGTGATCGACATTTTCGACCGTAAAGAGCCTCGAATGGTGCGCATCTGATGCTACTATGATAATTGTTGTTGTAGGAGAATTCAATCAGTGGCAAATGAGAATCCCAATTTCCACCGAAATCTAATACACAGGTTCTAAACAAGTCCTCCAGGTTCTGAATTGTACGTTCGCTTTGACCGTCCGTTTGTGGATGGTAAGCTGTACTCAGATTTAACCGCGTCCCTAGAGATTTCTTCAATGATTGCCAGAACCTTGATGTGAATTTGCTGTCTCTTTCTGAAATAATGGACAATGGTACACCGTGACGTACCACTATCTCATTGATGTACGGTCTCGCCAGTTTATCCATCGTGAAGGTCTCACGCATTGGCAAGAAGTGAGCAGATTTTGTTAAACGATCAATGATAACCCAAATCGTATCATGACCACTGGAAGTGCGGGGCAGCTTGGTAATGAAATCCATAGCTATTTGTTCCCACTTCCAGAGCGGAATCTCAGGTTTTTCCGGTAAACTGGACGATTTCTGGTGTTCCGCCTTCACTTTTGCACACGTAAGACATCGGCCGACGTACTCGGCTATGTCTTTCTTCATTCCCGGCCACCAATAAAATCAACGCAAATCTTGGTACATTTTATCAGTGCCCGGATGCACGGAGTACTTAGTCTTGTGTGCTTCATCAAAGATAAGTCTTCTCAATTCTTCTACCGCCGGAATCCATATACGATCCTGGTAGTAGATCACTCCATCAGGCTTAGTCTCGAATTGTTTCTCTGCTCCGCAGTCAAGTTCTTTCTTCAAATTCCCTCGATCAACTGATTCTTGTTGCGCCTGAATAATCTTGTCTCGTAAACTGGTCTCCGCAGTCATTCCCATTGCTCTAATGCACTAGGGTTTGACTCGTTCCTTCCGACTCAAGGCATCAGCTACAACGTTCGCCTTTGGGATGGTACTTGATCACACAATCGTAATCATTCAGAAGTTCAACCCAACGTCGCTGTCGCATGTTGAGATCCTTTTGATCTAAGATATGTTGCAGACTCTTGTGATCAGTATATATGATACATTTAGTGCCATATAAGTAATGTCTCCAAATCTTCAATGCGAAGATTACAGCTCCCAGTTCAAGATCATAAATAGTATAGTTCTTCTCATGAATCTTCAACTGTCTTGATGCATATGTGATGACTTTGTCCCGTTGCATTAGTACGCAACCAAGTCCCTGATGGGAGGCATCACAATACACAACAAAGTCATCACAGCCTTCTGGGAGAGCTAGGATTGGATCATCACATAATTTCTGCTTCAATGTCTGTAAAGCATATTCTTGCTTCTGTTCCTAGACAAACAGTTCACTTTTCTGAGTTAGCTTAGTGAAAGGCAAAGCTATCTTAGAAAAGTTCGAAATAAACCTTCTATAATAACCTGCCAGTCCCAGAAAAAACCGTATCTCCGTCGGTGTCTTTGGAGTATCCCAGTTCTTTATTGCTTCAATCTTGGCGGGATCTACGTGTATTCCCTCGCTGTTGACTACATGACCTAGAAATTGAACTTCTCTTAACCAAAATTCACATTTTAAGAATTTGGCATAAAGTTTCTCTTCTTTCAACAACTTCAAGATCTTTATGAGATGTTGCTCGTGCTCTGCTTTGCTGTCAGAGTAGATCAGTATGTCATCAATGAAGACAATAACAAACTGATCTAGATACGGTGTGCACACTCGGTTCATGAGGTCCATGAAACCGCTGGTGCATTCGTCAATCCGAAAGGCATCACCATGAAATCGTAATGCCCATATCTGGTTCGAAACGCCGTCTTCGGTATGTCTTCGTCTTGAACCCTGAGTTGATGATATCCGGATCGTAAGTCAATCTTCAAGAAGTACTGTGCTCCTTGTAGTTGATCAAACAAATCATCAATCCTCGGCAATGGATGCCGATTCTTAATGGTCAACTTGTTCAGCTCTCTGTAGTCGATGCACATCCGAAACGATCCGTCTTTCTTCTTCACGAACAAGACCGGAGCTCCCCAAGGTGAGTAGCTCGGCCTGATGAACCCGTTGTCAAGTAGTTCATGTAACTGGTTTGATAATTCCTGCATCTCTGAAGGTGCTAACCTGTAAGGAGATTTAGCAATAGGAGTTGCTCCAGGAACTAAGTCAATACGGAACTTTACCGGTGGCTCCGGTGGCAAACCTGGTAGGTCTTCAGGAAATACTTCTGGATATTCTTCCACTATCGGCACGTCTTGAACCTTTTTCTTGTCCTTCTCTTTTTCTACCACATGAGCCAGGAAAGCTACGCACTGCTTTTGTAAACACTTACGCGCCTTAATGCAATACATGATTTTGACACTTCGCTTTGCTTAATCCCCTCGAACTCCAATACACGATCATCCGGCAATGGAACTCTATGTAGCTTTTCAGAACAGATGACTTCCACTCGATTAGAAGAAAGCCAATCCATTCCAACAATGATGTCGAAACTACCCAACTCCATCGGTATCAAATCGATGATGTATGTATGACCATTAAGTGTCAACGGGCAATTCCTGTATATTGTACTGACTGTGATTTGTTTCCTGTTAGCTACTTCTATAATGTAAGGGTATCTAACTGTTCCTCTATAGAATCTAGTTGGCATGCAAAATCGGTAGAGATAAAACTCTGATCCGCACCAGTGTCAAATAGAACAGGTGCATAAAAGTCATGTAAGAGAAATGTACCAGTGACCAAATTTGGGTCTTGGCATGCAGCTGGAGCTCCTATGACAAAAGCTCTTCCACGGGGTGCTGGAGCTGCCTATTGTGCCTTCTTCGGGCAGTTCTTTGCAAAGTGGCCCTGTTCGCCACAGTTATAGCATCCACTGTTGTTCTGGTTGTTGGGTGGAAGGAGAGCTAAAGTAGCATGGTTAACTGCTTGATTGAGAGTCATCCTGCAATTCTGGACCTAATGTCCTTTTCTTCCACATCCCGTGCAGTGACGGCAGGTATTGCTTGTAGCATGATGATACTGGAACTTGTTACAGAGAGGGTATGGGGCAGTATACTGTTTCTTGTTCACATCCTGCGGTGCCATGGCTACTTGGTTGAGTGGGGTTGCCATAGTGTAGTTCTTCAGGGTCTTCTACTTCTTCTTCGGGTGTTGGTGATGATGATGTTTCATGGAAGACTCTTCCTTTGGCTTGGCAGTGTTAGCCTCTTTCTTCAAAGTACCAGAGGCTACCATCAGATCAGTGAGTTTTCCAGACAAACTCACAGCAGACTCCAGAGTGACAGGGTTTGCTGCAACTACTAAACCCTGAATGCAGGCGGGAAGTCCACCTACATATCGATCAATCCTTTTCTCCAGGGTTTGTACCATGTCTGGCACGAAGGCTACCAACTCATGATAGCGGGTAGTGTACCCCAGATGATCAGCTCCTATCATCACATGATTGGACAGTTCAACTTCCAATCTTTGCAGCTCATTCTTTGGGCATAATTCATTCCTCAGTAGTGTCTTGAATTCTTCCCATGGCATTGCCATAGCTTCCTCTCTTCATCTAGCATTAATCTATGAGTTCCACTAAGTTAAAGCTCGCTTGTTGAATGATCTAGCAGAGTAGCGAACTTTGTGGTGCTCTGGACAACTGCTAATGTCCAGAGTAGTCTCCATTTTCTCTATCCATTGGATTAAACCAACAGCTCCCTCAGTACCGCTAAAGCTTGGTGGCTTACATCCCATAAATGATTTGTATGAGTAGTGTGATGTATTTCCAGTGTTTCCACTAGCTTCCCCTGATGAGTGCCCGGTGTTGTGGCTGTCATTCCGGATACGGTTGAGCATATCCGGTATCACTTCTTTCAGATGGTTAGTCAGTTGACTGCTCAGTAAAGTTGCCAATGCAACGGTAGCAGGATCCAGAATCCGTGTCATGATCGGGTTTGGAGGTGGAGAGTGTGGGGGAGGAGGAGGTGGAGGAGGCGGCGGTGGTGAATCAACTGGTGATGGCGTTGACGAATGTGGAGCTGAAATCTATGGGGGTGGCACAATAGAAGGAGGACTTCTCGGTTAGTACAATGATCGAATGTAGAAGACACAATGCAAGTATACAGTTCCTATGTTCTCTACATGTAAGGTCCCTAGGTTATAGTCTAGGCCAAACCGTTTAAACAAATGACCTATATTTCTCTATAACCATGGCTCTGATACCAATCTGTCACACCCCGAGCCGGCGGGTTGGATCGACTTCCCCATCAGGCGGAAGGTTCCCGGGGCGCGATATCGTGAGTGATAATCGAAATGATCAGATTGTTTATATTGCACATGATATATATAAATGAGAAACTGCTAAATGAAAATAGAGTTAAAAAGTTAAATTACATCAGTTAGTTCATAATTTAACAATGTAAATATACTATCAATATCATAAGTCTTCAATCTTGTATCTGCACAAGATATACAAAATAATCTGTGAAATGATGTTTCAAAAATATGCAGGTCCAAAAAGCTAGGTCCTCTAACTGGTATCCTAGTCCAAAAGTAATAACTCCTTAGTTGACATGTTCGTCACCTGAGAAGTCATGCAAAAATAAAGTCAACACATGGTTGGTGAGTTCATGTAGTTTTATAAAAATGAATTTGAATAACCACTGAATGACAACCTTAACCTCACCATTAACCACCTATACCATCCAGTTTAGTATGCTTATATATAGGGCATATGTAGGGTTGAAGCCACCGTCCCACCACATACCAAGCCATATGATATATTATTCCTGGTGATAATTAAGCGTTTCATCCCATAACTTTGATTCCATCACAATTGATTCCATAGCATTTGATTACCTTGAAAATGTTTACCTTGATCCCTCGAAATGACAACCTTAACCTCACCAGCAACCACCTATGCTATTCAATCAAGTATGCTTATATATAGGGCATATGTAGGGGACAAGCCCCAGCCACCGTCCCACCACATACTGGACTGCTTAGCATATTGTTGTTATTGATAATTAAGCGTTTCATTCCATCCACCTTCATTTTAGAATTTGATTTCCACAAATAGAATCATATCTGATTTCTTGAGTTCACCAGTTTTCATGATTACCCCAAAACACTTGTAGAAATATAATATTAAATGTTTAATTAAATTAATAACTAAGCATTTAATTACAACTAAGACATGATGATTAGGCCTTATTTGACTCAATCAATTAGACTTAGTTGTTGGTGGTTGTCCAAGTTGTTTCCTCTCATACGTGGCCCATATCAGGCATGACCCACAAGGAGTCTACTTGTATGTGTCGGGACTTTAATGATGCCCATATCAGCTTGACCCATTGGTCTACTGTACATGCCGGGACTTTAAGGATATCCTTTGATTCTTGATCGTCTTTGATTCTCTTGATTTCGTATGATAGTTTAAGTTATGCTAATATAGCTTTACTACAAGAGTCTACTATTGTGACGGGACTTTCCGTGTGTTACACGTGGTCTTGATTTACATACAACTGACATCCACCTTAACTTAAGCAATTAATGATTTCATTAGATCTTAATGATTTCATTATTTCAATGATTCACACACGGTTATGATTCCCTTGATTTTCTTGATTCTGATCTTTTGAATTCCATGATTTCACAATGATTGTAGATTATTGAGTAGGATCCTTAGTTTACTGATCACACACTGGATTAGATTTCCATTGCATTTGATCTTTAACTTTAGTTCTTTTGATTTCACTTTGAATTTAGATTCTTGATTTTGAACTCGATGGACTAAGGGTTTGTTTAGAGTTTAGTATTAAAGTATTACTCATAAGAGTAATTAATTAACTTATTGATTAATTCAGCATAGTAGTTACCTAGACAAGAGTCTTGGAGTATCAACAAACATATATAAAGCATATAATAAGTAGAAGCATTTACGTAAAACAGTTTAAATAAAAAGGTTTACGCATGCTTCTCAGCCCCGCGTTTGAAAACAAAAATGTTTAGAAAAGGGGCAATGAACTCACATGTGTTGCTCTGTATTGAATTACCACAAAATGCGCGCTCATCATTGTAGCCTATGTGTCTTCGGTTCCTGGGTTGTTTCAAAAGAGTTCGAATACGATAAGTACTTATAATAGTCGTCGTATCTAAGATTTGGTCTCGATGTGCAACTAAGTGTCATATGTTACTACTGTGTTTCTAAGACTTTTACAAACTAGTCCATCTTATTACCCATTAGTATTCCTAATCCCACGAGTCATTATTACAAGTTATTAATTTAAAACATTTTCTAAAGTTATTCACTTTTTGTTAAACATTAAGTCATAATTATTTATTTTAATTTTATAAATTTCATAAATGTTATTCTTTTATTAAGGTAGAATGAATTTTAAGAAAATGCAATTCACACAAGATGGGCTTGGGTTAAACCCATTGTGCCAATCTCGGGCCCATTATTAGGCTTTGATTTTCAATGATTTCTTAACGATGATTTGATTAACTAAGCCTAGATAATTTAAATAAATCATCTAGGTTAGTTATATGTCTTTATGGATTTTTCCTAAGGATTAGGTGTTAATCTTCAAATCAACACTCCAATCCCTATGTTTCTGTCTTGATTCCCAATGATTTCTCCAAGGTTTCGATCCCCAAATGATGTTATCAACCCTTGTTTAGATCATAGCATTTCTAATGAAACTTCTTGTTATTGCAAACCCTACTAGTCTCTTTGTTAACTTAAATTCCATTTGATAGCAAAAACACATGTTAAATCCTAAGTGGGTAGGTGTTGGTTGCACGCAAAGGAAAACCTATTCCCTTTTTCCCCATGCACGTCCACAATCAAACCCATGCATGCACACACAGTCCGTCAACCTTGATCAGCTTCGGTACAAGAGGCAGAGCTCGACAGAAAGACCTGGCCGTATGGGCCTTGGGTCGAAGAACTGGGCTGACAGAGTGAGTCCCAACCGAATGGGTATAACCGAAGGTGGCCTGGTCAAATGAGCTCTTAGTTCGGGCGAATAGGGGTGGGCCGCATGAGTGCCGAGCGAAAGAGTCCTTGGCCGAAAGTGGCTTGATTCGGTGGTTGTCCATTCGGCCGAATGGAGTTCAAGCCTCATTTGATGGGCTGATGGGTTTGTCATTCGGCTAATGTGAGTTCGACACAAAGGCAGCCACAATTTTGACTCACTGACTAGGGATTTAAGTGGGTATTGTTCCTACATCATTCTAACAAGCTTTTGTGAGGCCTCTATGGGTTTGAAGGGTGTTCAACCGATTTTTAAGAGGGATTCGAACTTAGGGTTTTCAAAACTCTAAAAACGAACAACGAATGGGTCTTTACCTCGAATCAGTCGGTTAAAGGCTCAGATCCACTGTACTTTCGTGTTCTACAAGTGATGGGGGTCGTTTAGACACCAAAATGGCTCGATTTCATGGAGGTTTGAGAGAGTTTTGGCTATGGCTTTCTAGAGAGAGAAAGAAGAGAGAGAGAGTGAACGAATTTGGGGGTTGAATTCTGGTAGGTGGGGGTTAGATGAGGCCATAAATGCCTCATTAAAGGCTTCAAAATATCCGGGTGTGTTCGGTTTCGCTCGGTTTCGCGTAGAAGTGTCGGTTTTTCGTCGTTTTAGTAACGAAACGACTCGGTTTTTAAAATAGAATGTATAAAATCAATTTAGGTTGTGATTCCTAATAAATTAACTAAATATCTTTCGTTCATTTTAAATTTTCTGAAATATGAAATTTACTGTTTAAAATCGAATCGTACAATCGTCGCGTGTATTTGTTCTAATCGTCACCCGTACAAATACGACGATAACTACACTTTTCAATATGGTTTTCTAATTATCGGATATCATTTAGAACGTTAAACTTTCAGATATATTCATACAGATCGTCACCTACACGAATAATCCGTCGATTTAGCATTCACGTAACGACATCCGTGTTGTTTTGTTCTGTAAAGCCTCACATACGTTTATACATAATAAGATCCTAACAAATAGTCACATGATGGTTCTGTATTGCCAGATAATTATCTGACTGATAAACCATGTTTTCTGAATTCGGTTTCCCTGAAATGATTCTGAATCTGCTGTTTGATAACATGAAATGATAATGTTATATGATATTAATCTGACATAGAATGAAATATGTATAATTTGTACGTGAATATTGTTCATGTTACTGTTGAGATTACTGTTCCGGTGACGTTTCTGGCACTGATGTTACAATCTGTATATAATCTACCTAGACAGAAGTCTAGGATACATTTAAGTATACCAAAACATACAAGTAAAAGCATTTATGTAAAACATATTTTAAGAAAAGGATTTACGCATGCTTCTCAGCCCCGCGTTTGTAAAACAAAACTGCTTATAAAAGGGGCAATGAACTCACTTGTGTTGCTATGTAATGATTCACCACAAAATGCGCGCTCGTTACTTGTAGATTAAGTATCTTCAATACCTGAGTTGTTTTAAGAGGATTCGAATACTATAAGTATTTATAATAGACGTATCTAGGGTTTTGGTCTCGGTGTGCAACTATGTGTCCTAAGTTGTACTAATGTGTTGCTATGATTCTCTCTAACTATTCTAAATGTATTACTCGTTTATAAACCCTTATCCCGTGAATAATCACTATTAAACTCTAACTATGTAAGGTTTATGTTAGTTACATTCAAAGTCTTTTAAGTAAAACATCTTATTAAATACATTTTAAGTTAAATCCTTAAGTTAAAAATCATTTAATTTAATTTAAAGAAGTTTGTAAATAAATTTCTTTTATCAAAATCATAAATTATTTTAAGAAATATAAGTTACATATTAGACTTAGGTTAATCCCATTCGATTAACTCTAAGTCCATGATGATATGTTTTCGTTTTCCCATGGTTCTTTGATCAACTTCTTTGTATAACCCATCCTAGATAGTTCAAATGAACCACCTAATGTAGTTATGTGTTTTCATGAAATTTGTAAGTGTTAGATGTTAATAATAAATCAACATCCATATATTTAGACTATTGTTTTGATCTATGATGAATTCTCGAATGTGTTAAACCCAAGTAATGTACAAAATAAATGTTTATGTGTCAAAATGTTTCCAAGAAACCTTGGTCTTTAAACCTCCATTCAAGCTTCCTTTAAATAACTCCATGTGTTTTAACCCAGCTTGTATTATTTAATTCATGATCATAACTCAATATTATTTAGAAAAACTTGGCATTAAACCCTAATAGGTTCTTCCGCCCCATGCATGCATTTTACGTAGCCCATGTCTATATCTCCGTGCATGGTTGACCTCCATGTTCCTTTGATTGTAACCATCCTCAAAAGAATCTATTGTTGGCTGAATAGCATGGTTCACCTGAAGGGCTTGACCGTTTATGGGTTTGTCCGAAGGAGGGCACCCGACCGAAAGTGTCTTGGGCAAATGGGGAAAGGCTGAATGAAAATTGGTGCTAATGAAGTTTGGTCCGAATGTGTTGGTGCTCATGAGGCCTGGACCGAATGAATTGATGCTCATGAGGCTTGGAGCGAATGAAAAGGGTGCCATGCGAATGGGAGGATTGGGCCGAATGTGAAGCTGCTTCGACCTTGTGGCCATTCGGCCGAATGTAGGTTGATGAGGCTCATACGGTGAGCTGGGGTTGTTCCATTCGGTGGTTCAAAGCTCAGCAAGGTGGAACCCCCGTTTTTCGAGCTAAACAACTAGACCTTGCTTTCTAGCATGTTCCTAACACATCCTAAGATGATTTAGTCTGGTTTCCCTAAGGTTTTTTGAGGGTTTAATCGGTACTTTAAACTCGAATCTACCTCAAATCGGATGATATACAAGTGTAGTGGTCGTTTTGACACCAAAATGGCTTGATTTGGTGAAGAAATGAAGGATTTGGAGCTTTGAAATCTAGAGAGAGAAAGTAGAGAGAGAGAGAAACAATTTTTTTGGTGATGGTGAGCTGGTAGGTGGGGGTGAAATGAGGCAATTAAATATCTTCTGTTTATTTAAATTTTCTGAAAATATTTAATTTAACTGTTTAAATCGAATTGTACAGTCATCGCGCGTATTCGTTCGAATCGTCACCCGTACGAATACGACGATAACTACACTTTTCAATATGATTTTCTAATTTTTGGACATCATTCATAACGTTAAACTTTCAGATATATTCGTACAGGTCGTCACCCACACGAATAATCTGTCAATTTAGCATTCACGTAATGACATCCATTGTTTTGTTCTGTTAAACCTCACATACGTTTATACATAATAATATCCTAACTAACAATCACATGATGATTCTGTGTCGTCAGATAAATATCTGACTGTTGAACCATAGTTCTGAGTTATGTTTTTGATAAGAATGCGTACTAGTTTCGTGCCAAGCATCAAATGATAACAGTATATAGATAACACATGAAATTTGTACTTGATGTACTGTGCATATTACTGTGTATATCAATGTTCCAGTTACGTTTCCGGCACTGATGTTACAATTAACCATACCCCAGGATTGGATGCTTTTAATAATTCCAGATCCACCCACATTAATTTTTTATCATTCGATTCTTGCGGACCGTAAACATTTAGGACATGAAATACTTCCGAAAATCCGGGAATAGTCCCGCTAACCAGAAGGAAATTCTGATTAGTAACCATCGATTGCTTATGAAATATAGTCGGATCCCACATACTCAAGAGACCACCCGACCTACCGATAGAGGGAACAGCCATTGATTCAAACCCTTGATCCCCCCAATTAGTGGCGGAACTTGACCAAAAGTCTAGGGGGACGAAATAAAAATTTTTTAAAAATTTTACACTACTACACGATAAAAACAAGGGGGCGGTCGCCCCCTCGTCCCTACAAAGCTCTGCCCATGCCTCCAATAACTCTTAGAACTAATTCTTGGACACAAATGAAATTAATCTTATGAGTTTTTTTTAGAGATCTTATCCAATCTGATTTCTTTGGATCTCCCACCCCACGTATATTTATGGATAAGTAATTCATTGGATCAGATTATGATCACCTTCACCTAGAATTTCCTCTCTTACCTCATTATATTTTCCTGCCAGATGAATCCCCACACTTTCAGCAACCCTAATTGTATCAGCAATCTCCTGCTGTAGTTCCTCATTATCCTGTATCTCCGGAATTTGCCCCTTTTCCAGTTCAACTGTGCAAGCCTTCACTGAGTCCATTGAATTTCGTACCATCGATCTAAACTCTCCACTGTTGACACCAAAACCAATAGAGCTTATTAATATTGAGGGGGAGTTATTTAAGTCCGGCCTATAATTGATTTGGCCCACCATGTCATTTCTTAGTTGGGAAATTTCCATATCAGTTCTAGATCTTTTTTTCAGGCGAGGCCCATTCCCAGATCCATTATTGGGTTCACCATCGTGTTTAGTGTTGGATAATGCTGACTTGGCAAGGTTGATTTGGAAGGAAGTGGACCGAGTATTATGGATGGAATAAAACGTTTATGTTAACGTTGGAAGTAGTTCAGTATTTTTTGGATCTTGACCTGGTTTATAGGTTGAGTCAGTATTGCTTGTTTAGTTATAAATAGCTTTTGTGTTTTCTGATTAATTGTACTTGTCGATCTCTTTTGTTTTTCAATCTGGTTGTAAGCTTTAAGCATTCAATAAACATTAAGCTTTTGGCTATCAGTTCTTGTTCTTTCCTTATTTGTTAAAATCAATTTTTGTATTGCTCTTGAAACCAACATTTGGTATCAGAGCTTGCAGTTCTGATCCATCCTTGTATGCCGAAATATCCCAGATTCAATACCATGTCAATCGTGAACCCAGCAGCCCCTCTCAAAGAACCTTCATTCTCTTTTCAGTGTCCCACCCTTACTGCGAGCAACTATACAACCTGGGCAATTAAGATGGAGGCTATTTTGGATGCCCAAGGCGTATGGGAATCCATAGAAACCCCTGATGGTGTGGCCATAGACGAGAAGAAAAGTAAACTTGCTCGTGCCTTCATCTTCCAGGCAATCCCAGAAGAGATTCTTACACAAGTGGCGAAGAAGAGAACTGCCAAAGAAGTGTGGGAATCATTACGAACCAGGTTCATTGGTGTTGAACGAGTTCAAAAGGCTCGTTTACACACATTGACGAGTGAGTTTGAGTCACTGAGAATGAAAGATAATGAAACCATTGATGACTATGCCGGTAAGTTATCAGGAATGGTTTCAAAATATAATAGTGTGGGTGCTGTGCTGAAAGATGTAGATCTCATCAGGAAGATGTTTGATACGGTCGTAGAAAAGTATCTTCACCTGGTGGCATCCATGGAGCAATATTCTGATCTAGAAGAAATGCCGTTTGAAGAGGCCATTGGTAGATTAAAGGCGTATGAAGACAGGCTACGGTTGAAGCAAGGAGGATCCTCGAATGAATCTGCTTTGTTGTTTACAAAGGCAGAAGGTCAGTTCAAAGGAAACAATAAGGGCAGTACAAGTTGTGGTAGAGGAAAAACTCCAGAGAGGGGTGGTCGGCATGGGACAAGGGGTGGCCAAGGAACCGGAAGAGGAAGAGGTGACCGAAATTGGAACAAGTCTTCTTAGGCTTCTGGTAGTTCCTATAAGAAACCATGGGACAAAAGCCACATAAAATGTTTCGATTGTCAACAATATGGACATTTTGCCTCCGAGTGTAAAGGAGAGAAGAAACAAGACCAGGAAGTACATTTGACAAAAGAGTCAGAAGATGAAACAACTCTGTTGTTGAGTGTTTGTGGTGAAGAAACATCAAAGATGGTGCTGTTAAATGAAGAAAAGTTGTTCCCGAGTGAACATGCAGACCAGAATGAAGAAAGCAAAGACATATGGTATCTCGATAATGGGGCGAGTAACCATATGACCGGAAACATAGAAGCCTTTGCTGAGCTAGACACTACGGTTGCTGGGAAGGTGAAGTTTGGTGACAGCTCAAAGGTGGAGATAAAGGGTAAAGGCACAATTTTGTTTAAATGTAAAAATGGGGACCAACTGGTGATTCAAGATGTATACTTCATTCCGGATTTAACTAGCAGTATTCTCAGTTTGGGTTAGATGACTGAAGGTGGATATGATGCATGGATGCATGACAGATTCTTAAGAGTATTTGATGAAAGAAATCGGTTGGTTATGAAGATTCCCAGATCAGCAAACAGGTTGTACAAGATCAACTTGAAGACCTCAAAACCTTTATGTTTATCAGCACGACTGGATGACGAGGCTTGGGCCTGGCATGCACGATTGGGCCATGTGAACTTTCAAGTGATTGAAAGTATGGCTAAGAAGAAAATAGTCATAGGGCTGCCATGCATAACACATCCAGCTGAGGTGTGTGATGCTTTTCTTGTAGCAAAGCAAACAAGACAGAAGTTTCCTGAAGAATCACAATGGAGAGCATCAAGTCCGTTAGAGTTGCTACATGCTGACCTCTGCGGACCAATCACACCACACACATGGGGAGGTAACCGGTATTTTCTTCTCATAGTTGATGATTATTGTAGATATATGTGGGTGTTTTTGCTCAAAACAAAGGATGAGGTTCTTGATAAGTTCAAAGTATTTAAGTCACAGGTGGAAAAAGAAAGTAGATATAAAATCAAGATGTTGAGAACAGATCATGGTGGTGAATTTAACTCACAAGCCTTCATAGATTATTGTGGCCAGATGGGGATAAAAAGGCAGACAACAGCTCCATACACTCCACAACAAAATGGAGTTGTGGAGCGTAAGAACAAAACCATACTCGGAATGACTCGATCCCTCTTAAAGTCCATGAAGGTGCCTGATGAATTGTGGGGAGAGGTTGTTCGCCATTCAGTATATATACTGAATCGAGTTACAACTAAAGCAGTGAAGAACATGACACCGTATGAAGGGTGGGTTAAAAGAAAACCCAACTTGAGGTATTTAAAGGTGTTTGGATGTGTGGGGTATGCAATGAAACTATCTGGTCATTTTTGAAAATTAGAAGATAGAAGTCAACCTGTAATTTATTTAGGGGTTGAACCTGGAAGCAAAGCATATAGGTTGTACAATCCTATAGAGAAAATGGTGGTGGTTTCACGTGATGTTGTCTTCTATGAAGATAAGTCATGGCCATGGAAAGTTGAAAAAGAAAATGATGACCAGTCACCATCAACTTGGACTAATATTAAAGTTGGTGATGTGACTGACTTTGCTCAAACACAAGAAAAAGAGGATGGCAGCTCATTTGGTAGTTCCCATACTCCAATTTTTAATAATGATAATATATTATCACCTTTTTCTACAGGTACCCCATATGAGACAAATGCACAAGAATCCATAAGTAATCTCCAAGACTCATAAGAAAGTATGATCAATAATAATTCAAGTATATTTGATCACACTCCTCCAAAAGGGCTCAAATCGGTGCAACAAATTTATCAAAGAACTACGGCTCTTACTGATGAACAGGTGCAAGAAAAATATGATATGTGGGATGAGTTGTTGCTGGTTAGTGAAGAACCAACAACATATGAAGATGCCGCAGATATCCCGTCCTGGAAAGCAGCCATGCAAGCTGAGATAGAAGCCATTCACAAGAACAAGACTTGGACTTTAGTCCGGTTGCCTTCAAATCATAAGGTTATTGGGCTGAAGTGGTATACAAATTGAAGAAGGATGCAAATGGGAATATCACAAGGCACAAAGCCCGCCTTGTAGCAAAGGGCTATGTGCAGAAAAAAGGAATAGACTTCGAGGAAGCTTTTGCTCCTGTCGCACGTATTGAAACAATTAGATTGATGCTTGCGATGGCTGCAAAAGATAAATGGGTTGTTCACCATTTAGATGTAAAGTCTGCATTTCTAAATGGTGATCTTCAAGAAGAAGTCTATGTAACACAACCAAAAGGTTTTGAAGTAAAAGGAAAAGAGAGCATGGTATTCAAGCTGCATAAAGCACTTTATGGGTTGAGGTAGGCTCCAAGAGCTTGGAACTTGAAGCTTGAAAAGTCCTTGAAAGATATGGGATTTCACAAGTGTGCTCAAGAGCAAGCAGTTTACAAGTTGCACAAGACAGGTTCGATTCTCATTGTTGGTGTATATGTTGATGACCTTATTGTGACAGGGTCTAGTTAAAATATCAGCTTTCTGCAGCTCTCCAACATTTAGAAGGAGACTGTCGGGCCCTAAACTTACTTCCAGAAGGTTTTTGGATTTTCTTTCCACCTTTATTCATTCCATTTGTTCCCTAGGAAAACTTGAACGTACCTGCATTAAATTCATCCTTTTCCCATGCACGTGCATTCCCAGGCACCCTTTCATTCTCCCGAGAAAAATGGTGTCCATCCATCTCCCGCCATGAGCTAGGAAGGTTGTTTGAGTGGCTATCCTCGGAACAGCTTCTGGAGTCCGTAACCTGAACGAATTTAGGAGCCCATGATCTTGGATATTCTGTACCCAACACACAAAAGTTTTGTGTTTCCATTCCAACATAACTTGTTCCTGAATAATGTCCCCTCTGGAGATAAGGATACCGAGACAATCTAGAGAGAGATTGCAGTCTGCAATGGACGCTTCCGACTTGTGAATTACTCTTCCAATCTTCCCACCAATTTGATTAAAGATGAAAGGATCCCATAGATTCGGGGGTACGTCCTGGATACGAACCCATGCAATCCTTTCGAATGGTACCGACCTCCCCTCCCAAACATCTAAATTTGCAAACCATTCTGACCACAAGTCATCCTTAGAAAGATAAGACATTGCTTACTCCTTAGTTAGGAATTGAACAAGTACATCAAACCCTCCTAAATAACGTAACATTGTTTCCCCATGCACCATTGTGAACGCCATCTTCAAACTTCATAGAGAACTTAAGTTCTTTGCTCTCCCTAATAAGGAATTGGAACCCCATAATAATTCAGAAGTAGATGAGAAGGCGTTAAGTTGAATAGTTTTCTTCGATTTAACCTCCTGACTATTAAGAACAACATCCTTGAAAGACCTACCTTTTGTACAATGGTATTCAGCAGTTAGCCAGGCCCAACAAAGTTAGGGAACTACTTATGAAGTTCTTTAGTAGGATGTCGTTGAGCCGTAGCCTTACCATCTCTGTCATACCTGGCTAAATTAACCGAGAGCTTCATATTACCCATTAGGATATTATTTAGCTCATTTTCCATTAGAACACCTTCCATCAGTGACAAAGCCAAAATAGCTCCCCGCCTTATCCTTTTTCGCCGCGACATATGCGTCCAACACCTTTCCAAACTTTTGGAATTGCAAAGCGAGATCCTTCGAAGTACACCATGGATTGAGATTTGTAACATAGAAAAAAGTGTGTGGGTATGAAACTGAGTGACGTCTCCGTTCTTGTTATGGCCTTTGAAAAGTTCTTTGTCTTCTTCTTACCTGCTCCCATGCGTCCTCCTTTGCCATGAAACTTACCACCAAATTTAGATCTAAAGTAAATTCTGTAAATTTATTTTTAATATCACATTAGCAGTCATGCAGTGATTTGTTAATTTTTTTTTAATTTTAATGTGGGATATATGTATTTAAATTCAAGACATTTTGAGATATTTGTTATTAATCCTGATAATATTTAATAATCATTATTATACTAATAAATGAGTAAATGGCACACATGTCACCTTTAAAGAGCATTCTTATACGAATTTTTATGTTTTTTTTCCTATTAAATGTATTTATCTCATATGTTAAATATTAATTTTATTATAACCTTTTTCATATGAAAAAAATGAACTCTATCTAATAAATAAAAGATAGGTTTTTTTGAACGAATTTTCATGTATGTCTTATATTAATGTTTTTCTACTTATCAAATTAAAATATTAACTACCGTTAATTAAAATAATAATATTAAATACTAATAAAAGAATCTTTTTATAAAAAACAAACTTTTAACAAAACTATAAAACATGAGATTTTTTAGAAGAACGAATTTTTAAAAAAATACACATTTAAACCTACCTTTTTAAAAAATAAAGCTTCCATAAAAAACATTTAAAGAAAGAAATTAAAAATATGTAATATATAAAAATAAGATTTTTTTAAACAATAAAATTTTTATAAAAAATTGAAAATTATTAAAATCATTTTTGAATTCCTTTTTTTTTGCAATGTAATTCCAGTGGGTTTTCAGTTACGAATTCGAATATTGTAATCAAGTTTAATTCGAAATAAATAAAAGTCTCGAATGCTCGTTAAAACACCTGCATTCAAAAATTTATATAATTTTATATAAAGGTCTATTTCATTAATAAAGAAATACTAATAATAGCAACACGCGACATAATCTAAGCTTTATATAAATTTTATCTTATAAAAGTTAAAATTCTTTTAAACTTTAAGAATGTTATAATAGGTTATAATAAAATAATAAACATTTTATTAGTAAATAACCTATTGTTAAAGTTATAAAATATATATACATATATAGTGTGTATATGTAATAATAATAATAATAATAATAATAATAATAAGACATTAAATTTATAAAAAGTTTTTTTTTTTAATTTTTTGAGGTCTTATACAAATTATTTAATTTATAAAATCTAATTTATTGAAAGATATAAAAGATTTTATAAACTTTGAGAATTTTTTTCACAATAATGGGTATTTAAACTTGAGGGACAAAAAGGGCCATTTTACAAACTTGTGGTGCGAGTGGAGGAAACTATTAAACAAAAATAGCAAGAGGTGAAGAATTTAAGGGCCCCCAACTGGATACCCACGAACCTGAATCCTAACCTGGACGACATACAAGCGATTCCGGCTCGATAACAACTCATCAAGGAACAAATTAGGAAGGCATTTTCACACGCATTCGTTCCCAATCAACAATTAATTCGATCGAATCCGTAATTAAATGTGAATACCATTCTAAATTAACTCATTCGAACCAAAAATAGGACTTGACTCGAACGCGTATAAAAACAGAAGTAAATCATCACGTTTGGTTTCTTCGACCATTATGAACCTGTATGAACAAAGAATTCGAGCGCACACCTTTTGAGAGCCGTTCAAGCTTGAAAACAGTCGAATCACTCTCTATACTCGAACTCATTCAATCCGAATAGCAAAACATGTAATTCTTGTACCCATACACTCGTATTCAAATGAGGATCAAAAGCCGTAAGCTTTTAATCACTCACGAATCACCATTTCGAAGAACTGAATCCAAAGTTAGGCTAGGATTCATATGAATCAAAACTCAATTCAGGAACCTGTATAAAAATAAATGAGAGCGGATTCCTTCAAGCACCCCTCGCCCAGCCGAGTGGTTAAGATGCTCGTGCTGGGTGGAGGGGACCCGAGTTCGAATTCGGTTGGATGCACCCAGAACCGGTTTTGTGTTTTTTTTTCTTGTTTCCATTCGATTTTTTTTTTCATAAAATAATATTAAAAATTATAAAAAATTTTATTATAATTTCTGTTAAGTTAAGAGATAATTTAAAATAATTTCTTTTACCAAGCTTACGAAATACATATTATTTGATGTAAAATTTATAGTAAATGATTAAAAATTCTAAAATTTGATTTTTAACATTCTGTTATTATAAACTAAATTTTTTTAGATAAACTAAATTAATTTCTTTTATAAAACTTATTAAATAATTCAAATATCATATTAAAATGTTTTTGAATTATTTTAATCCTTACCGTTTGATATTAAAAAAATAATAATAATAAATAAATTAATCAAGGTTTAAGAATACTTTCCAAGATAAAACATATTTAAGATCCAAGTTTTTAAAAATGTTGTCTATAAAATTTTGGGATCAAGATAATTCAAAATGATATAAGGCACATATAAAAGGATTATTTTAAATTTTTAATTCTTTAAAAGTCCAAATAATACCTTTAATGGGTTATATTAAATGACTATTCAAATAAATCATGTTAATACTTTTATTAAGGTATTTAAATGATTTTTAAGGAAAGTATAATAGCTATTTCAAGTTATTAAATCAAAATACTCCTAAATTTTACATTTCAAATGTTTTTAAACATTTACAAAAGAAATGGATGGATTCAAGTGACATTCTTAGATAGTTAATATTCAAAATAATAACTAAAATGAATATTTCATATTCTATTTTACTTGTTATAATAATATTGTTAAATATTCTTAAACAATCAGTCTAGTTTATTCATACAAATAATATTTATAAATAAAAAGAACACATCTGATATTCTATTTATTAAATCAATATTATGCTGGAAATTTTAGATTTTAGTAAAATGAGTTTTTACTAAACTTTGGACCATAATAATTATATGTATTTGTTACGTATTTAATTATTAAAAACTAAGTTTATGCTCTATGATGTGAGAGGATCACAACGAACTAAACTGGGTCCAAAAAGGAGCTAAGATGAATGAGATATCGAAGCTTAAAAGTGTGTAGTTTAAAACATCAGTGGTTGTTAACCATTGAAAGGAATCAGTTGTTGTAACTTTGGAAAGGATTCAGTTGTTGTGATCCGTGGTTATGGATTAGTGGTTCTGTGGTTATCTGATCTGTGGTTATGGATTAGAGGTTACGTGGTTATCTGATATGTGGTTATGGATCAGTGGTTATGTGGTTATCTGATATGTGGTTCTGATCAGTGGTTGTATCCAAGGTTGCGATCAGTGGTTGTATCTAAGGTTGTGATTAGTGGTTGTATCCAAGGTTGTGATCAGCTGTTGCTATCCATGGTTGCTTTCAGTGGTTGCTATCCATGGTTACGAACAATGGTTGTTTACCAGCTGTTAAAGAAACGTCAGTTATTGCATTAAATTATCAGTTTTGACTGACTAATTTAATTTTATGACTGTTAGAAGAAATTAATTGGTTGTTTAAAGAGCAGACTTTAATTTTTGTTGTTTCAGGTACTGATCTATCAGTATAAATACAAGGTTTTGTACCTTGGTTGTGACACACAAAAATACACACTTTCTTGTACAATCTATTTTGTTATCCATACTCTTGTTTCCGGTATTATTTCATGTCCTAGGTTAACTCCGGCAGTGCATACTGCTTAGGCTGTTGTACCCTGAGAGACAGACAGGATTCACATTGGTGGGCCGAAACTTGTTTTAAGGGACCTCTGTTGAACAGAAATCCTCAGCCAACACCTGTTCTTTTTCTGTTATTGTTTTAATCTTATTTTCTTCATTATAATTCCATTTTCATTGTAAGAGTTTGAACATTAAGTTTTTGTTTAAAATTGTATTGTAATATGAAATATTAAAGGAATAAAATATTGATATATTATTCTGTGAACGATGAACCTACAAGCTTAAAACAGATTTCATAAAACCACTGTTCATAGTTCTATGAAATTGAATCAGATTGCAAACAACTGATCCGTCTTTCTTAACATCTGATTAGTTATTTATAACATCTGTTCTGAATTTGTTCAGCACTTAAAACAAGAAGTTTTATTTTGGTTAAGTAAATTTTGGTTTTGTGTAAACCAGAATTTATTCAAAGTAAAGATCATTTCTTTACTTTGGTTTTGTGTAAACCATAATTTATTTAAGTAAAAATTAGTTCTTTACTTTGGTTTTGTGTAAACCAATTTTTTGATTAGTTGAGTTTTGTACTCTTGTTTCAGAAATGGCTACTGTACCAGCTTCTTCTTCAACATTTGTGGGACTATTAGTTGGTACTCATGCTGCGCAAACCATGGCAAATCATGCTCAAAGACCAGAAAAGTTTCTTGGTTTGAATTTCAAGAGATGGCAGCAAAAGATGTTGTTTTATTTGACAACTTTGAACCTTACGAGGTTCCTGGCTGAAACCCCTCCTGCTCCTACTAAAGGAGATGTTCAGAGTGTTAGTGCCGTGGAGGCATGCTGAAACTATGTGTTGAATGGCCTTGTGGATGCATTGTATAATGTGTACTGTAAATCAACAACTGCCAAAGAATTATGGTAGTCGTTGGATAAAAAGTACAGAACGGAGGATGCTGGCACAAAGAAATTTGTGGAAGCCCGTTTTTTGGATTATAAAATGGTTGACTCTAAAACAGTGTTAAGCCAAATCCAAGAATTACAGATTATACTCAGTGACATTCATTCTGAGGGGATGTAACAACTGTGCCAGAAACGTCGCCGGAACAGCGAACGGAACAGTAACGGCACACTAACTCAGGTACAAACTATGCAAACTATTGATGTACTGTCAACTACATAATGCTAAACAGTAAACTATTATGCTATTGTTTCTGAAATCTGATTAAACGTAACAGTTTAACAGTCAGAAACACATCAGACAACATGGAACAGTGATACTAATGCTTATTGATGTGCCATTATGTGTAAACGTATGTGAGGTTAAACAAAACAAAGGAATAACAGTTATTGTTGCGGAATGCTAAACCGATGAGTTATTCGTATAGGTGACGATCTGTACGAATGATTCTGATAGTTTAACGTTCTGAAATAATAACTTAAAAGTAGAAAACAAGAATCAGAAAGCAAAACCATCGTCGTGTTCGTTCGAATGACGATTCGAACGAATACGCGCGATGGTGACGCGTTCTGATGAAACGAAAACGGAAACGATAAAAGATACCAGAACGATCATAAATTCAAGGAAATAAAATATTTCCTATTTTACAATTTTGAAACTCATCATTAATCCAATTAAATGATACTGTTTTAAGTAATCGCGAACAGGTTTAAAAAACGCGTAAAAATATGAAATTCGATGAATAATTAACGTAACTATATTTAAACTAATTTTCTAAAAATATATTATATTTTAAATTGCCTAAAATAATCCTTTTTATTTTAGAAGCGCAAAATACGCGTGACGATCCGGAAACACAACGAAAATACGAACCGAGCTACGAAAGCGAACCCGAAACCTCTCGGGGTATAAATACCCTAAATGAGGGTATTTTCCTCACTTTCTCTTCTTCCCTTTTCTCTCAAAACCCTAGATCCGGATTTAACACCACCACCATTGTTGGAACTTCAAACACTCCTATCTTGGTCAATACCCCGCCAAATCGACCCATTCTTGAACCCACACGAAGCTCGTACTCCCCTCTACACGAAAGTACAGAAGATCGGCGCTGAGAATCTCTAAATCGCAGGTAAACTGAGCTCAAAAATGGCGATTTTAGGGTTTTCAACCCTTAGTGCGACCCACTCTCTTTAGCCGGTCAAACTCCATCCTATTCGAACCCTATGCCCACGAGAACTAGCCTCTACATATGCCAACTCCTAACCCACCATTGAACCTTGAAATGGGGTGATTCGAAACTGGGCATATTTCGGCCGAATGAGGCACAGTAGTGCGTCGAATGGCCCATGGCCGTATGGCCTCACTCGCCGAATGGAAGTCCTTCGCCCTGCCTCATTCGCCGGTTGATACACTTTCGCCACCTCCTCATTCGCTGGCCACCATTCTCATTCGGCTATCCTTATTCGAGACCCCCATTCGCCACACAGCCAACCCGTTCGGCCAGCCCATAGTACAGGCTCAACAGTGCAAGTAACCAGCCCAATACCATGGCCCAACAGTAGGCCCAGCAACAAACAACTTGAGCTCACTTGTTTTGCACCCCGGCCCAAGGAACACCCTAAGAGCCACTGATTCGGCCCTAGGATTAGGAGGCCCAAACATCAATAACTCGGCCAACAGGATTCTTCTTGACCCAACACCATGTTAACTAGCCTAAGACCCTCTAAAGTAGCCTAGGCCTATTGATCCAGATTCAAAATATTCCTTTGGCCCATGAGAAATTGCAAAGGCCCATTCGTCGATTCATATAGTCACATTCGGCCCAACTGTTGGTCCACCAAGGCCCAACGGCCTGTTTTGGCCCAATAGACCTAGCTATCATAATGGTGTGGTCCAGGAAACCATTCAGCCCATTGGGTGGCTCATAAAGATTTAAATGGGACTTGGGGTGGTTTGGGCCCAAATGTACCCTAAGCGGCCAACGGCCCAATGCATAGGCCCACGATTGAATTTAGCCCAACTGAACCAGACCCAACTTGGCCCACAACTTATTATACTTCGGGCCTGGATGAAATTCCTTGGGGCCTGTCACACCCCCAAATTCCCACTCGTGGTGTTAGTCCACGTGGGTGTGACGTGGCCAGGATCACAGCTCATGGTCATATAGAACGACTCTATATGAGTTACACAAACAAACAGTTTTGTAAAAACAACACAGGTTTAATATATAAACAGCGGAAATGCAAATGTTAATCAGCGGAAGTATAAATTGTTGCAGCGGATAATAAAGTGTATCAGACACTACATTGTTTTAAATTGTTTCAAATCAATCAATGCAAACGAAAGCCTAGGACAAGAGTCTATATGCAAGTCAGACTCCTTAATGTATCCTTGTGCGCATCCTAGCTTGCAGTCCACTAGTTACCTGAGAATACATGCGAAAAAGTGTCAACTATAAAGTTGGTGAGTTCACAGGTTTAAGTATTTGAAAGCAGAAAACAGTCATATATACTGAGTATGTTAAATAGTTTTGTTGGATCTACGATCCGTAGAGTGTGTCATGTCATCTTACCGAAACTCGACTGTTCCCATTTGCCTCTGCGGGTCATCGCTGAACCCGACATCAACATCGATATTACACTCGTTATGACCGCAGTCAACGTTGTTGCCGAGTGGGGTTGGTCAAACCCAGTAGTACTACGTAATAACGACTCGTTTGTACACAACTAACGGTAAGGGTAGAGAGGTCTTGATGCGATAATAGTACACTCAAAATAATTTTGTGACATACCAGTCATATATCTAAAGCAGTTGCATAGCATTCTCACCCCAAAAGATTTGTAAAACATTTAATGAGTAAAAGTGGGGCTGTAAACTCACCTGAGTCTGCTTGAGTGCGTTCTTACGAGAACGGAGTAGCTCGCTGGCTAGTAGTTACCTATATCACATAGGTGTTATAAGTTTGTGATCATAATTGTGTGGGTCTCACAGGACCGTATTCATGTCTAAACAACTCCTGGTTGTTATGTGGGTCGCGTTGACCGTGGTTGACCGTGTTGGTCGTGTTGATCGTGTTTGACCTAACGACCCGTTGGTGAATCGTGTGTCGGTTGTGTATCGTGTAACATTCGTGTAAGTGCTCGTCGGGTGCAAAACATGCAAGTCTCGTCTATGGACAACTTACTATTTATAGTAAGTTTCCATTTATGGGAAGTTCACAAAGCATATTGATTTTATAGTTCTAGCATGCTCATTTGTCCTATGTGATCATGTTAACACATAGCGTAAAATCATATGAATTCACATAAGTCGTTGATAACATGTTAGCACGTAAAAGTTTCCTAAAATGGAAAGTTCCCATTTTAGCGTACGTGATATCGGAAACCATCTAACTTAGCATCCAATCATCATATTACAACATTTTAAATCACTTAGCATGCATAAATCATACAACATGTTTATAAATTGGCTTTTGTAAAAATAAAGTTACTATAAATAGTAACTTTGTTGTTTTAGCATAAAATAACCATTTAAGCATTTCTAAACTTATTTTCATGTTACAAATCATCAAAATAATCCATCTAACATCATTTAAACATGTCAACATAACCTAACTCATCACTTAGCAATATTTCATCAACAAAAGTTACTAAATATGGTAACTATGTCAAAATGACTATTGTCAACCTCTAAACCGTATTCTAGTCATCAATATCATTCTAAATACATTAAAACAACATTCTCATATACATGCATGATCATCATTGTCACCAAATCACCATTTCATAGATAAAAGTTTCTATTAATAGCAAGTTCATCAAAACTTATCATTTTCATCATTTTTAATCAAATCTAACTATGAAATCACCTCCCAATATCATCAATAAATATACCAACAAACTCAAAATCATCCCCACATTTTTGGATCATACATGCATGGCCATTTTTCAATATTTTGCATACCAATCATGAGTTCTAACAATACCCATCATCATAGATCATCACAAAACTCAATCTAGTCATCTTAGATCATCAAGAAACATTGTGAAATCAACAAACCCAGAAAATAAATTCGTGCATGTGGGTGATTTGTGCTTGCATGTGGGTTTTACCCATGCATGTGTGTGTATTGATGTGTAAGAGAGTGTTTTAGCCATAGGAACTACCTTAGGAAGTCCTAGAAGTTCGAGATAGAGACTCAACAGCTCCTGGAGCTTCTGGACTATCAAACTTGTGCAGCTACAAGGTGAGGAAGATGATGTGAACGCTCTAGCAACGTCTTCCAACCTTCCCCCAAAGCTTCCTTGTGGTTCTCGAGCTCCAAGAATGGCTTCTATGGCTTCCAAATGAAGGTTACAGGTGCAAATGGCGGAGATTAGCCGAGGGTTGGCGTGTTGGGTCGAAAGAAATGATGAGAATTGGTAGAGTAGGCATAATGGTCTTGGTTTTATAAAGATTTGTCGTCTGACACCCGTCGCGTACCGCGACGAGAGGCCAAAAAGATTCTTCGCGCTACGCGAAGGAATCCGGGAGTCAACTCTTCGCGATGTCTGTCGCGTACCGCGACAGGAACTCCTGTTGGGCCATCGCGTACCGCGATGGGTTCCTGAGTAGCCCAATAAGCTTAGTTTTGTTGTTTCGAACCGATTTTCGCGTATTTCTCGAATACGATCATCATTTCTCGACACTTAAGCGTTGTTCTACTAAATTAGGTCCTCTGGAACCTAGTTGTGCAGTGTATGTGTACTGTGGTTCGATCCGTTCACCAACGTTCGTCATTCAAGACACGTGCAAGTTCTGTGCGATAATTTCTCGAATTATCGGCGTGTTTGGTCCGTTTTGCCACTTGTCACACTTAAATATAATTATTCTAGTGCCACGTATGAAATAATAATACACATTATTATTAAAATAAAATAAATGCTGACCTGGAATTTGTGGGGTGTCACATCATCCCCCAGTTAATAGGAATTTCGTCCCGAAATTCAGTTCGTGTTGTCGGTGTTTGGCTAGTTTGTGAACAAGTGAAGATATTTCCCATCATTTGGTCCTATCGTTTCCCTGTGTATTCAGGCCCTCGCCGTGAGTTCCATTGGACTTTCACAATGGGTATCTTAATAAGTTTCAACTTCTTGATTTCCCGGTCCATGATTTCCCCCGGTTCCTCAACGTAGTGCAGTTGTTCGTCAATCTGGATTTCCTCTAAAGGAATTGCGAGCGTTTCGTTTGATAAACATTTCTTGAGATGTGAAACGTGAAACACGTTGTGTACACTATTCAATTCTTGCGGTAGCTGTAGTTCGTAGGTCACGGGGCCTATTCGTTTTGTGATCTCGAATGGACAAATGTAACGAGGGTTTAGCTTTCCCAGTTTCCCGAATCGAATCACCCCCTTCCAAAGCGAGACTTTAAGAAGTACTCGGTCTCCCATTTGGAATTCCAAAGGTTTGCGTCTCTTGTCGGCATAGCTCTTTTGTCGGTCTCGAGCTGCTGCCATTTTGTTACGTAATTGCGCGATTTTCTTGGTCGTTTTGTACACAAGTTCGAGGCTTGTCAGTTGGCTTTCACAACTTCCGCCCTACAAACGAATGATCGAAACTTACGTCTCTAGAGTGCTTTGAACGTTGCAGCTTGCATACTCGTGTGATGAGTATTGTTGTACGAGGACTTAACTAACGGTAAGCGAGTCTTCCAGCTATTGTCATAGTCATTGACACATGCTCGAAGTGCGTTTTCCAATCTCTGTATAGTTTGTTCGCTCTGCCCATCAGTTTGCGGATGTTAACGGTTCTCATACCCAAATCTTGTGCCCAATGTCTGATGATAGGATTTTCAGAAATGTGACGTAAATCCGTTGTCGCGGTTAGAGATGATCAAGATTGGCACTTCACGTCGAGTGGCCACTTCCTTCAGGTAAATTCGATCCTGTTCTTCTAGTTAGTCGGTCTCCTTGATGGGTAGTGAGTGTGCAGGCTTCGTTAGTCGTTCAACGATTATTCAAATAGTATCGCAACCACTTGCCGTCCTTGGCAGTTTAGTTATTAAGTCCATAGGAATTTACTCCCATTTCCACGTTGGTATCTTGGGTTGTTGAAATAGCCTTGATGGATTCTGGTATTCAATCTTAACCTTTGGGCACGTTAAACACCTACCCACGTAAGTTGTTAATTCTGCCTTCACGCTCGGCCACCGATGGGTCGTCTTTAGGTCATGGTACATTCTGTCAGAGACCGGATGTAAAGAATGTCGGCTCCTTCGGGCTTCATTAATCACTAAGCCCCTCAGTCCTCCGTAGTGTGGAATCCAGTTCCGATCCATAAGATAGTAGGTTACGTCGGCCTTCGCCTCCATCTGTTTATCCGTGTCACGCAGGGATAAATGAGTGAGGTCCTCGACCTTCAGAGCTTCCTGTTGTGCGGTTCGGATTCTGATTGGGTAGCTTTGAGTGAATCGTAAGTTGTAGTGCACGTACGTTTTTGGGTTGTTTCTTTCCGGCTCATCGCGTCGGCTACTACGTTAGTTTTTCCAGTGTGGTATTTGATAGCACAATCACAATTGCCTATCAACTAGTCCCATCTGAGTTGTCTCATGTTCAGTCCCTTCTGGTCGAAGGTGTGTTGCAGTCTCTTATGATTGATGAATATCGTGCATGTCGTGTCGGATAGGTAGTGTCACTAGATCCTCCGTGCGAACACTACGGCTCCCAATTCCAAGTTATGAGACGTGTAGTTCTTTTCGTGCACTTTCAATTGTCGTGACGCATAAGCTATCACCTTCTCGCGTTGCTTCAATACACAACCGAGTCCTTGTTTTGACGCGTCGCAATAAACTACAAAGTCTTCGCACCCGTTCGGTAGTGATAGAATAGGTGCATTGCACAATTTCTGCTTCAACAAGTCGAAAGCAGCTTCTTGTTTCTCTCCCCATTCGGATTTCTTGTCTTTGTGCGTAAGGGAAGTCAATGATTGTGCGATCTTCGAGGATCCCTCAATAGATCGCCTGCAGTACCCGGCCAATCCCAGAAACTGTCGCACCTCAGTCGAAGTCTTTGGTGCTGTCCAGTTCTTAATGGCCTCGACCTTGGCTGGATCTACGTGTATTCCTTTTGCGTTTACTACGTGTCCAAGAAACATGGACTTCGCGAATCCAAATATCGCATTTGGAAACTTTGCGTATTGTTGTTCCCTCTTCAGTAGTTCCAAGACACGCTTTTAAGTGGTCGGCATGTTTCTTCTTGGGTCTTGGAGTACATCAGGGTATCATCTAGGAACATGATTACGAATTTGTCCAGATACGGCTTACACACCCGATTCATGAGATCCATGAATACTGCCGGTGCGTTGGTCAGTCCGAAGGGTATGACCAAACATTCGTAATGTCAATCTTGCGTCCTAAGGATCGTCTTAGGAATGTCCTTTTTCTTGTATCCTCGTTTGATGGTAATCGGAACTCAAAACGATCTTCGGGTAATAGCTTGACCCTTACAACTAGTCTAACAAATCGTCCATTCGTGGTAATAGTATCAATTCCTGTTTGTCACCTTGCTTGACTCTCGGTAGTCGATACACATTTGGGAAGACCTGTCTTTCTTTCTCACAAGCAGGACTGGTGCTCCTCGTGTTGATAATCTTGGTCTGGTTAATTCTTCGTCTAACAACTCTTGCAATTGATTAGTCAGTTTCTTGCATCTTAGTTGGACCAATTGGTATGGCGCTTTGACGGTTAGTGCGGCTCACGGTGTGAGTTCTATCCGAAACTCCACTTGTCTCTTTGGGGTAGTCCAGGTAGATCTTCTAGAAAATTACAAACAACTTCAATATCTACCATTTTTCTTTCCTTCTATGTTTGTCTCGTGATACGAACTAATATCGTTGAGTATCCTTTCTGTAGGTACTTGCTAGCCTATGACGTGGTGTTTCGCGTTATTCTCCGTCGTTCTCTCTGAATAGGGATCTGATTACCCTTTGACAACGTAACATTGATCTATCTTCTTATTGCACACACTCTCTGCTTGGTCTGTAGTTACTAGTCTGTCCCCACCACTGCATCAAAGTTTTCGGGACTTACTGAAATTTGGTCGACCTCAAATTCGTGACCCGTCAACACCAAGGCGTATCCTTTGAAAATGGGTTGTGTCTCAATCAGCTTACAGTCGGCTAACTCTTACAGTCTAAGGATGTTGGGGTAGTGTTAAGCATTTTACTAAATTCGCTAAGCATCAGGCTACTCTTAGCACCAATATCACATTACATACTAGCATAGGCATTATGTAAAAAGGAACGTACCAGTCACAATGATAGGATCATCTTTTGCTTCTTTGGAGTCATTTACAATTGCAGGAGTCATTGTCACGCTTTCTTTTTCCTTCAGCTGTGGGCAATCCCTGCGCCAATGCCCAGGCTTGCCACACTTATAACATCCTTTAACGACTTTCTGGTTGTCTTTGCTACCAACTGGATTGCTTCTACACTCCTTGGCCATGTGACCGTTTCTTCCGCATTTCCGACATCGATAGCGTTCACACTGGCCGTTGTGATGATATGGGCATCTTTTGCACTTAGGGTATTTCCCTTGGTAGGCATTCTTGCCCTTGGTACTGGATGGCGTAGCAGTACAGTCGCTAGTTGTCGCTGACCGGTTATGGAGTTGCATTTGTTGGGAAGAGGGAGTTTGGTTGTGACTAGGCTCCCACTTGCGCTTGCGATCCTGAGGCTTCAGGTGTTCACCCTTCTTGGGTAGCTTACCCTCTGCTACCGCTTGGTTAGTCAGATGATAAGCCAAACAAATAGTGGGTTGAATGAGTGTGGGGTCTGTTGCGGTAATCAGGCTTCGGATTTGTTTAGGTAATCCACTAACGTATGGATCGATCTTTCTGTAGTCCGGAGTCACCATTTCTGGGTATTGTTTACACCATTCGTGAAATCGAGTGGTGTATTGTTCGATTTCAGATCCTTCCATTTTGTGATTCCAAAACCGCTCCAGTTCCTTGGTTTCGTTCTGTGGATGGTATTCTTCCTTCAACATTTTAACGAAGTTTTCCCAGGGAATTGAGTTAGCAGTCCCCAGACTCAGTGTCTGGACATGCGAATTCCACCAAGTGAGGGCTTGTCCTTCTAGAGTCCCGGTAGCAAATTTCACTTTGTCTTCTTCAGAACACTGGCACATGTGGAAGATTGATTCGACCCTCTTAACCCATTGGAGCAGTCCTACCGCTCCTTCTGATCCCGTGTATGGTTGAGGATGGTAGCTGAGGAAAGTTTTGAAGGTGCATTCTCTTGAGCTGTTGTTGTGAGTCTCACTTCCTGTCTCACTGTTTAAGCATGCAGCCTCGTAATCCGTAATGGCCTTGTTAACCAGTTGTTCTACCATGGCCTCGACAGTCGCAGAATCGATTGACGGGTTGTTGGTGCGCACATACGTTCCTTGACCATCCATTTGTTGGTATCTATATACAACAGATATTGTATTACTCACTGTTAGAGTTATTGCGTGTAAGCATGTGTAGGGAGCAAATATATCATAAGTTTAAGGTACCATTTCAAAAGTAGGATCATAGGTTTGACGAGATTACTACTACCAAAATGATTTGTATGAGCACAACTCGCTCATCTCGGTTCTAACAATAGTACAATACTTCATATAGTAAAGAAATAAACTACTCGGTGGAAACAGCGGAGCTCGAATCTCCACTTCCAGAGGTGTACTATACAGTTTCCCAGCTGGTTGTAGCTTATCAATTGAACTTGCCAGAATTCGTATGTACCTATAAATTCACGATTACGTTGGCCACCATAATCGTCAATTTATCTTACACAGTCATTCTAGTTCATTCAATCTCGAGCTACTTAACAATCTCGGGTTCGAAGTTTTGCTTCCTGAGTGTCGATACCAAGGCTACAATCCATAAACATGCGTCTTTTGACTGGGTTTACACTCAAGAAAGAGGTTGGAAAAGGCGTTCGATTTGAGTTGGATTGTGCCATAGGGGTCTTCTTCATAGCATAGAAGAGTTTCCCTTCGGTCTTGAGTTCGCCTTTTCTCTAATCCCCTTGCACAGGTCGCAAGTGTAGTTGAGTGTTAACGCCCACTAAGGGTGCCCGAGGCATGATCGTAAGAGTCAGATCAAATCACAAAGCATGTTGTTAAGTTAAGCACATAATGTGTTGTGTGAAACTAGTGTAGTGTCTAATGTAGAGCAGTGGCTATAGTCTAAGTTCACTACATGCAAACCTAGTTCTCTATAACCAAGGCTCTGATACCAGTCTGTCACACCCCCAAATTCCCACTCGTGGTGTTAGTCCACGTGGGTGTGACGTGGCCAGGATCACAGCTCATGGTCATATAGAACGACTCTATATGAGTTACACAAACAAACAGTTTTGTAAAAACAACACAGGTTTAATATATAAACAGCGGAAATGCAAATGTTAATCAGCGGAAGTATAAATTGTTGCAGCGGATAATAAAGTGTATCAGACACTACATTGTTTTAAATTGTTTCAAATCAATCAATGCAAACAAAGCCTAGGACAAGAGTCTATATGCAAGTCAGACTCCTTAATGTATCCTTGTGCGCATCCTAGCTTGCAGTCCACTAGTTACCTGAGAATACATGCGAAAAAGTGTCAACTATAAAGTTGGTGAGTTCACAGGTTTAAGTATTTGAAAGCAGAAAACAGTCATATATACTGAGTATGTTAAATAGTTTTGTTGGATCTACGATCCGTAGAGTGTGTCATGTCATCTTACCGAAACTCGACTGTTCCCATTTGCCTCTGCGGGTCATCGCTGAACCCGACATCAACATCGATATTACACTCGTTATGACCGCAGTCAACGTTGTTGCCGAGTGGGGTTGGTCAAACCCAGTAGTACTACGTAATAACGACTCGTTTGTACACAACTAACGGTAAGGGTAGAGAGGTCTTGATGCGATAATAGTACACTCAAAATAATTTTGTGACATACCAGTCATATATCTAAAGCAGTTGCATAGCATTCTCACCCCAAAAGATTTGTAAAACATTTAATGAGTAAAAGTGGGGCTGTAAACTCACCTGAGTCTGCTTGAGTGCGTTCTTACGAGAACGGAGTAGCTCGCTGGCTAGTAGTTACCTATATCACATAGGTGTTATAAGTTTGTGATCATAATTGTGTGGGTCTCACAGGACCGTATTCATGTCTAAACAACTCCTGGTTGTTATGTGGGTCGCGTTGACCGTGGTTGACCGTGTTGGTCGTGTTGATCGTGTTTGACCTAACGACCCGTTGGTGAATCGTGTGTCGGTTGTGTATCGTGTAACATTCGTGTAAGTGCTCGTCGGGTGCAAAACATGCAAGTCTCGTCTATGGACAACTTACTATTTATAGTAAGTTTCCATTTATGGGAAGTTCACAAAGCATATTGATTTTATAGTTCTAGCATGCTCATTTGTCCTATGTGATCATGTTAACACATAGCGCATCATCATATGAATTCACATAAGTCGTTGATAACATGTTAGCACGTAAAAGTTTCCTAAAATGGAAAGTTCCCATTTTAGCGTACGTGATATCGGAAACCATCTAACTTAGCATCCAATCATCATATTACAACATTTTAAATCACTTAGCATGCATAAATCATACAACATGTTTATAAATTGGCTTTTGTAAAAATAAAGTTACTATAAATAGTAACTTTGTTGTTTTAGCATAAAATAACCATTTAAGCATTTCTAAACTTATTTTCATGTTACAAATCATCAAAATAATCCATCTAACATCATTTAAACATGTCAACATAACCTAACTCATCACTTAGCAATATTTCATCAACAAAAGTTACTAAATATGGTAACTATGTCAAAATGACTATAGTCAACCTCTAAATCGTATTCTAGTCATCAATATCATTCTAAATACATTAAAACAACATTCTCATATACATGCATGATCATCATTGTCACCAAATCACCATTTCATAGATAAAAGTTTCTATTAATAGCAAGTTCATCAAAACTTATCATTTTCATCATTTTAATCAAATCTAACTATGAAATCACCTCCCAATATCATCAATAAATATACCAACAAACTCAAAATCATCCCCACATTTTTGGATCATACATGCATGGCCATTTTTCAATATTTTGCATACCAATCATGAGTTCTAACAATACCCATCATCATAGATCATCACAAAACTCAATCTAGTCATCTTAGATCATCAAGAAACATTGTGAAATCAACAAACCCAGAAAATAAATTCGTGCATGTGGGTGATTTGTGCTTGCATGTGGGTTTTACCCATGCATGTGTGTGTATTGATGTGTAAGAGAGTGTTTTAGCCATAGGAACTACCTTAGGAAGTCCTAGAAGTTCGAGATAGAGACTCAACAGCTCCTGGAGCTTCTGGACTATCAAACTTGTGCAGCTACAAGGTGAGGAAGATGATGTGAACGCTCTAGCAACGTCTTCCAACCTTCCCCCAAAGCTTCCTTGTGGTTCTCGAGCTCCAAGAATGGCTTCTATGGCTTCCAAATGAAGGTTACAGGTGCAAATGGCGGAGATTAGCCGAGGGTTGGCGTGTTGGGTCGAAAGAAATGATGAGAATTGGTAGAGTAGGCATAATGGTCTTGGTTTTATAAAGATTTGTCGTCTGACACCCGTCGCGTACCGCGACGAGAGGCCAAAAAGATTCTTCGCGCTACGCGAAGGAATCCGGGAGTCAACTCTTCGCGATGTCTGTCGCGTACCGCGACAGGAACTCCTGTTGGGCCATCGCGTACCGCGATGGGTTCCTGAGTAGCCCAATAAGCTTAGTTTTGTTGTTTCGAACCGATTTTCGCGTATTTCTCGAATACGATCATCATTTCTCGACACTTAAGCGTTGTTCTACTAAATTAGGTCCTCTGGAACCTAGTTGTGCAGTGTATGTGTACTGTGGTTCGATCCGTTCACCAACGTTCGTCATTCAAGACACGTGCAAGTTCTGTGCGATAATTTCTCGAATTATCGGCGTGTTTGGTCCGTTGTGCCACTTGTCACTCTTAAATATAATTATTCTAGTGCCACGTATGAAATAATAATACACATTATTATTAAAATAAAATAAATGCTGACCTGGAATTTGTGGGGTGTCACAGGGCCCAGCAAATTCAGCTCGTGACCCACAAAACTTGATCCATGACCTACTCCTAAGGCCCATGGCCTAACTTTTGGGGCCATGATGCAAGTAACTTGGTCAGCAGTTTACTTTTGACTCAAATAAGGTTTCTTACAACTCAATTCCAATTCAGGCCCAACATTTCTTATTGGGCCCACATCTAGCCCAACAATACCCTCGGGGCCCAAGGGAGGCCCACAAGGCCATTTGATTTTTAGGCCTTGTAACACTTGATCGGGTCATTTCATTCCAGCAGCTTATATCCTTGGCCCACACATTCCAATTAGACCTAACAACTCTTAATCAGTCAAGAATAGCTCAAGGCCCAAGGGTTTCGGCCCTAGGCCCAACTTGTTATACAAAGGCCCAACATTTGACTTGGTCACATGGTTCGGTCCACATCTATTATAGGCCCACATGGGTTTAACATCTTTCATAAACTCAAAACATTATGTGTCAAGAGGTTATTGTCTAACTAATTCATTATTATATGAATAATGTTCACAACTACAAGATAATAACTCTTAATAACATTTGTTTAAAACAAATTCAAGGGACCGAACGGGAATTATGACCAAGTCTTACGTGGATTAGCCAACTTTAAGGCTAACACCTACACATTATACACACAAGACTCTACAAATTTATACTTACATAAATAAACAACGTGAAATCAATACAGGAACGTGAATACACAACCACAACAATCAAGAGCGCGTGCATTGTTAAGCTAAGTCAACCTTAACCACTACAAGGTGAGTTCATTGTCCCTTTTCAAACATATTTGTTTTACCTCGGGACTGAGAAGCATGTATATTTTTTTTAAGCAAATATTGAAATGTTTTTTTTTAAGAAATGCTTTTACACTTATTCGTGGTGCTTATACTGTATGCTTGACACGTATGACTTATTGCTTATACTTAAACTTTATGTTTGATACTTATGCTATGAAACTTTAGGCTAAATGCCTATACTAAAAGCTAGGTGCTTAAACTATACGCTTGATGTTATGCTATAAACTCGATACTTAGACAACATACTCGATGCTAAGGCTTTGAAACACTTAAGCTAAATGCTAACACTTGATACACTCGCTTCGAAAACTAATACTAGGAACGCACATTCTAAACACCAATACTTTATATCTTTATTCTAAAGGTTAATCTCTTACACTCTTAATCTAGGTGTTAAAGCCAGCTTTACACATACACTTATTTGCTTAAACTTAAACCCGAGAACTGAACTCACAGAGACTTATATGCTTAGAATTCTTAAAGCACGTAATTGCTTGAAACTCTTGGATGCTTGACACGGTGGAAGTCTTGATACTCATAACTGCCTAAGACACAACTAAAACTAAATGCTATTTGATTATGCCAAGTACTAAAGGCATAAGACACTATTCAAACTCAATGCTATTTGATTATGCCAAGTGCTAAAGGCATAAGCTACTTGCTAATACTAAAGCTAGGTGTTAATACCAAGTGCTAAGGGTAATTGCTATCTGATGATGCTAATGTGAATGCTTGATATACTTGGGAAGACTCAGACAACAGACTGATTGACCGCCGCGTCTTGACATTGGTCAAGCCCTACTAGTCATCAGTAAAACTATGGGGATGCCTTAAACTCGTATACTTAAGCTAAAGGACATTGTAGGACAGACTGTTGACCGCCGCGTGTTGACCTAAGTGTCAACCCCTACTAGTCATCAGTGTTCCTCCTTGTCGGACATCGCAAGATTGACTGATGGCCGTCGCGTCTTGACATTGGTCAAGCCCTACTAGTCATCAGTGCTCTTCGGTGTTAAAATCATGCAAGACAGACTGATTGACCGCCGCGCCTTGACAGTGGTCAAGCCCTACTAGTCATTCAGTGTTCTTCTTGATTTAATCATCAGGACCGTTATGGATGGATGCTAAATTCCCTAGGGTATTAAGCTGTCCATAATGGTGCCTCTCAAACTTGATACTCATATACTACTTTGTGCAGGATGAATGTTAGGTAAGACGCTTAATTATCATTAACAGCAATGTCCTATGCGACTTAGTATGTGGTGGGACGTCGTCTGGGCGGGTCGTAGGCTTGACCCAGGGGTATGCCCTATATATAAGCATACCGAGTTGGATGATACAGGTGGTGTTAATGAGATTAGGGTTGTTACCTAAGGGATACATGAATGCTTTTGGGGGATTATCATAAACTTCTAAACACGATGCTTGTTAAACTCATACTGAAGCTAATACATACAAATAACATAGACTTGGAAACTTTGAATCAATAAACAAAAGCTATTTTTCACATACTAAAACTACATGAACTCACCAACCATTGTGTTGACCTTGTTTTCTTACATGCTTTCTCAGGTGACGCACAGGTATAAGCTAGGGATCGGAACTTTGCATGCTAGGTAGCCCAATTAGAGGACCCAACAGATTTTTGGAAAGCACATCTTTTGTAGTTAATACGAATCTCTTTTGATATCTTGTATAGATACAAGATAGAAACATTTGATTCTTTTGGAAAGGTTTACTTGGTTAAATTATCAAACATCGACATTGTAATTTAACTTTGTAATCCTATCTTAATGCTTTATTGTGCTTTAGATATTCTTAACATTGATGCTATGTAAACAATCTGATCAATCCGATTATCACTCACGATATCACGCCCCGAGAACCTTCCGCCCGACGGGGACTTCGATCCAACCCCGCCGGCTCGGGGTGTGACAGATTGGTATCAGAGGTCAAGGTTATAGAGAATAATAGGTCATTTACTTAAATGATTTGGCCTAGACTATAACTTAGGGACCCTCATGTAGAGAACTTAGGAATATGTTTGCATTATGTTTTCTGCATTCGATCACTGCACTAACCAAATCCTTTTGGTTATGATCAGAATGCCGCCAAGAAAACAGCCTACTACTCAGACTTCTGCACCACATTCTTCTACTCCTACACCACCAGATTCACCACCGCCACCGCCACCGCCACCTCCTCCTCCTCCACACTCCCCACCGCCAGGCTCAAACACTGTTCAGATGATAGATCCTGCTACCATCGCTCTGGCGACACTGTTGAGTACCCAATTGACTAGCCAACTGAAAGATGTCATCCCAGAGATGATAAATCGGATTCAAGGCCATGGCAACACCTCTGGCCATACTACAGGAGAGGCTAGTGGAAACACTAGTCATACTTCTGACTGCTCCTACAAATCCTTTGTAGGATGCAACCCACCAAGCTTTACTGGTGCTGAAGGAGCTGTTGGACTGATCCAATGGCTAGAGAAAATGGAGAATACACTGGACATAAGCGGTTGTCCAGAACACCACAAAGTTCGCTATGCAGCGGGATCATTTAGCAAGCGAGCATTGACATGGTGGAATGCTCAGATTAGAGCAAAGGGGAGAGATGAAACAATGGCGATGCCCTGGGCAGAGTTCAAACTCCTACTGAGGAATGAGTTCTGTCCGAAACATGAACTGCAGCAATTAGAGGTTGAGCTCTCGAACCATGTGATGAAGGGAGCCGATCATATGACTTTTACCAACCGCTATCATGAACTGGTAGCCCTGGTGCCAGAGATGGTGCCAACATTGGAAAAGTTGATTGATCGATATGTAGCAGGATTACCTTCCTGTATTCAAAGCATTGTATTGGCTTCATATCCTGCTACACTGGAGTCAGCTATCTCCCTCTCAGCCAAGCTTACTAAAGTAATGGTGAAATCAGGAGAGTTGAAAGACGACTCGGGCAAGACTAAAGAGGAACAACCGAAGAAGAAACAAAAGGTCACTCGAGACTACGCGACACCCGTGACTCTTCATCAAATTGCTACAGTGCCTGCTAAAGCTACACGCAAACCCTACTCAGGCGTACATCCTCAATGTGCACAATGTCAGTTTCATCATGCTGCCACAATGCCGTGTAGGCAGTGTACCAACTGTGGCCGAAAAGGTCATCTGGTACAACATTGCCGAACCACACCGGCACCGGTCGTAAACAACGCCGCCATGGCAATGCCACCACCACAAAACCCTGGCAATTACAACAATAACAATCGGGGATGCTATAACTGTGGAGAACTAGGTCATTTCTCCAGAGACTGCCCGAAGAAGGCACAACAAGGAGCTCAAGTGCCTCGTGGGAGAGCATATATGATTGGAGCCGCTGCAGCACGCCAAGACCCGGAGACGGATACTGGTATGTAGTATCTCCTTACTCACAAGACTTTATTTCATTTTGATACTAGTATGAATAAGAAATTCATCTTATTCTTATTAGTATAAACACATGAGTATTCCATGGAACTTAGAAATCCTTTTATTGGGATACAAACAATGAAAGAGTGCCTAGTTAATACACATAACATACTAAGGAGACAATAGCTAACACTAAGATTGTGTAACAATTGATGCTCAAGGCATCAACTAGTTTGAGCAATAGGGTGTTGGAATCATACATAGACTTAGTAAGCCGTAACAGTAAGACACTTATGCACAATAAGATTAGCGAAACTTTGAGGTCGTACATGAGAATCCCAAACAGAACCCAGATTTGACATGGGAGTGTAGGGACAACACACGAAACAAAGTCTTTCCACTTGCTTACAAAGAAAGTCGTACCGATAATAACTTTTAAATTTCGGGACGAAATTTCTTTAACAAGGGGAGACTGTAACAACTGTGCCGGAAACGTCGCCGGAACAGCGAACGGAACAGTAACGGCACAGTAACTCAGGTACAAACTATGCAAACTATTGATGTACTGTCAACTACATAATGCTAAACAGTAAACTATTATGCTATTGTTTCTGAAATCTGATTAAACGTAACAGTTTAACAGTCAGAAACACATCAGACAACATGGAACAGTGATACTAATGCTTATTGATGTGCCATTATGTGTAAACGTATGTGAGGTTAAACAAAACAAAGGAATAACAGTTATTGTTGCGGAATGCTAAACCGATGAGTTATTCGTATAGGTGACGATCTGTACGAATGATTCTGATAGTTTAACGTTCTGAAATAATAACTTAAAAGTAGAAAACAAGAATCAGAAAGCAAAACCATCGTCGTGTTCGTTCGAATGACGATTCGAACGAATACGCGCGATGGTGACGCGTTCTGATGAAACGAAAACGGAAACGATAAAAGATACCAGAACGATCATAAATTCAAGGAAATAAAATATTTCCTATTTTACAATTTTGAAACTCATCATTAATCCAATTAAATGATACTGTTTTAAGTAATCGCGAACAGGTTTAAAAAACGCGTAAAAATATGAAATTCGATGAATAATTAACGTAACTATATTTAAACTAATTTTCTAAAAATATATTATATTTTAAATTGCCTAAAATAATCCTTTTTATTTTAGAAGCGCAAAATACGCGTGACGATCCGGAAACACAACGAAAATACGAACCGAGCTACGAAAGCGAACCCGAAACCTCTCGGGGTATAAATACCCTAAATGAGGGTATTTTCCTCACTTTCTCTTCTTCCCTTTTCTCTCAAAACCCTAGATCCGGATTTAACACCACCACCATTGTTGGAACTTCAAACACTCCTATCTTGGTCAATACCCCGCCAAATCGACCCATTCTTGAACCCACACGAAGCTCGTACTCCCCTCTACACGAAAGTACAGAAGATCGGCGCTGAGAATCTCTAAATCGCAGGTAAACTGAGCTCAAAAATGGCGATTTTAGGGTTTTCAACCCTTAGTGCGACCCACTCTCTTTAGCCGGTCAAACTCCATCCTATTCGAACCCTATGCCCACGAGAACTAGCCTCTACATATGCCAACTCCTAACCCACCATTGAACCTTGAAATGGGGTGATTCGAAACTGGGCATATTTCGGCCGAATGAGGCACAGTAGTGCGTCGAATGGCCCATGGCCGTATGGCCTCACTCGCCGAATGGAAGTCCTTCGCCCTGCCTCATTCGCCGGTTGATACACTTTCGCCACCTCCTCATTCGCTGGCCACCATTCTCATTCGGCTATCCTCATTCGAGACCCCCATTCGCCACACAGCCAACCCGTTCGGCCAGCCCATAGTAGAGGCTCAACAGTGCAAGTAACCAGCCCAATACCATGGCCCAACAGTAGGCCCAGCAACAAACAACTTGAGCTCACTTGTTTTGCACCCCGGCCCAAGGAACACCCTAAGAGCCACTGATTCGGCCCTAGGATTAGGAGGCCCAAACATCAATAACTCGGCCAACAGGATTCTTCTTGACCCAACACCATGTTAACTAGCCTAAGACCCTCTAAAGTAGCCTAGGCCTATTGATCCAGATTCAAAATATTCCTTTGGCCCATGAGAAATTGCAAAGGCCCATTCGTCGATTCATATAGTCACATTCGGCCCAACTGTTGGTCCACCAAGGCCCAACGGCCTGTTTTGGCCCAATAGACCTAGCTATCATAATGGTGTGGTCCAGGAAACCATTCAGCCCATTGGGTGGCTCATAAAGATTTAAATGGGACTTGGGGTGGTTTGGGCCCAAATGTACCCTAAGCGGCCAACGGCCCAATGCATAGGCCCACGATTGAATTTAGCCCAACTGAACCAGACCCAACTTGGCCCACAACTTATTATACTTCGGGCCTGGATGAAATTCCTTGGGGCCCAGCAAATTCAGCTCGTGACCCACAAAACTTGATCCATGACCTACTCCTAAGGCCCATGGCCTAACTTTTGGGGCCATGATGCAAGTAACTTGGTCAGCAGTTTACTTTTGACTCAAATAAGGTTTCTTACAACTCAATTCCAATTCAGGCCCAACATTTCTTATTGGGCCCACATCTAGCCCAACAATACCCTCGGGGCCCAAGGGAGGCCCACAAGGCCATTTGATTTTTAGGCCTTGTAACACTTGATCGGGTCATTTCATTCCAGCAGCTTATATCCTTGGCCCACACATTCCAATTAGACCTAACAACTCTTAATCAGTCAAGAATAGCTCAAGGCCCAAGGGTTTCGGCCCTAGGCCCAACTTGTTATACAAAGGCCCAACATTTGACTTGGTCACATGGTTCGGTCCACATCTATTATAGGCCCACATGGGTTTAACATCTTTCATAAACTCAAAACATTATGTGTCAAGAGGTTATTGTCTAACTAATTCATTATTATATGAATAATGTTCACAACTACAAGATAATAACTCTTAATAACATTTGTTTAAAACAAATTCAAGGGACCGAACGGGAATTATGACCAAGTCTTACGTGGATTAGCCAACTTTAAGGCTAACACCTACACATTATACACACAAGACTCTACAAATTTATACTTACATAAATAAACAACGTGAAATCAATACAGGAACGTGAATACACAACCACAACAATCAAGAGCGCGTGCATTGTTAAGCTAAGTCAACCTTAACCACTACAAGGTGAGTTCATTGTCCCTTTTCAAACATATTTGTTTTACCTCGGGACTGAGAAGCATGTATATTTTTTTTAAGCAAATATTGAAATGTTTTTTTTTAAGAAATGCTTTTACACTTATTCGTGGTGCTTATACTGTATGCTTGACACGTATGACTTATTGCTTATACTTAAACTTTATGTTTGATACTTATGCTATGAAACTTTAGGCTAAATGCCTATACTAAAAGCTAGGTGCTTAAACTATACGCTTGATGTTATGCTATAAACTCGATACTTAGACAACATACTCGATGCTAAGGCTTTGAAACACTTAAGCTAAATGCTAACACTTGATACACTCGCTTCGAAAACTAATACTAGGAACGCACATTCTAAACACCAATACTTTATATCTTTATTCTAAAGGTTAATCTCTTACACTCTTAATCTAGGTGTTAAAGCCAGCTTTACACATACACTTATTTGCTTAAACTTAAACCCGAGAACTGAACTCACAGAGACTTATATGCTTAGAATTCTTAAAGCACGTAATTGCTTGAAACTCTTGGATGCTTGACACGGTGGAAGTCTTGATACTCATAACTGCCTAAGACACAACTAAAACTAAATGCTATTTGATTATGCCAAGTACTAAAGGCATAAGACACTATTCAAACTCAATGCTATTTGATTATGCCAAGTGCTAAAGGCATAAGCTACTTGCTAATACTAAAGCTAGGTGTTAATACCAAGTGCTAAGGGTAATTGCTATCTGATGATGCTAATGTGAATGCTTGATATACTTGGGAAGACTCAGACAACAGACTGATTGACCGCCGCGTCTTGACATTGGTCAAGCCCTACTAGTCATCAGTAAAACTATGGGGATGCCTTAAACTCGTATACTTAAGCTAAAGGACATTGTAGGACAGACTGTTGACCGCCGCGTGTTGACCTAAGTGTCAACCCCTACTAGTCATCAGTGTTCCTCCTTGTCGGACATCGCAAGATTGACTGATGGCCGTCGCGTCTTGACATTGGTCAAGCCCTACTAGTCATCAGTGCTCTTCGGTGTTAAAATCATGCAAGACAGACTGATTGACCGCCGCGCCTTGACAGTGGTCAAGCCCTACTAGTCATTCAGTGTTCTTCTTGATTTAATCATCAGGACCGTTATGGATGGATGCTAAATTCCCTAGGGTATTAAGCTGTCCATAATGGTGCCTCTCAAACTTGATACTCATATACTACTTTGTGCAGGATGAATGTTAGGTAAGACGCTTAATTATCATTAACAGCAATGTCCTATGCGACTTAGTATGTGGTGGGACGTCGTCTGGGCGGGTCGTAGGCTTGACCCAGGGGTATGCCCTATATATAAGCATACCGAGTTGGATGATACAGGTGGTGTTAATGAGATTAGGGTTGTTACCTAAGGGATACATGAATGCTTTTGGGGGATTATCATAAACTTCTAAACACGATGCTTGTTAAACTCATACTGAAGCTAATACATACAAATAACATAGACTTGGAAACTTTGAATCAATAAACAAAAGCTATTTTTCACATACTAAAACTACATGAACTCACCAACCATTGTGTTGACCTTGTTTTCTTACATGCTTTCTCAGGTGACGCACAGGTATAAGCTAGGGATCGGAACTTTGCATGCTAGGTAGCCCAATTAGAGGACCCAACAGATTTTTGGAAAGCACATCTTTTGTAGTTAATACGAATCTCTTTTGATATCTTGTATAGATACAAGAAAGAAACATTTGATTCTTTTGGAAAGGTTTACTTGGTTAAATTATCAAACATCGACATTGTAATTTAACTTTGTAATCCTATCTTAATGCTTTATTGTGCTTTAGATATTCTTAACATTGATGCTATGTAAACAATCTGATCAATCCGATTATCACTCACGATATCGCGCCCCGAGAACCTTCCGCCCGACGGGGACTTCGATCCAACCCCGCCGGCTCGGGGTGTGACAGGGGATGACTCTTAGTGAGAAATTTCAGGTTGCAGCTATGATTGAGAAATTGCCTCCTAGTTGGGTAGATTTTAAGAACTACCTAAAGCACAAACGAAAGGAAATGACCGTGGAGGACCTTGTGGTCCGTCTTCGAATAGAGAAACACAATAGGTTGGCTTGAAAAGTGAATCAAGCTCATGCTGTTAATGTTCCAAAAGCCAACAAGGTTAAACATGGTCAATCCTCTCGTGGGTACAAAGGTCAAAACAATAAAAAAGACAAGAACAAAGGCAAAGTCAAGGCTATTGATCTTGGACCTATAAAAGGAGTTGTAAAGAAGCATGTTTTCCTTTTTAAAGGGAAATGCTACAATTGTGGTGATCTTGGTCACCATGTTGATAAGTGTAAGGCTCCTAAACAGGGGCGTGCACATATGGTTGAGGACGATATGCCTCTTGTAGCCATGATGGAGGAGGTAAACTTGGTGACTAATGACACTAAGGAGTGGTGGGTTGACACTGGTGCTACCCATCATGTTTGTCCTGATCGGACCTTTTTAATCGTTTAAAGAGGTTACTGGTGATCAAAAGCTGTTCATGGGAAATGCAGCGACTGCCAACATCAATGGTGAAGGCAATGTGATCTTGAAGTGGACTTCGGGGAAGGAGCTCACTTTGAGCAATGTGCTCTATGTTCCTGAGATGCACAAGAGTCTTGTGTCAAGATGGTTGCTCAATAAGCATGGTTTTCATTTAGTTTTTGAGTCTGATAAGTTTGTATTAACTAAATGTGGAATGTTTATTGGTAAGGGATATGCCCAAAATGGTATATTCAAACTCAATGTAATAGCTAAGAACATGAATGAATATGTTTCTACTTCTATTTACTTGATTGAGTCTTCTAATGTTTGGCATGGTCATCTTGGTCATGTTAATTTCAATTCGAAGCGTCGTTTTATTAAATTAGATTGCATACCAAAACCTTCCATGGACTCAAAATACAAATGTAAAACGTGTGTTGAAGCTAAACTAACAAGATCATCATTTAAATCAGTTGAAAGAATAACTGAACCCCTAGATTTAATTCACACGGATGTGTGATTTAAAATCGATTCTAACAAGAGGTGGAAATAAGTACTTCATTACGTTTATTGATGATAGTACAAGATATTGCTATGTATACTTATTCAAGAGTAAGGATGAAGCAATTGACAAGCTTGTCTTGTAAAAAAATGAAGTTGAGAATCAACTTAATAAAAAGATAAAAGTTTTAAGGAGTGATAGAGGAGGTGAATATGTTTCACCATTTGCTGATATTTGTGCACAAAGTGGAATTATCCATAAACGTACAGCTCCTTATTCCGCACAACAAAATGGCATTGCTGAAAGAAAAAATAGAACCTTAAAAGAAATTATAAATGCCATGTTGTTAAGTTCTGGGTTGAGCCAGGACATGTGGGGGAAGCCATTTTGTCGGCTGCTTATCTTTTAAACAAAATACCTTTAAAGAAAAAGGATGTAACTCCTTATGAGTTGTGGATGGGAAGAAAGCCATCTTACAAATACTTGAAAGTGTGGGGGGTGCCTAGCAAAAGTGGTAGTTCCATCACCAAAGGTTCAAAGAATAGGACCCAAAACCGTGGATTGTGTATTCATTGGTTATGCCCTTCATAGTAGTGCATATCGGTTTCTTGTACATGATTCAAAGAATCCAGATATACACAAAAATACTATTATGGAATCAAGGAATGCATCATTCGTTGAAGAAGTGTTTCCTTTTTTGGAAAAGGAACATGCAAGTTCATCATCACCTATTGATGAGATTGTTCATGATGAAAATCAAGAACAATCAGAAGCTGAAGAAGTTGAGCCAAGAAGAAGTAAAAGACAAAGGATTGAAAAATACTTTGGCCTTGATTTTCTTACTTACATGGTAGAGGGTGAGCCTCAAACATACCATGAAGCAATCACTTCTTCAGAAGGACCTCAATGGAAAGAATCAATCAAGAATGAAATTGATTGGATCTGACAAAACCATACTTGGGAGTTAGTAGATTTTCCATCAGGTTGTAAACCACTTGGATATCGATGGATATTCAAAAGGAAGATGAAAACTGATGGTTCCATTGATAAGTACAAGGCAAGGTTAGTGATCAAAGGGTTTAGACAAAAAGAAGGATTAGAATACTTTGATACTTACTCGCCTGTGATTAGAATAACCTCAATAAGGTTGGTGCTTGCAATAGCGGCTTTAAGAAATTTGGAAGTCCATCAAATAGATGCTAAAACCACTTTTCTAAATGGTGATTTAGAAGAGGAGATTAACATTGTGACAATCTGGCAATTCGGATAAACCCCGTTAACCAAAAGTTAACAGAAACGATATGAAATAATACAAAATCTAACTAGAGGGAGTAAAATTGAACAAAACGAATCTAGAAACACTTTGAATTGTAAGAATTAGCTAGTAATTAGTCAAAATACACAATTTTGACTTACATAGTCAAAATTCGTCCATAAACACAAGAGGGAATTATGAAATTCAAACTAATACGAAGTAATTGATCGAATTGATGGTACATAAAACACGTAATGATGATAATAAGCAGTTATCATCAGTTAATACGATCATAATGGCCGAATTAAACCCAAATAACGATCTAGTTCATTAAAACCGTTACTAGCATATACAAACCCCTACAATTCGACAAAAACCCACATAATTGAACTAACAGAAGCACAAATCGGAACTTTTAGAGTCCTCTACATACGAGAATTCGATCTCAGAAGCTCGGGTTTGGGAATTGGATTAGAGGTTGGCCGAAACTCAATCCCATAATCGAACTACTTCTATTCGATATCAAATCAGGTAAAAATCTACTCCCACACAACCTAAACATGCCGATTTAGAGTAATCCTATGGCAATTTCGGCTTTTAACATCGAATCATATGAATTCGATTCCTAGGGTTCTTGATATGAAACGAATGGGGGGTTTTGATCGAATTGGGTTTAAAAACCAAATTAAATGGAACCTGTAGTTTCAGAAGGTCCAGATTAAGGATAAACATATGCTAATTTTGTGAAACAAAAACGAATTATATGAATTCACATTCTAGGGTTCTTAGTGTAAACCGGTTTGGGGGTTTCGATCGAAACGGGTTTTATAATCAAATTAATTCATACAGACAGATTCGTGGTAATGTATTTAAGGGTAACCCTATCTTAATTTTGAACTACAATGTCGAATTGTATAAAATTGGATGCTAGGGTTCTTGAGGAAAAACCATTTGGGGGTTTTTAATAAAACGACTTTGAAATTCAAATTAAACTATATGGGTAGCTTTGGAATCATTAGTCTAAGAAAAACCCTATGCTAATTGTGGTTTCTAATATCGAATTTAATGATATCTAGTTTTAGGGTTCTTGATGAAAACCGGTTGGGGCTTTCGAAACTATTAAACTTTTTAATCGAATTAGACTATACAGAAAGCTTCGTAATAGAGTATTAAGAGAAAACCCTATGGATTTACAAGTTCAGATTAACGAATTGGATCAATTTGGATTGTGAGTTTGGAATTTAATTTCGAGACTATGTATAACCGATTACATGGTCTTGAGTCAATCATTTGTTGAATTATAACCATATATAGACTCGTTTGGATCCATAGAAACAAAACCCTATAGTTTTAAGCTTAATTGAGTTCGAATCGGGCCCAATTGGAACCAAGATTAGTTCGGTTTAGTAAAACAAAGGGGAACCTGATTGAGTCTTGATTAAAACCATTTAAAACCAAGACTAATTGCAAATGTTGAAGCAGATCACTTGGTTTGGGTGTATGTTGTTGGTCCAGGAGGTCCAGGGTTCGAACCCTGCCTCTGTTGGGCTTTTAAATTTAAAAACCATTTTGGTTTCTAACTCATAACTTGCTCGTTCTAACTCCGATTTGATCCGTTCAAGTTGCGTTGGAACCGTAACGGAATCCCGAACAAAATAAAATAATAAAATTTATATTTTAACCCGAAAACATAATCGTGTATAATTACGCTTATTTAAATAAAATCATATACGGTTATATGATTTAATTAAACGATTTTAAAGTCACGCGTACTTACGTATACACGTTTCTAACAATCTAACATACGTGTGTTGACACGTATGTGATTTCCAACACAAAACGACATCCCGAATAACACAACGATTATTGTTGAAACACAGATTTCTCGTAGAAGACAGTTTACGCGATTTCACGTGTGTTGATCATTCTGTTTACTAGCAAAGGTGCGTACACAGCCCTTTTCTTATTTTAACTGTTTTGGGGGAGAAAACATGTACAAACAAACATTTTAGATACATATCACTTGCATGAGTTAGCTATTTACTATAAGTGCGAACATAACACTCAAAGTCCTTACATATCGAACCGTTTAGTTTGCCGTAGTGCAAAGCGTGGTAGTTGAAGATAGATCTATTGGGTTTGACAAACCTCACTTGGTAGATGGGATCTACGTAGGTGTTTAGCTAGCCAATTCAAATATTTCTATTGTTTGTGTTAGACAATAGTGGAAAGGCAACCAACATTCAAAGAGTCAGCTTTGGTGTCGACCGCTTATGTAAATAGTACAATGACTGGCTATCATGACTATGCAATGTGTGATTATGTGATCTGCAAACATTATATACAAACAGCTTGTTCAAACAACTGATTCAAACATTTGTGATTATTCATACAAACCTGTGTATGCACCAACCTTTGTGTTGACTTGATTTACATGTTTTCTCAGGACACTAAGGCACAAGCAAGGACTAGGACGTTGAGTCTCATGCATACAGTTTATTTTGATTGTTGATTTAAAACATTGAACATTGTAATTACGGTTTTGCAACTGTTACATTTAGTTATTGGTTTTCAAATGCTTCCGCAAATGTTAAACTTTGATTTTACAAATTAAGACTAAATTATGTTTGAAAGCATATAGAGGTCTTTCGTTATGTCTAATGCCTGAGATCCTGGTTTGTCACGCCCTAAACGGTGTGCTTCCGTTAGTTGAAATTTGGGGGTGTGACAAACATGGAGCAACCTGAAGGTTTCTCAGCTCCAAGCCAAGAAGGCAAATTATGTAAATTAGTCAAGTTATTGTATGGCTTGAAGCAAGCTCCAAAACAATGGCATCAAAAGTTTGACCAAGTTATGCTTAACAATGGTTTCAAAATTAATGAATGCAACAAGTGTGTTTATGTGAAAAACATAAAGAGAGGTTATGTCATATTATGTCTTTATGTAGATGATATGCTTATCATTGGGAGTGATGATCAGATGATCAAATCTACTAAAGACATGTTGAAAGCGAGTATGGCTCAAACTCCCATAGATACCACCCAACATCTATCGAAAAATAAAGGTGATGGTGTTGCTAAGTTGGAGTATTCATGGGTTATTGGCAGCCTGATGTATCTGATGACATGTACACGGCCAGACTTAGCATATGCTGTGAGCAGGCTAAGTAGATATACTAGTAATCCTAGCTCTGAACATTGGAAGAGCATTACAAGATTACTAAGGCACTTAAGATACACAAAGAACTATGGGCTGCATTATGGCCGAGATCCAGCAGTGATAGAAGGATATAGTGATGCAAACTGGATATCCGATATCAAAGATTCCAAATCCACAAGTGGTTATGTGTTCACCCTTGGTGGAGCAGCTATAGCTTGGAAGTCGTCCAAGAAAACTATTGTACCTAGATCTACAATGGAATTTGATTTTATCGCATTAGATAAAGCTGGAGAAGAAGCAGAATGGCTACGTCAATTTGTGGAAGATGTTCCAGGATGGCCAAAGCCTATGTCGGCTATTTGCATACATTATGATTGCCAATCAACTATTGGTAGAGCTCAAAGTGCAATGTATAATGGCAAATCAAGGCATATTTGACGTAGACATAATACTATACGACAACTACTCTCAATGGGTGTTATCTCAATTGACTATGTGAAGTCAAAGAATAACATAGCGGATCCGCTTACAAAAGGCTTCAGTAGAGAGTTAGTGCACAAGTCGTTGAGAGGAATGGGACTAAAGCCCTTGAAATAAGTTTGTACAAAGGAAAGCCTATCCTAGAAGATAGGAGATCCCCATGATCTAGGCTCAATAGGACAACCTAATTGTATGAATAAGGAAGGTCTCTATGAGGGAGTACCTCAAATATAGCAAGGGAGTTGCATACTTCCTAGTTCATTCCTTTATCAAATCAGTGATAATAATTGAGGATAAGCATAATGTAGTTAATGATTTTGTGTGAGTCATAAAAAATCTGCTGCTTTAAATGATCTATGGTAATCACCTATGTAAGAGAGAAGTGGGGTCGCTTTGAATGGATTTGTGGGGGTGCACAAATCCTAGAGCTCTTACGGAACCATGCTAGTGTTCCATGACCATAACAGACACGACAATGAGGCGTAAACCAGACCAGGAAGAGTCTTGTGTGAAATGTAATAACGTCTACACAAACAGGGATTGGTTCAAGGACATCACGTCTACTAATCGCTAGGAGACATAGTACATTTCACAAAGGAGGGTTCAAAGGGATTACCTACTTCTCCTGCAAGATTTAACCATTGAAACTATATCGTGACACTTGAGTGTAAGGATCGATACCCATTCATGTGGGGGATTGTTGGAAATTTTAGATTTTAGTAAAATGAGTTTTTACTAAACTTTGGACCATACTAATTATATGTATTTTTTACGTATTTAATTATTAAAAAATAAGTATATGTTCTATGATGTGAGAGGATCACAACGAACTAAACCGGGTCCAAAGAGGAGCTAAGATGAATGAGATATCGAAACTTAAAGTGTGTAGTTGAAAACATTAATGGTTGTTAACCACTGAAAGGAATCAGTTGTTGTAACCTTGGAAAGAAATCAGTTGTTATAACCTTGGAAAGGATTCAGTTGTTGTGACCCGTGGTTATGGATTAGTGGTCCCGTGGTTATCTGATCCGTGGTTATGGATCAGTGGTTCCATGGTTATCTGATCCGTGGTTGTATCCAAGGTTGTGATCAGTGGTTGTATCCAAGGTTGTGATCAACGTTTGCTATCCATGGTTGTTATCAGTGGTTGCTAATGGTTGTTTACCAGCTATTAAAGAAACATCAGTTATTGCATTAAATGATCTGTTTTGACTGACTAATTTAATTTTTAGACTGTTAGAAGAAATTAATTGGCTGTTTAAAGAGCAGGCTTTAATTCTTGTTGTTTCAGGTACTGATCTATCAGTATAAATACAAGGTTGTGTACCTTGGTTGAGACACACAAAAATACACACTTTCTTGTACAATCTATTTTGTTATCCATACTCTTGTTTCAGGTATTATTTTAGGTGCTATGTTAACTCTGGCAGTACATACTGCTTAGGCTGTTGTATCCTGGGAGACAGACGGGATTCACATTGGTGGCCTGAAAGCTTTTTTAAGGGACCTCTGTTGAACAGAAATCCTCAGCCAACACCTGTTCTTTTTCTGTTATTGTTTTAATCTTATTTTCTTCATTATAATTCCATTTTCATTGTAATAGTTTAAAAATTCAGTTTTTGTTTAAAATTGTATTGTAATCTGAAATATTAAAGAAATAAAATATTAATATATTATTCTGTGAATGGTGTTCCTACATATTATAAGTTAGTTATTCTAAGTATCCGTTCAAACTTTAGAAATTTCAAACTAGGATTTCCATTAGAATGCCATAGTTCTAGGATCTTAAAATTAAATTATAGAATGCTAAGACTTGTTACTCAAACTGTAAGGTGAGTAGATAGTTTTGCTCCTCAAATTCAAGGACTTGGAACTAGCTAAGCATTCAATCAAGTTATTCAGTCAAGTAAGTTTCTACACACTCCCTTTTACATTTTGTTTTTGGGATGTTACACATGTCTATTCAAACTTTATTCATTATATTATTCATTTAATTTATGATGCAAACCTTAGACCTAGTTAGCTTTATGTGTTAGAGGCTAAGCTTATACAATGTATTGATTCTATGTGTGATTCTATGTGTGTTGCCAGTCAAGCAAGCTAGTACTTAGTAGCCTAAGATGTCTTTGATATCATCTTCGCAATGGCTTTTGCCTTTGTGTGAAAAAGGTGAAAAGAACACCTAGCAAACTTGTAGAAATACAAATGTTAATTCATATTGTGGCCATACTTGAATTAACAGTTTATATGAATACTTGTTTGGACACAAGTTATTGTTATTCATTGATTCATTCTATTTACTCAAATTTGTATTCATGCTATGCTTTTGATACGTATTCTAGTTAGGCTATAGTTTGCATCCTTTTTATACTTATTATTTAAACTTAGTGTGCAAACTCACCAACTATGCAAATTGTTGACAAACTCTATTTTACATGTGTGATAGGCTAAGGAAGCATGATGAAGACATAAGATAGGCTTAGTGACCTAGTTTAAACATTGAAACAAATGTATAGACTTTTCAATTGTAATACTTTAATACAAGTTGTGTAATGTCTGTTTATTATTTAATGAATGTTGTATTTAATTTGTAATAATGATGCATTAAATATTGAAACGTTATAATAGCACCATGAGCTAATGAACAGTTAGACTCACGCCCCGACGTATTCCGCCGTCGGTCTGGGTGTGACATGCAATTTCAAAATTTCGGCTCAAAATATCGTTTTATAAACCTTAAACTTTTTTTATTTATTATCTAATATTTTTAATCAACATGTGTAGTATACAAGATATTAGGATAGTAATAAGTGTAAAAAATTCACATATTAAACTAATCATCAGGGCTATAAACGAACCGAACGAAGACAAATGAGGCTTTGTTTGTATTCGTTCATTTAACTTTTAATTTGTTCATAAATTGTTCACGAACACTAACCAAAAAAAATTATTGTTTGAATATGTTCATTAAGAAATCGAACTTGTTCACGAATACAAACTAACATATATTATTTATAAAATAAAATCATAATCCTTCATTTTAAGCATTAAAGATAACTAATAACATAAATATAAAGTTTAACCCTTGATATAAAAATAAAAAAATTATTATCATAAGACAAAACAAAAGCTAGTGGTAATAATCATAACTGAAATTATTATAAACTAGTGTTTCAAAAAGCTTAGTTTCAAATTACTATGCTTTTAACAAAATAAAAATTACATATGATTTAATTTCTAGTTTAAAAGTGATCCTATTAAAGTAAAAATAAAAAAATTAAGAATATAAAACACATTTAATGAATAAATATAATAAATGGACATAAAAGAATGTAAATCAACGTTAATGAAAATAAATGAAAATATTACCGAACGTCCATGAACACAAATAAACGAACATGATATCTGTTCATGTTCGTTCTTTTAGATAAACGAACGAGATTTCTTGTTCGTGTTCATTTATTAAAAAACAAACACAAACAAATCTCCCGCTGAACGACTCACAACTGTTCGTTGAACGTTCGGTTAGTTTACAGCCATGGTTGTAGAAGTCGCTAGGCGCTAGTCTGGCGGCGAGGTACCACCTAGGGATTAATCGGTACTAGGCGGATTGAAATTTTTATATGTAATTTCACAAATATTTATTATAAACACACACATTAATATTAATAATTTAATATAATACTTCAAATATATTAAAAAAATTAACTTAAACATACTAAGTCAAGTATTTTAAATTACAAACTTAAACACAAAATTCAAAGTTTATAGATGGATTTCGATTTTTAGTGGCATGGTTCAATGTTTCAGATGTTAGATTTGATGTTTTAGAGATATATTAAGTATTTGGGGTTAAGAAATGTCTCGAATAATCACTGATCTGAGTCTTTTTTACTCGAAAAAAGCCAAAAAAAAACCAAAAAAAATAGGCCACCTAGACCGACTAGGCCCCGCCTAAGACAAAATCGACAAGGTTTCTGGGTGCGCCTAGATCGATTTTTACAACACTATTTATAGCCCTACCCACCTCCACCAACGATTCAGACATGTTAGTTACTTTGTAGTAAATGTAAAGTAGAGGAGTCTTAAAGGGAAAAATATTCAATAAAATTAACTTAATTGTTATTAATAAAGATATCAATTATTTATTATATTAATTAGTTTTTCATATCTTTCCACTTCTTAGCACCAAAATGAATATGCAACTTAATTATTCCTATAAAAATCAGAGCAAGTTAAGAAACTGGTCATATATGCCATGATAATACTTCCATCTTTAAAACAATTTATATTCTCACTGTTTGCCTTTTAATTTATATTATTATTCATCTAAGCAAAACGATTAAAACATATTTCTTAAAATTTTAGTTTCTAAATCTAACTAAAATCAAAAACTCATGTTAAACCATCAACATTAACAAATCAATCACCAAAGAGACATTGCCTCAATGGTACCCCAAAATTCTTCCAAATAAGAGGTCTTAGGTTCAAATCCCTCCCGCAGCGAAAAATGGGTATGTGAGGGGTTAGGGGGTTTTCCCACTGGGGTTTCCTCTTGGGTTGGTTGTGGTGGTTCATTAGAGGTCTAAGTAACTAGACCTTGGTGACATGACCTGGAAACAGTAGGTTCACACGATTGAGACCTTCACCGTTCAAAAAAAAACAAATCATTCTAAACCAAAAGCACTAGTCCACAATATCTTCATCATCACCCTCACCATGTCAGGCACCTAATCATATAAATCAACCTAAATTTAAAATTAAAAAAAATTAAATCAGTTTTAAATCAATAAAATCCGTGGGTTCCATAACCCAAACATCTGAATTGAGGATCATTTTCGTAAATAACATGAAGAAACGGTTTTTATAATTAACATAATACCATATATAAATAATTTTATAGGGCAGATTTTGAAACAACTAGTAAAATTAATGTTTTGTGACAATCATGGTTCAAGATGTGAAAAACATCATTTTACACAAATATATAGATTAATGACACCTTCCTGACGCCTATACAAAACAAGAGCTAAGTCAAGCACACTTATATAAATTATTTTAACAATTTATATTGTAGTTTATTATATTAAATGAAGTTTTTTTATCCATATTTATCTTTTTAAATGACAACTGGTTTATTTATTTTGCCTTAAAAACAAAGTTTAGATTAACATCCTTGTAGTATAAAACTCCACTCTTAGGCTATGTATATCCGCAAGTGAGTGGTGTGTGAGGGGCATGGGTCACATTCTTATGGCGCCCTTTCCTCACTACACAGGGCGTGACCGCGGCGCAACCGGGGCAATGCGTGAGGGGTGATGATAACACATGTGTTGATAGAGCAGGGGTGTTCATCGGTTTGGTTAACGGTTTGAATAGTTTATTCGGTTCGGTTTGATTAGTTTTCAAAAAATTTCCCTAACCGTTAACCGAACCTAATTCAAGAAATGGTTAACCGAACGGAATTGAATTCGGTTCGGTTTCATTTAAACCGAACAAACCGAATTCAACCGAGCAAACCGATTAAAAACCAAAAAAGGTTAAAATGAATAAACCGATCCGAATAAACCGAATTCAACCGAACAATCCGAATTCAACCAAATAAACCGAATTCAACCTTATATATAATTAATAAAAATATAAATTTAAATATGAATTCGATTTAAACGGTTAACCGAACTAATTGAATTAAAAAAATTTCAAAACTGTTAACTGAACCGAATTCAGAATTATATTCGGTTTTTTCGGTTACGGATACAATTCAGTTATCGGTTTCAAATGGTTTTCGGTTTTTCTGAACACATGTATGATGGGGTGATGATGTTAGTTGTTTATGTGACGCCTAAGTGAAATGATGGGGCTTTATTACACATAGCCTTACTATGAGACGCTGACCCCCGTCCCTTTTAAGTTTTATCCTTACTTTATACTTGTAATTTTAAATGAGTCATGTCATTTCACAATATATCATCCTACTCATTCTACATCCGCTATATGCCTCGTATAAGTTTATGCAAGGCATATAGGAAACAATTATTATTTGTTAGAATTTCTTAGTGTCAATGACTAGATTCCTATACGACGGTTCCATATAAGGCGTATAAGAGACCGTTCATTATCGAATCAATTAGTGTCGGATGGGGCTATACGTCTTGTATAGACCTGTACGATACGTATAATGTATTTGGTGGTGTGCTAAAAATTAAAATAAAAAATTTGGCATCTAAATAACCAATTCCTTTAAACTATACTAAACTATTATGCCATTAAAGAGATTATTAAATGATGGAAATACGGCATAAATATTGTTCATGATTATATGCACCTCCTTTGCTGGTAATTGCATGAATACACCACATGCTTGGTAGCTCATCATAATTGATTGGGTGCTGAATATATATTAGGTGTTGAATAAAGAAAAATAATCTAGAAAAATATAGAAAATTGGTTTTAATAAAAGATTTGAAGTTTAAATGGTTATTAAAATTTCTAATTAAATATTTAATTATTATATTAAATTAGAAATTTGATAGCAAGAAAGTAAAGATTTAATGTTAATAATACAATATATTATTATGTGATTGGTATTTGAAATTATTTTTAGATCCCTATGATTTTGTCTTCAAAGCCTACTTGTACTTTTTGGTGTAACCTCTTTAAAACTATCATTCATCCACACCCAACCAATAACCATCCTTCATCTTTAATCCTCTCCTCCTTTTCTTTTCTTTTTATTTAGTTTAGAATGATTAGCAATTATATGATCTTAATGCCTTAATGTGAAAGAAGGATAACATACATACATATATATTTCCTTCTAAAGAAGTGTAAGAAAAGATTTTATTAGTTTTTGAAAGTTGTGTAAAATATGACTTGAAGCCTAGGGGTGTTGATCGGGTTTCGGGTTAGTCAGGTTTTCTCTAAAAAAATATTAACCCGCAACCCGACCCGAATAACGTTCGGGTTATTCGGGTTCGGGTTAGTCGGATCACGGGTTATTCGGGTCGGGTCAGTCGGGTTAGTCGGGTTGGTATTTATTTGTTATTACCTTGTCCTAATTTTAAATTTCTACAAATAATTCATTTTGCAAACATAATCCAATGAAAAATATGTAAATAATTTATTTTTCATATATAATTTGACTAATAGTCATTGTCATAATTTGGTGAAAAGTTAAATATATCTTACATTTAATAATTAATATATATATATAAAATAAAAATCATTCTTATTCGGGTTGACCCGAAACGCGACTAACTTTTAAAAATATTACCGAAGCCCGACCCTATTAACAGTTCGGGTTAATCAGGTTGACCCGAATAACCCGACTAACATTTTTTACCCGAATAACCCGACTAACATTTTTGACCCGAATAACCCGACCCTATTAAGCTTATTCGGGGTCGGCGTCGGGTCGGGTTTGTCGGATTCGGGTATTTTTGACACCCCTACTTGAAGGAAAAGTAAAACCCCAACATTTGTTGACTTTATCAAGATTGAATTAACTTTTATTAGATTTATAAAATTAAATAACTGTTACATTCTTTATTTATTTATTTTAAATTATAAAATAAAATATAGAATGTTATTATTTTTACTTTAATTATAGAATTGTTATAGTTTTAATTTATTTTTGTTTCCATTTTTAATTTTTTAAGCATTGTCTATAATTTTTACATAGGACAAGATCGATTAATATAAACTGGTCTGGGCTTATATATGTGCCATGTTTTCCTTTGCCAAAGTACGTAATATAACAGTTATGAATCTTTAAAAAAGTGAGAGATCTTGAATTTGTGTTGGGATATTAAATATTTCATTACAGTAACCCAATCATATTTTCTATTATAACCTTAAAATAGTAGGTTTCTTCGCGCGTTGCGGCGGAAATTTCGTCACTATTTCTAACATCAGAACGTATATACGATATATGCATTCGATCACGACAACGGTGATATAATCGCAAACATCAAAAAGGTAAATTTAAACCGTTTGAATATTTAATTATTAATGTTATTTAATTTTGGGAATTAATTGAAAGTAATAGTTATTATTGTTTAGTTATTGTTATTATATAAATATTATTATTTAACTATTTTTTCAATTATTAATTATTATTCGATCCATTTAACCGCCTCAATAATCTTAAAAAATATAACTAACCGTTGTAAATGATTTCAACCGCTTCTAATAATCCGAATATAAATATCTGGAAACAATCCCAAATATATACGTTTTAATTATTTTTTTCCCATCAAATACAACAGTTTGTAAAATAAAATCTTCTTATATTATTATAAAAAATGAGAAACTTCTAAAATGAGCTTGAATTTTATTAAGTTGGAAAGAAAAAAAATGTTTGAAAGTAATATTATAAATAATGACAAAATATGTCAAAAAAAACATTTATTATTTATTTATTATATAATTAAAAATAAGTTTTAAGAATCGCACCTTTTACGGCGGACAACAAAAAATCGTTTCTTATTTAATTATTATATTATTAAAATAAAAAAGCTTTAACAGCGGTCAAAATATATGACATTCTTTTACAGCGGTAAAAAAAAAATTTAGAGAGGCATTTATCAACGGTCAATAAAGAAAATATATTTAAACTTTTACAGCGGTTAAAGATAAATATATTAAAAGAAAGTCTTTTACAACGGTACAAACAAATTTTTAAGCGTTTCCAAAAGCTTCTTTTTAAGCAGTTGCAAAGTTCAAAATCGTCTTTTACAACGGTCTAGTAACAAAAAGTTAAAGTATCGAATATTTTTTTACATTTCGTTAAATGTATATATAGTAAGATATAATGCTTTATAAAAATCAAATATGACGTTACGATTTGTTTATTTTTAAGCGGCGTCAAATTTAACATGTTTCTGATCATGATATTAGATATGACGCTTTTTTTATTAAATCTTTAATCGAAAGGTTGAAAAAGAAAATATATTGCAACATCATTTTTTTAATAAAACCTTGAGAAAGATAAAAATAAAAACCAAATTCATATCAATTGAAAGTTGGTGCAAATAGTAGAATATTTTTTTTTATATCGTTGCAAACCAACTACTCAAATGCATTGTTATAAACAATTTTTTTATGAAGATTTGTATGTTTGATAAGAATAATTGTTGATAAAATAATAAATGACGAATATTTAAAAATAATAAATTACAAATAATAAAAGTTTAAGAATTATAAAATTATGTTTTAAGATATTATATAATTGAAAATTTCTTATAAGAAGATTTATATGTTTGATATTTAATTGTATAATTTAATTATTTAAATTCATTAATATTTAATTCAATATAAAAGTCAATTATATTTAATATGAGAGATAGAAGGGAAAAAAAATTTGCAGAGTTTATGAGCATGTGACATGTGTTTACTTTTCCTATTCTTTTAGAGTTAATTGTGATTTGCAAGCCTGTGATTTAACTCTTACCGCAGGTTGCAACCCTCCTTTTTTATTTTCGCAACTTGCAATCCTATGGTTATAAAACACATATAACCCGCAACCTTACAGTTAAATTTAACATAACTATGTTTGTTTATTGAAGGGTAAAATTATAATCTTAAAGATATTCCTATCAAACAAATCTTAAAGATATATCCTCCAAAATGTACCAGCCATGTGATCAGGATGTTATCAACAAATTAAGATTGTTCTAATAAAAAAAAAGCATACCAGTATAAAAAAATACTATACGAGTATTATTGAATGGCCCAAATCGTATACCAGTGTCACACAAATGGATAATTCAAATTTATATTGGATAACTCAAATTGATAATGAATGCCTCCTATCAAAAAAAAAAAAAGTATACCAATGTCTTGAATTAAAGCAAATAGGATTTCAACTTTCGAACGTAGAAGTTCTTCAGCAAAGTGGAAAAATCGAACAACCATAAAAAACATTTAAAAAAAAAGACTTTAACCGAACCGACTTTATGGTTAAGCCAAGCTATTAACTAACTTTAACAGAATCAAACCGATTATTGTATATTTTCTTTTTATTATTTAGGTAGTGTTTTTTCAAAAAATTATAGTGAAAGTCGAGTATAAAACGTGAATCATAACTTTTTACTATATGAAAATACTAGGTTAAATCCCATGTGTTACACGGGTTAAATATACAAAATGTTATATATTTTTTAATAAAAAAAGTAATGTCGATAAAAAAATAAGAATTACACTTGAAGCTAAATATTTTAAAATATTTAAAAATAATTCATGGAAAATAATTACTACTACTACTATTATTATTATTGCATATTTTAATGAACATAATTTGAAGTTAATGATAGTAAGAAACCTAAATATAAGTTTAGATAAGAAAAGAAGTCTAACTAAAAACTTTATGACTAATTGCAAATTAATTTCATTTGCTTAATAATAATAATTTTTCATATCTATAATTCACAATTCATGATTAAATAATGGATATCAATAATTAAATAATAGATATACATTGAAAAACAAAAACTAAATGACTACAATGATAATAAATGTTACCAATTATTTTTATATTTTATATTAAGAGTTATAAACAAATAATAACAATTTAAAATAAGTTGTTGTCAAAAAAAACAAAAGAAATAGAATATATGAATATTAAACTTAATTTCATATTTTATTATATAATTAGCTGAATAAGTAAAAATATTTATATATACATAAACAAATTAATTTTTATGAACTATAATTATGCCATAAATTGTAAAATATATAAATAACTCCTTAATTTTTGTTACTTACCTAAAATTGAAAAGATAAGTTTTATATTATTTAGTGAAAATAGTAAGTTAAAATATAAAAATATATGAATATACATGAAATAATTTAGGTTTTTAATATTCTTATTATTAATAAAATCATTATTTGTACGATTTGTTTTATAATATACCTATTTTATTTTATTATACAAATATATGAATATACACTTTCAATTCAGGTTTTTCATATTCTCATGTTCAATAAAATCATTATTTGTATAGTTTACAAGTTGTTTTATAATGTATCTATTTTATTTTTATTTTGTTTAGTTATTTGCTTTTTTCAATATACTTTAAACATATTATTAAATTTTTATATGAAAGTGTAAGATATTCATGCCTTAATTATTTATTTGTATACATATTTTATTAAATATAAGAAAAAAAGTTAAAGTAATAATTTGTCTAATTTGTTATCACTATTAATAAAGGAGTGTTAATAAATTATTTAATGATCCAAGTTTTAGGAGGGAAACAAAAATGAAACATGCTCCATTGCATGACATGTGGCAAACAAAAACATTGATTTATTATATAAGATAGATTATGGGTCACATATGAGATTTAATATATTAGAAAATGAGTTAGAGTTCACATGATTTTACTTTTTGTTCACTTATTTCAGTCACTTCAAAGTTCTATGACCTTCACTTACATTTTCATCATCAATATATCTATAGTCCACAAGCTTATTTACAAGTTCTTCTTGGTTTTTCAACAATTTCGTTATTAACCGAATTTAACCGAAACTGAACCATAACCGATGGTTAACCGATCAATTGGTTATGGTTATGAATTTATAATTAATCGAAGTAGCGGTTTTGGTTATGAATATAGCCATAATTAACCGCACCAAACCGAGCAGTGCACACCCCTGCCTGAAAAGGATCCGTGGCCCCTTTATATGGTTTTTTTCTTCCCTTCATTCTTTGTAAATATTGTTTTTTCACCCACTTCATTCTTTGTGAATACAATCTCCAAAGTAAATCTAAACCGAGAACTTGGTGAACTATTACAAGTTTAAGTTTGTAGCTAGTGGCAAAACGTTCGAAACCTCTGTCCTTTAGTTTTTTCTTTGTGTTTTTTTTTTCTTCCAATTTTTAATCTTTTCGACTTTAACACTTTCACTTTCAGTTTTTAAAGTTTCAACCTATGTTATGTACTATAATTAATAATATATTTTAGCCTACTAATTTTTTTTAATTGAAAATGACTCGAGAGAATCAATACTGTTGTATTTGTTTTTTATCTATTACGTAACCTTACACGTTTCTTTTACATACTTATTCACTTTAATATCACAAATGCAACACACATAATGAAGCTCGTAAACACGCCACATTGTGCGATACCATTTTTTACTTTTATTATGGTTTCCCTATTAAATTAGTTTTTAAATTCTTATATTACAACGTTCAGATTATGATAATATCTTCTATTTACGTTTCAATATGCATAACCGATCCTTTATGATTTTAATGTCTTTAATCATACCATAACGTTGTACAAGCTGGTTTTAATCATATGGCCCCGTTGCAACACACAATAACTTTACTCGTTTCAATTAATAAACACGCCACGAAAGTCTTTCGTAATAGACTACTAAAGGGATTTGAAAGGAATGAGATGAATGCAAATCTTTCATTCATCTCATAAAAATAAGAAGTTGAAGAGGAAAAAAAACTAACAAAAATAAATTAAAATTAAAAATAATCTATAATATATAATAAAAAAATAACAATATGTCACATGACGTTATTCTAGCCTTTACATTTGTGACATAGAGTCTTTCTAGGCTATCCATATAACATATTTCATAAATTAAAAATTAATTTTATTCAATACAATAAAGTCAAACTTTCAAATTTAAAATAAAAGCTAATATTCATTTTTCTAAAATATTAATGAAAAATCCAATCATTTCAAACTTTCCATTTTTAGATTTATAAAATATACTTTTATTTCTTATTTTATAATTGTTAAAAATTTTATGTAACTTATGTATCTATTTTTCTACCAGTGATTGTTTTATAATGTTCTTTTATACCAACCTGTGTAATTTGCATTCATGAAACAAGAGAAGAATTTTCCATTTATAAACCATAAAAATTTGCTAACATAAAACACAATTGGAATGCCAACAAAAGTCTGTCATTTATTAGATCAAGATCTCATGATTAGCCATTGAACTTACGGTATTTACAAGAGGTTCTTCTTCTTTATTTCTAATAAATAGCTGATCAATGATATAGACGTCACATTTTGGTTCTTTTTCATTTATTTCAAGAAAATATATTGATCAATTTTGATTCTTCTCTTGATATTTCTCTGATTAAAATGTATAAATCATGTTCATGGATTACTAAATTGAGCATAAACCTTATTTACCTCTGTCATTCAATGAACTTCTTCACATAAAATCCAATAATTCAAAATTTAATTTGAAAGCTATTGTAAGATTAAAAGGGCTGGTGCTTTCAAAATATTCTAAGTTGGCCTCACCATACTCCCAGAAGTCCAAGGCAAGCCATAAGAAGGATAAAGTTATCCTTCGGAAGTCATCGGTCTTCGAAAGGTCTGTTAAACCTTCGGAAGACTGAATACTTCTAGAAGATAATTTTGTTTTTCCAAAGACAAGACAGAAGACAAAGATTTCGAAGATTATCTGGACTTCTGATGAGTAGCTTATATTGCAAGCTTCAATGGTTCGAAAGTTCAACATCCCTGAAAGGTGGAAATAGATCAACAATGTCACACCCCGACCGACGGCGGAATACGTCGGGGCGCGAGCTTGACTGTTCATTAGCTCATGGTGCTATTACAATGTTTCATATTTAATGCATCCATTTAATAATAATCAATTCATTCAACCAACATTTAAATAATCATTACAAGAATTCAAAATAAATAAACTATTACATTGAAAGACTATACAATTGTTTCAAAGTTTAAACTAGGTCACTAAGCCTATCTTATGTCTTCATCATGCTTCCTTATCCTGTCACACATGTAAAATAGAGTTTGTCAACTATTTGCATAGTTGGTGAGTTCACACACTAAGTTTAAGTAATAAGTATAAAAAGGATGCAAACTATAGCCTAACTAGATATGTATCATAAGCATAACATGAATACAAGTTTGAATAAATTGAATGAATGAATGAATAACAATTGCTTGTGTCCAAACAAGTATCCTTACAACATGTTAATTCAGGTATGGCCATACTATAAATTAACAGTTATAATTCAACCAGTTTGCTAAGTGTACTTTTCACCTTTTTTTCACACAAAGGCAAAAGCCTTTGCGAAGATAGTATCTAACCATCTTAGGCTACTAAGTACTAGATTGCTTGACTGGCAACACACATAGAATCACACATAGAATCAACACATTGTATAAGCCTAGCCTCTAACACATAAAGCTAACTAGTCTAAGGCTTGCATCATAGATTGAATGAAATAATAGATTGAATAAAGTTTGAATAAGACATGCGTAACATCCCAAAAACAAAAGTAAAAGGGAGTGTGAAGGAAACTCACAGATTGTTTAGCTTGTCCAAGAGTTCTTGATAGAATTATGAGTCAAAAGGTCACATGTCATCCTAAGTTTATATGAATGAATAGCCTTAGTATTCATAAATAAAGTTCTAGTATTACGTCTTTCGTCACTCACTTCAATGGTTTTTCCTAAAAATAATATATTTTGATTTTTGACTTAGTTTGAATCATAGCTTGGGAAATATTTATTTATAAATATCTCTACAAGTTTTGTAAAGAACATTCTTTATTGTTCTAAGACTAAAATGATATTCGTTACTAAAACGATAGTTGTTAATATTTTTATTATAATTTGAGTATCCACCAAGAATTTATAAGTAATTGTTTAGAATAACTATGGATGTTTATTTAATTAAAACTTGTGTCATTAAAGTATTTTGGAATTAATTGAAATAATCAATTGACATAATTTATAAAGTCATATGTATATAAAAAAATATAAAATTATAAATTCAGTGGATCCTAAAATGAAAAATTAATACAAAGTGTTGATGCTTTTATGTTTATTTAAGGTACGTAAATTTAAAAAAAAAAAAAAAACAACTATTTAGTCTTATTAATTGATTTAAGATATATTGAGAAGAAATGTAAAAAGATAAATAAATAAATAAATAAACCGTAATTCGTTTGTTCAATTATGATCAAACTAAATTTTCATTTTTAACTTTATAAGATATTTAAATCAGTATAGGTCTCTAAAACATGATATATATTTTTGCATAAAATAAACATTGTCCTTAATAACATAAGTAGGACAATTAATTAAAATGCTTGTATATTGTACATATATTAACAAAAAAATGCTTTTTAATTATTGAAATTCATTTATTTAGAACATGTTAATTAAATTCTGTCAAATTGAGTAATTATGGCATCAATAAAAATAAAAGTAGAAAAGAAAGAAAAAAAAAAATGTTAAAACCAAATGACTATGACGTGCGTGGACGGCTAGCTCTGCTGGCTCTTCAAACCAAGAGGAATGACTTTCAAAAATTTAAAAACATCTATTTGATAGGCCTCCCCCAAACCAGTATAACCCTGAAGAACCCTAGATTGATTTTTATCAAATTCGATCGGTTGTGAACTTAGATGATCAAAATAACCATAGGCTTTCTGTTCTTGTTTAACAACGATTAAAATGATGCATTATATACTTACTTTCATTTGTTGAATCGCTGATTTTGACCGTGAGTTCGAGACGAAGAACCAAGATATTTGCAGGTCTTGTTTTGACTCCATAGATGTTTGTGTGTACGTTTGATTTAGTCAGAGAGCTCCGTGGTGATCGAAAAACCCATTAGATTGTTTTAATCAAGCTTTTATACTCGTATTGATCGAATTTAAATCCCGGTTTGGTGTTCTTAGTTTAGGAAATTATTTTAAGCATTAATGTGTGTAATTGATTTAATTTGTGATTTGCAAATCATCACACGTTTTCATTATTTCCAAATCAAGCTCAGATTGAGTTGGAGCCACGTAAATAAGCGTCAAATGAATTCGGGTCGCCAAACGGGTCCTTGGATTGATTGTTGAGAAACACGGGTGAAGATGAAAAAATAAATCTTGATTTTTGTAGTTCCACCCTCCAAGTCTTGTGTTTCTAATTCTGGATCCAGGCTTTAGTTTTCTAAAATCAATATTGTTTGGAATTTACATAAAACACCCACTCATATATTTGTTCTTATCATTTTACGTTTCAAAACCTTTAATAAGTTAATAATTTTTTTTATTTTATAAAGTAAATATATATATATATATATATACTTTCTTACTTGAAAGTGTATAACATGTTTTGTTTATTAGTTTATTTTCTAATAAATTTGTATTGTCTAAAAAAAAATTGAAATGTGTATATATCATAGTAAGTCTTAATGAAATATTTTGTTAACATGTTCTAAACCTTATTTAAATTTCATTTATTCTTTATTAAATCTCAATAAAGTTTAGCGTTTACTCACATATATCTGCGTGTGTTATTATGATTATATGTGTTAAAGAAAATGGATCATGAGTTTACTTTATTATATTGAGTGAAATTATGATTCCAATTCGAACTAGAAACCCTAGGGATTACAAACAACTTCCGAGATAATAATTTCAGAGGAGATTCTCTACTGACGCATGCCTAGTTCAAGAAGGTTTTAGAAATGCTTTCCATCATCAGGATCAAATCAGAACACATTCACATGATAGTCAGCAGTGGGGTAAAGCTGTCGGATCAGCAGAAGATGCTTTTCATTAATGATATTGTAGTTTAGGTATTAAATATAAAAGTTAACAGAGTTATTTGTATTAATTATAATTAATGTGGTTTGGTCTGTCAAACTGCAACAGTATGCTAGTTTAGCATTAGTTAGTTTCTAGTATTTGTCCAGCCTTTTATTCTTACGAATATACGAATGTAGCTCTTAGTATATAACCTTTTCACTTGTAACTTAACAACGTGTGCTTGGAGATTAAGAGTTTTCTACACTTTGCAATTGAGAGTAATATACTTTGAGCTTGAATTATTTTCTGTTTTCTTTTTCTTTCATTGTTCTTGTGTATGTAAGAAGATCGATAGAGATTCCACCTCTGTCAATCTTGTGAAAGATAACTTGTCTAAGCTTTGTGCAAGGTGCATAACCCTATACAACAACTATATTTTAACCTGAATATTGTTTCCCGGACGTCACTAATAGCCAACAAATAGCATATATTTTTGCTTATATGGATCCTGTATAGTGTATACCTTTCACAAAATAATCATACAAGGAACACACTGATTTAGAAAACTACAATTAAAATTTTTAAATATCAAATTAAGTTCCTATGTATCCTCTCAAAATAAATGTTTGTTTAACGAAGAAAATACTAAAAAATACTAAATATTTCTAAAATCAAGTATCTAAATTTGAATGAAAAAAATACAAGTTTTTAACAAAACAATTATTTCTACATATGCCGATCTATGAAGCATACAAGTACACTAGCTTTCAAATTTATAGTACAAACATTAATTAATATTAATTCAAGAAACAATCTACATACACATCACGACAAAAAAAGGGAGTATTATATATTGTATTAAACAAAATTTGTATTGGTATTAAAAATGGGTGGATGTCCTTAAACAAGAGAACATTGAATGACATAAAGCAAAAGACAAAGTATTTATATTCACAAAATGAAAGGCATTATCCTTCAAGAGTTGCTTAAAAAGCCACAAAAGGCTCTTGCATTAACATTTGTACCAACTCCCAATACATTCCAAATCCCATGAAGCTTAATTTGAGCCAAGTTTTATGTTTTTAATGTCCACATCATCTTCCTTCATAATATCCACTCATATACATATACATGTATTTCATTTGTCACCACAAAACTTATACAATCTCCTCTCCAAAAATGGCTTCTTTAAGCACTCTTGAGCTCATGCTTCATGAACTTCAAAGCCAAGAAAGTTTTGACCGCCATGCCGATCATGGAAAGATGCCGACGTTGCCTCAACGACCCGTCTCTAAGGCTCGGATACCAACCAACCGAGCCAGAAGGGCAATTTTGTCATATCACTTGCAAGAGTTCAGTCGCAAGACGAAGGATGAGTTTGTTAATGATCGGGTCATGAGAAATGGAATTGAATTCGTTGACGGTGACATTGCTTTAAGTAAGGTGAAATACTATAATTTTTTTTTAAAAGCATTTGTGTGAATGCTATATGTTATGATGATTATAATGAACTTATAGTATTGTTGGAAGAAATAATAGAAATTAACTTTGATTAACAAACTTTATTATCTTTTTATTTAAAATGATGTAACATATATGGATTATAATGTCATTACATTCATTTTACATGTCTATTGCTATGTTCCTATGATGCATGCATGTATGTTGATTGATATAACTAATTATATGTGCAGAATGTAAAGAACAATGGGGGGGAGGCACAAGAAGAGAAGGGCATAATCGGAATCCAAAAATGTTACCGTGGGTACCAAGCACGCTCTCATTATAACAAGCTTAAGGAAGCGATTATTACCCTTCAATCATGTAATTCCTTCTTAATATTTCTATTTATTTTTACATTTTAGATAAAAATTTATTGCATTTTTAGAAAGAATTAAATTATTGTCATACCTAATTCATAAGTTTAGTTTTATAACATCATAATACCAATCAAGTAAATTAAGATATTTTACATATATGATTCACAAATTTGGTTCTAATTAAATCCCAATTAAAACCAAGTTTCACAACTTCAATACCAACAATTGTTGGTAATTAGGGGTGAAATCAATGATGAATTTAAAGAATATTAACAAGACTATCACACACACAAAATTGGTATATGATCTTCTTAAAAGAATACGTTTGTAGATCCCATTATTATTTATAACCCTAAAATAATTTTTAACTTTACATATCTACATAATGGACCTTTGACTCATATTATTTACAAGCTTTGCCTAAATTGACTGAATTTAATATAGTAACATAAACGACCGTAATATTATAACAATAATACACAATGTTAGTTTATATTTTTTATTACAACCCCCTTTCACCCACCCAACTTAACTTAGAAGTCATGTTTATGACTATCGATTTTTGCAAAAACTATGTCAACTTATTTCTTTATTTGATTTTAATAATCACAATGTTCACATTTATACTAATTGGCTTTCTATTTTTCATATCGTTTACTGAATAAGAGTTTGTTATGCATGTCTTCATATAACCCTCTTTCGTTTTGACCCTCATGTATATGACGAAAAGTTCCACTTTTTGTACCATAATCTTATGTTGTTGGGAGTGAATTCTTATTCCTGATTTAAGTTAATCCTCTATAAGTCATTCTACAATTTGCTAAATTCAACCTTGAGTGTAAGTTTATATTATGAAAAAAGTTACGAATCTTAAGCATATCTAAGAAAAAAGACAACCTTTCAAAAGGGTATTCATTGGGAACATGGACCGACTTAATGTGGAAAATTTTCACTGTTTTTTTGAACGGCAATTTAGATTACTGACGGGTCATATACCCACTCGATCAATTCCATAGTCTATAGGAGGAAATCCAGCATAGATGAGATAAAATCCCATAGCTTAGCATGGAACCCCTATTTTGTCCATATTATGACTTGAACCCGTGACCTTAATATTAAAGCTGTTGGAGAAATTCTTCTATAATCGCTTGGAAATCTATCGGAACGTGTATGAAATCACTATCCGAAATCAATATTTCTACCATTCCGAGTTCAAGAAACTTAATTTTGGGATAATCCTATAGAGAGAATTTCAGTGATACGAATTTCGATTAAATAATCATTCTAAGACTTCGTTTTTCTTGTTAATCACCAACCAACCGTATGACAGTTATTAGCGGGACCGCCACTAGGTGCAGCCCCTTGACCCTTGCGTTTGGTCTGGAGCTCAGAAAATATTAAACGAGCGTGCACTCCGCACCTCCAACTCTTTAATAGTCTTTTACATCTAATTACACTAAAATATACAACAAAAACCACATGATACCTCCCCTCAACCAATTTAATCTTCCAAAACCTTTCATAATTGATTTACCTCATAACTATCATCTATTTGTTTTGTTTCTTGATCATTTTCATCAACATCATTATGGAAAACAAGGTCATCCTTGATATCTTGAGTCTGTTGACCTATGATATGTTTGAAATATTCATCCAAGTAACCCTGCTCAAATGTGTGGTGTTATATATTATCAAAATTTGATCTTGTTTCATCACACATTATCTTTTCCTTTTGAAGAAACAAATTCAACTTCTTTATCATCAAATATTATTTTGAGTTCATGATTATCTCCTTTTAACACAACTTCGATCAAAACCTTGTTTCACAACTAGATTCATACTAACTATATTTTTCTTTAAGATCGATGGGGCATAATGAACACAAAGAGCAAACGTTTCCTTTCTAGAAAATGTAGTTTTTATCTTTTAATTCCATGTGTAAAAATCATATTACTTTCTTGTGTTATAGTCTCAATACCAAATAGAAGTAGGTTTTTATTCCTTATTACATGTATTTTGAAATTAAGACTAATTAATAACACATAGTTCTTCCTATCTTCCAGAATTAGTATCCTTTACCATATCTTTGAAAAGTCACAAACACATGAGTTATTCATATTTCATTTGGGTTAACATCAAAATCATAGCTCTTAAACCTTAAATGTCATTTCAAAACAGTGAAATAAACTTAAGACAATAAGTTCTAGTTTTGGTTTGCTACAAATAAGTTCATGATTTTCCATGAGCCATTTTGTTATCATCAAAACATGCTTAACCTGACATGCATTATAAAATAAGTTAACTTGCGCCAATAAGTTCTAGTTTTGGTTTACAATCAATGCTTTAAATGGTAGTTCAGATAAATTGTTTGTGAATCCCCATAGAGCATATTTAGGTCCAACACAAGACTTCTTTCATCTCAGGTATAGTAACATGTGTTAAAATGTATATCTCAAGCCTAAAACTAGTGTTTGGTATACATATCAGGTCTATAAATAAACATAAATGCGCACACACAATCACAATTTCACTCCAAACACACTCACACACACACTAACACACAGGGTTTCACTCAAAACACACACACACACTCAACAATTTCAATCGAAACACACACACACCCATAATGGCTTCATGTAGCCACATACCACACACATATACATACACCATAGAATCCATTCATATAAACATACTTAACTTACTATGCAACATAATCACACACACACACACACTCACGGTTACACACATACACTTTCAAAATAAACACACTCTCATAGTTTAATCATTATATAATCAAACACACACCCATTATTAAACTTTAATGCACACCCATATCCCCAATCTCTCAGCTAAGTTTCACACACACATACAATATCACATCCCATGCAACTCTATACCGTAACGAATTAGTCTCGCACGTTTTACAAAGTTGTCAAATCACAATACCGTAACCAAAAGCGATCCCAAACATTGAATGAAGCCGATATATAGCAGCTCTCAAGATTGTCGTTCAAGTAGTAGTAATAGGTAGGTTGCCATAGTTGGAGTTGTAATTGTTGTTAAAGGGAAAATAACGTACTCCTTGTAGTTCGTAGTAAAACGCCATATACGGAGAGTTCTTCCAACATGCATATATGACATCAAGAATATCATTAATATAGTGAATTAATTTGTTAATTTCATTTTGTCCCATGAACTTTGCTCTACTATTTTTAAAAATAACCTTCCCCTTTATTCACGTTATTTAAATATCGATTTCATACTTAAACTATTAGAAACTTTATTGAATTCATGTTTATTTTAGTTTGAACATGAAATATTGTTTATAAAAATTCTGGAGCATTACAATATTCTAAATGGTTTAAGGACTCTCGAATTTATTAAGAATAGACTTACATGGATACCACTATACAATAGTGGGTTTTGTCCTAAGATCCATGAATTGAGGGATTCCATAACAAGAAATGAGTGATTCTAAGTTAAAAACAAATAATTAATAATAACCTATGATTTGCATCTAATATAAGAGTTACAAACTGACACTGAAATCTAGATGCAGAAACATCCTATTTATACTGCTGATATAAGGGATAACTATCTTTTTTTTTTTGAACGACGACGATCCTACATACAATGTATTTTGTCTTAACATGGCCTACCGAGCAGAGGTAAGACGTGGCTACACCAGATGCACGGGAACCCTCTAGAATGGGTAAACCTTTGCCCCCCATTGGTTCAGAACCCGAGATTAAGCTCAAGATTCATTCTCTCACCTAGATGTCCTTTAAATCACCCCTGATAGGGCTCGAACCCATGACCTCTCGGTCACAAAGTGAAACCCCAACCAATAAGCTGAATTTGCAGGACAAGGGTTAACTATCTCAACCGTTTATATTGTGGTTTCCATCTGTATTATGTAGCTTTAGACGTTGTTAACCAAGTGACATCTCCCGTTCACACATATATGACTTACAATCTATCTATTCTAATAAATAAATGTTTTTAGCGACACATGACATGTTCCAAAGGCATCTTAACCGTGATTTTCCGTCTCTCTCTTCTATTAATTACATCTCATATTAAATAATAATATTAAATACTAAATAATCTTTTTATACATGTTTAAAATAAATATTATAAATTATAAAACTTTCAAAAACAATTATTGAAAACACAATGTTTAAAGAAAAACAAGCTATAAATTAAAAAGTTAGTATTAAAGAAATAATATTGTTATTTTTATACTTCAAGTATTAAATCATAAGAAATTGCAATCATATTTTATACTAAAAAATCATTTTTATATTTTCTAAATTTTCATTGATAAATATTGGTTATATTTTTTTTATTCTACACGGGTTACTGATCTGAGTATAGTGATATAAAATAGTCCTTCACTTGATCACTTCTTCTTAACATACAATCTGACTTGGGCTAAAGATATATACAAGCCCATTTACATAATCCAAAATAACATTTGTTTTGTTTTGACTCATCTAATAATAAATACCCAACTTGTAGGATTAAATATTTTAGAGGATTTTTAACATCATTGGATTTGCAAAATCTACATGTCTATATCTTTTAATTTGTTGTCACATCTGAAAATTAGAAGAAAAAATCAACTTATATTGCATATAATCCATCCTTCTTATAGTTATTCGCGGTGAGAAAGCAAGAAAAGGGTTCAAACTTTCTACTGAAATGCTCATACAAACACACACTAATCATGAATTTGTGGGGAAACCCCTAAAGAATCGGGAGACAACGATCATTTATTTGCAATCAGGTGAGACCATGTTGGTACCTTGTACATGTGTCTGCATTGCTCTTTAGAATCAAAGCCAAAACCGTTCTCACAGTTGGTTTCATTGTTAGTGGTTCGAGCTTGGTTAACTCGAAGACACCTTGGCTATACAAGAAACTCATCTATCAAAAATACAAAAGAAGTTGAGGAGTTACATGAAGAGAATATAGAAAAATTGGTACTTATGGTTATGCATAACATTCTACATTCTATGTTGCTCGAAAGATTGAGTTAACTCAATGATTTAACGTTATTTAGGACCATGTGACGGTGACAAGATACTATGTTCGCAACCTCGAACGCCAAGTTTTGAGGACTGAGGCTGCCTTACGACACACAAAACGGGAAAACGGTAACTTGGAGCTACAAATTCAACAAATCAATAGGAAATGGGAGTTGCACAATGCTAAGATGAACTCAAAGGAGAAAATATGGCAAGATGAATTCGCTTCAATTCAAGTATGTTCATCCCAATTCATCACATTGAATTTTATTCTTTAATTCATTTTTTTTAAAGTCTAATTTTTGGATTACTGGCGGATTATTAAAGTATCATTGTGCCACCAGTACCACCCGATTATATCCTCCACCAAGTCACTATTTATGTAGGAAACTCAATACTTTGAGAAAACTTTCTTGTGTGATACCATTTGGTTCTTGAGGTTTATCTCACTACCAAAATACCGTTAGGCTGTAATGTCTTTAGTCCTTTAATTCATTTTTAATTAATTTTTTTATACTTCAGAATTATTTATGAAAATGGGTGATGAAAACTAAAGTCTTTTATTTCTTTCTATTTTTTTTTTGGTTTGAGAAATGATTAGCCCTAATTTGCAAACATTCAGACAATTGAGTAAAAAGTTTTGTTGTTATGTTATTAAAGTTAAAAGTGAACTCATCATCAACCATCTAACGCATCTACTTCAAAAAACAAAAATGAAAAATACAAAAAACAAATTATCTTTGAACATGTTCAGGTATAATATCATTATTTAACATAAGACATTTTGTTGCAGATGAACTTAGAATTAGCTCGAGAAACGACGTTGAATGAAATCACTCATTCTCCTCATAATCCTACGAGACGCCAAGGTGGTTACGAGCAAACGAACCTAACGATTAGAAAGATCCTTGAGCTTCAAGAAAATGATCCCGATTTTCATACGGACAGTTTGTTTAACTCAAGACAACGTCAAAAACAAGAGCTTCGGAAGTTGAAGGGTCGATTCAAGGCATGGATGAAAGAGTTTAAAGCTCGATTACATGATGTAAAGAAAACACTTGAGAGATTTGAGGATGGTAGAACCGAGAGAGTTCATAAAACTTGCTTTCATAGTTGACCAAAAAGGTTTAAACGTTGGTGGAACATTCTTAAAAAGATCCAGATAAAAATACACACAAGTGTATATAGAAACACACACACACAATGTAATTCAAAGGGTTCTCTTCAATAATCGTTTATACATCATTTTGAAACTGATTGAATCCTATTTTGACCTTATCATAGTTCAAAGATTTTCGGAGTTTTGGAGTATGTGATGAACATCGAACCCATAATTTTTTTTCGTTTGAGGTCACTTTTTTTCCGGTACTCGTATTTCTAATAACTTAATGTTACAATTTTTGGATTGTACATGTCTACATCGTTAGGTTGGATAAAATAACAACATAAAATATAATAATTAAAATACATTATTAACGTTTAAGCGATATTAAGGTTCGGATTCTGGGGTAATTCTATAACTAAACATGATTATAGTTTAAATAAAAGAAACTATCTTGGATTCAAACTTTAAAAGGACCTATAATTCTCTTAATATATAATTAATAATTACACTAACGATGTTAAAGAAATTCAATTATATTTATGGGATCACTCCAAAAAATCCTTTAGGGTCAAAAGAAATTTTTCGACATATCTTAGATTAACGAGTTGAGATTCAATGGGTCTCATGATCCCGATCCGATGTACATAAGTTCGCCCATTTATGTGATAGTTTGAATATTTGCACTTGACACCATAAAGATAGTGTCTTTAAATATTTAAAAGTAAGACTACAACAACAAACTCCAATCATGAATCAATTAATTGGACTCATGAAGCTAGAGGGAGAGCTTTTCAGATATGTGCAACAGAAGCTAGGCATGATGCAAATATCGTCATCGGTACCTTCCTTCTTAATAATCTATGGCGTCAATTCTATTTGATACCGGGACAGATAAAAGCTTTATACTTTCATTTCGTACCGTAAATCTAGAATATCCCTATGTCATTGAACTTGCCAATGGCAAGTTGATCAAAGCTAACAATATTATTCAAGGATGTTCTTTGAATCTGAATAATCACCTTTTCAATATAAATTTCCTTCATATTGAACATGGTAGCTTTGATGTCGTTTTCGGCATGGATTGGCTTTCAAACAATCAAGAGGAAGTCATATGTCAAAACAAGGTGATCTGTATTCCGTTACCTAACGGTAATACACTCGTAGTTCAAGGTGAATAACCAAGTAGGAAACTTGGTATCATATCATGCATGCAAGCTCATAAATGTATAAGGAAAGGTTATCAGGCCTTCCTAGCACATGTAACTGAGAGCATTCCCCCAATAAAACGTATCGAAAATATTCCTATAATTAAAGATTTTCCCGATGTTTTTCATGATGACATATCGGGATTACCCCAGTGAGACAAGTTGAGTTTCGTATTGACTTGATTCCAGGTGCAGCACCTATTGCTAAAGCTCCTTATCATTTAGCACCCTTAGAGATGCAAGAGCTTTCAGGTCAATTGCAGGATCTTTTAAATAAAGGTTTTATTGGACATAGTTTCTTACATTGGGGAGCACCAATTCTTTTTGTGAAAAAGAAAGATGGTTCATTTAGGATGTGCATTGACTACAGAGAACTCAATAAATTAACAATCAAGAACTGTTATCACTACCACGTATCGATGATTTATTCGATCAATTTCAATGAGCTATTTATTTTTCTAAGATCAATTTAAAGTCGGGATATCATCAGTTACAAATTCATGACGAGTTTTTATTAATGTCATTTGGGTTAACCAATGCACCTATAGTCTTCATGGATCTCATGAATCAAGTGTGCAGACCTTACTTGGATAAGTTCGTGATTTTATTTATCGATAACATTCTCATTTACTAACCAACAGGAACATGCACAATACTTGAAACTAATTTTGGAACTTTTAGCAGGTGAAAAGTTATATGCCAAATTTTCCAAGTGTGAATTCTATTTACAGGTTGTTCAATTTCTTGGGAATGTAGTAAATGAAAATGGTATACAGGTAGATCCCAGCAAGATTAGAGCAGTAAAAAAATAGGAAACACCAAGAACCCCAACTGAAATTCGTCAATTCTTAGGACTGACAGGTTATTACCGGAGATTCATTAAGAATTTTTCAAAAATAGCCTTGTCGCTAACTACTCTAACTCAGAAAAATCAAAAGTTTATATGGGGTTCTCAACAGGAGGAGGAGTTCTAACTGTTGAAACATAAACTCTGCAATGTGCATATACTTGCATTACCGAAAGGCACAGAAAACTTCACGTCATATTGTGACGCTTCTCGTTAAGGTCTCGGGTGCGTGCTAATGCAAAAAGACAAAGTAATTTCTTATGCTTCCCGACAACTAAAAATACACGAGAAAAACTATACTACTCATGATCTAAAACTTGGTGTAGTAGTATTTGCACTTAAGATTTGGAGGCATTATCTATACGGAACAAAATGTCTTGTATACACTGACCACAAAAGTTATGTTAAAAGTATCTCCTTGGAAAGGAGTATTCAGGTTTGGAAATCGAGGTAAACTCTCACCAAGATTTGTAGGTCCATTCAAAATTCTAGAACGAATTGGAACGGTAGCCTATAAACTTGAATTACCTCATGAGCTAGCAATATACACGATGTCTTTCACGTGTCAAATTTGAAAAAGTGTTTAACAGACGAATCGTTGATTGTACCTCTTGAAGAAATTCATATTGATGATAAAATCCAGTTCACTGAAGAACCCATGGAAGTAATGGATCGAGAGGTCAAAGTGCTGAAGCGAAGTCGAATTCCAATTGTCAAAGTTAGGTTGAATTCTCAGCGTGGACCTGAATATACATGGAAACGTGAGGATGGTATAAAAAAATAACCTCGTCTGTTTTCATAAACAGTTGTCTATAGATAAGTCTCCAACAAATCTCGGGACGAAGTTTCTCTAATAGGAGGAGACTGTGACAATTACGCTACGTCAGGTTGGTATTCTCAGAAAGCATCATAAGTTCAATTCATTATTGTTTTAAATCCATGATAATACTTTTCTCCAAAATACCCTTTTGATTTAAATTTAACTTATTTTTATTACTAATATTTACAAAAATGCCACAATCAAATTACAACCATTGATTGTTTAGATTAATGGTTAGATTAAGGTTTTCTTGGTTTTCTTTAAAATAAGAGTTTTTTGAGGAACCTCCTCCTATATAAGGGGATGGTTCCTTTGTTAACCCACTTTTATTGCGGTAACCCGTATAACTCCGTCAAAATCAATCTAAATCTTTGTTTTCTTTTTTTAAACATCATTATTACACATTGTTAAAATTTTTCTCCACAAAAATTCCTTGATATTTTTTGGTTTGAAAAATTAAAATACTTTCGGATTTTTTCACAAAAATCTTTTTTTAATATTTTTTAATATACAAAAAACAATATACTTTCTTTTTTTTTTTTATAAAAAATCTCTCAACGATATTTTATACATTAAAGTCCTTTTAAATGTTAACTTTAAACCGAATTGTGGAGAGAAAAAAAAGTTAAAACCACTTTTGTAGAGGTGCACAAACCGGTTTTGGAATAACCGAACCGGTTAACCGGTCAAAGGCTAGAAACCGGTTTTTAACCGGTTCGGTTAATAACCGATTTTTCAAGCTCAAAAAATGAAACCGTATAATAAACGAAACCGGTTAACCGAACCGGTTAACCTATAAATAACCAATTTTTTAGTGAGTTGGACCGGTTAACCGGTTTGGTTAACCGGTTTGGTCTCTTAAACTTCAAACCGGTCCCAAACCGCCGGTTTTTTTGAAAAACCTATAACCGATTGCAATAACCGGTTTAAAAACCGGTTTCTAACCGGTACCGGTTCGGTTAACCGGTTTTTTTTTGCATCTCTACAATTTTGTATACCAGCTATTTCTTATGTTTATTCCTTTTATTTTCTTATATTGCCTGTTTACCAGCTTTTTGAGCTTCCTTAGTGAGTAGTTTTCAAACCTCAAGCTCAGCTTTTTTTTATTAAGTTATGTTTGTAACTTGTATCTATTAGTTATAAATTTTATATATAATTAATATGTATTACTTAGTTATTTTTATTTTTATTTAATAATATAATCTTTATTATAGAAATTTTTTTTAGGATACTAAATAATTGGTATATAAATAATAGACTTGTTTAGATTTGTGAGCTCATTTTTTAAATAAAATATAAAAATTATAATATATATATATGTGTGTGTGTGTCTGTAGGGATTGATTCATATGAAAATTCGATCTTAAAGAGTAGGATTTTTTCTCTAAGATCGAATTTTCACATCATACAATCCCTATATATGTGTGTGCATATGTATGTATGTATGTTATTTATGTATGTATGTATGTATGTATGTATATGTTATGTACACTAATTTTAATGTTATTCTACTTAATTTTTTGACAAAATTACAAATTTGAACCTTTATGTTTCTAACAAATAACAAATATCAACCTTTAACTATATTAATTACGCTAAACAACCTTTAAGTATTTAAGTTGTTTCAACTTTCAACATTTACATTAACCCTGGTTAGATTTACCAGTTAAATCTAGTCATGTGCAAAACATGTGATGGGTATTTTAGGTATTTTGATCTTTTGTTATTTTTAAACCTAAAACCCACTATTCACGTATCACCGTATCTTATTCAAGAATTACTCCAAACAGAGGTGTTCGAAAATTAGGGCTAAAACCCACCCAGAAGTTCACGTGGTTCCAACGTCTTCGGTTAGTGTTCACCCAGAAGTTCACGTAATTAATTTGTTAGAAACATAAAGGTTGAAATACTTAATTACGTGAACTTCTGGGTGAACACTAACCGAAGACGGAGGAGCCACGTGAACTTCTGGGTAGAGGTGGCCAAACCGGGTTTTTTTTGGAACCGGAATGGTTCCGGTCAACAAAGTCAAGAACCGGTTTCGGTTCCGGGTTCTGACCGGTTTTTTGCCGGTTCCGGTTCGGGTTTTGGTTGGTTCCGGTTCGGATTTGGCCGGTTTGAGGGTGAAACCGGTTCCGGTACCGGTTCCGATTTCCGGTTCCGGGTCCGGGTACGTTGGTCACCTCTACTTCTGGGTGAACACTAACCGAAGACGGAGGAACCACGTGAACTTCTGGGTAGAGGTGGCCAAACCGGGTTTTTTTGGATCCGGTTCCAAACGGTTCCGGTTCCGGTTAACAACTCATGATGATTATGATATATATTAAGTTCTAAATTCTAATAAATTAATAAATAAATTGATCAGCACGAGGTTCAAAAGCAACTCATGAATCAATCTCACATGTTAGATATGTATAGCCGGAAACAAGTTTGACCAAATTTTAGCTTCCGTAAATGAGTGAAAGATCTTATAATTTGCTATTATAGATCATGGATGATTTATTATATTAAAGAAAATTAGGAGACCAATAACAATTGTCATCTTTTACAAATGAGTCAAAGATGTTGATAAGATATTTGCAACTTGTTGACAGTGCAGATCTTAGGCTTCAAGTGATGACCAGCTGATGATGATAAGCAGCAAACAACTTGCATACTTTTGATATCCAGTTGTGCTTATTTCATGATATTTTATTTATTCTATCTTTCTCTTTTCTTTTCTTTTCTTTTTATTTTATTTTTGAACAGCTAAACGAGTCCTCGAACCTAACAACCTACGCGCTGCGATCACAGACCGCTACCAACCCCCAGAAACATTTAAAGCCCGGCATTGGCGAGTGTCGAATTGAGAAACCGTCACACCATCTAGGAGGAAACTCACACTGAGAAAACCCCCTAGCTCACCCACAACATTTTTTGCTGTAGGCGAGACTCAAATCCAAGACCTCCCCTTACTGTTGGTCAAGAAGTACTACTAGCCTATAAGCCCAATGATTCTTTTCTTTTTAATTGATTATTTTCAATTTCTTTTTTTAGGCCAGGCATGCGTCAATATTAAACTCAAATATCATATTCAAAGGCATGTAAGAGCCGTCACTACTTTAAATTCGAGAAATTTGAAATATATTTAAAAGTTTATAATAATTTGAATTGATTGAGATGGCAAACCTAACACACGGACTAACTTTTGGACTATTGGGACATTTTATTTTTAGCATATGAGTTTTTAAGTTTTCTATAGTCTAAGTGGAAAGAAATGAAAATGAGAAAAAAGTAAAATGAGTGACAATGGGTAGACATGAGCAAAAAATACGGGTTATTGGTTTCGGTTTTTGGCCATTCAAATAACTACGTGTTTCCAACAGGTTATTCCTTTGAAAACAAAAATCATTTTAAAACCGGTTAAAGTAAAACCGGTTATTATGAGCGGTAAAAAAAACCATTAACCGGTTTGTAAAATAGCCGGTTATAGCCATTGGTATCCAAAATTCGTCGTTGAAGGGTCGGCAACAAATCATATATATTTTTAAATATAGTTGTTTTAGAGAAATTTCTGTACTATTTTGTCCTCATATGTTGATGAAAATAGGTCTTGAGTTTTATGGTTTGAACGCACAACTTCTTTACATTCCTAATACTCAAAACACTGAAAAAATCTCAAAACACTCTTATATTTCCAGTTAGTGAAAAGTTATTGAAAAAATTGAAACGACAAGCACAAAAAGTTCTCAAATTCTATTGGTATTGATGCTACTTCCTTCACTGAACCATCTGTTATGAGAATCAAAGCTACAACGAGGAACAAAAACCTTCTTTTAACATTTGAACTTATGTGAAATATCGACCGGTGTCAATAAGACTCATGCAAAGGTAAAGGTACTTTTATTAAACTGGAGTCTAACTCGACTATAAGTAGTGACTTGACTAATTATTGCATGTTACGAAAAAATAACCCAACAAGTAATCAAGTACAAATGTCAACTGAGTGCGCTCGCAGTTTAGAATTTCAATCCTGACATAGTCCGTGAGATGATGCAGAATTTGATTACACAAAAAAAGTTTGTTTTTTAATCACTTTGACAACTCGTGATTGACAATGATTATTCAAAATGAGTTTTAACATTGATACAAAAAGCCAAGTGCTCCACTATTATTAGACGTGACTCTTATAACAATATAACCAAACATAAAAAGAATGAATATTGGGTTTTTGAAAACTTGAAAAACAGGGTTAACATAAAAATGGACGTTTTTTTTAGCACGACATAATTTACTGGAATTGTATCTTGGTGTAACAACGCATTGGGTTGATCCCGATATGTGGCAAATGACAAATCGCACAATTGCTTGTTAAATGATTTCATATATACACACGAGCAATAATTTGTTTGACATGTTAGATGGTAAATTTTGATAATGCTTCTAATAATATTTACTTGGTTAAAAAATAAATATCAAGCAATATGTAACAGTGTTTTTTATGCCAAAAGATCATAAACTAGATTGTGAAAGATCGTTTGCAGTTCCTCAAACGAACAAATTAAATAAAATTTACAGTTAATGTTAAAGAATATTTTCTTAACAATCCATGAAAGATAAACGGATTATCAAATATTTTGTATGGTTTCAACTTTTTAGGTATGTTGAGATTTTACATATAAGGTGAAATTCGTCTTGACGTATGTTTGATAACGATATACAATAATGGCAAACTTTTGAAGTCTTTCATGAAAATTTAGTCAAAAGACATCAGGTTAAGGCTTTTTCAACAATAAGTTGAGACGCAATTGAATGATTAACTATTTTACGTGAAGTTATACAAACATCACAACTCTTTTATCAGGATTATATTATCACACATCTTCTTTGATATTTCAAAAATTAATTATTATGTCTACAAAAATAAATTAATATGAATCAAGAAGTGACACATATATAAAAATGTTACTTTCAATAAAAATAAAACTTATAAAATATTCTCAAGAAATGTTGATTGTTTTTACTTGTGGCAGGACATTGAAATCATGTTTCAATGGTTCCGGTATTCAAACTTTTATTGATATTTCTTTAGGTTTAGATGAACAAAATGTTGCTACACATATAAAAAAAATAATTTTAACTTATATTTTCAAAATATATTTGTTCTTTATTTACAAAATTATGGATCATCATCAAACAACATATGTGGCTTCTAGTAGTTAGAGTAGAAGCCAAGATGTTAACTTGATTTCTTTACACTTTATGGCAAGATGTTAGTCACTAAACAAACTCAAGATACTAGAGAGTAACGAACATAGGAGGTACATGGGAATGGAATGGATTTTTGCATAAAGTTGGATTAATTCAAAATTGAAAACCTTGATAAGTTGGCCTAGTCAAAAGAAAAGCATCCCAATATCCAATTGTAGCCGACATGATCCATGATTAACTAAGCATCCAAGCTTCTACTGTATGTTCAGATTTTACCTTTTCTTTTAGTAGCAGGGTTCCATCAATACGAAGGATGATATTCTTTCTAACAATGTTGGAAATGTGCATTTGCTTGGATGAGCATTTGGATGCAATGAAACATATACAAGAAAAGGACAATCTCAAAGGCATGCTCGAGGTAGAAGAAACTATACATAGAGTGATGGAGGCGGAAGTTGAAGAAGGTTTAACATTACCATTTTACGATGAAGAACAAAAATATAAATGAATGAATAATAATTGTCCAGAAGTGCAATCTAAAAGATAAATACGTTTTCAATCAGTGATATGGATACAAACTTTTGTATTTTTGTTTCATCTTATTATTTATGTAATAAATAAAATATTTTTGTTAAGTTTTACTTTTTTGTTTAGCATTTATTATTTTTATTTAACAAATGTATCTTTAACTAATTAAATTACATTTATATATATATTTTTTATTTATTATTTGTGTAATTAATTAAACCCACTTTTCAACTAATTAAATTACATTTATTTGTCTAGAAGGGTTATAATGATTAGCCATTTCGGTAATTAACTACTTCAGTTTGCTAATATAGGTTAAAAACCCAACTTTTAACTAAACTAGTTACAAGTAAAATGAGTAAACCCTTCTAGACCGATTAATCTGTTGGTTTAGTCAAAAACAGGTTCCGGTTTGTTTGCCTATAACAATAGCTCAAGCGAGAAAAGTATGTATTAAGTATATCATTGTACAAATGACACTATTTTAATATTTCATTCGAATGTTTTTTATTCAAATTCCTGCTAGAGTCGTAGGACATGAGCTTTTCATTTGTGATTTCTCTTGGGGTAGTCTTGATTTAACAATTATGAGTCTATGACGGTTGAAATCATGTCACATGTTAACTTAAACTGAAGTAATAGCAGTAGATCATATACCAATTAAAAATATATATTATTTGAATACCTTTTAAAGTAAAAGTTAGAAACTTCCTTAAATAAAACACGTTTTGTAAAAAATGTAATACACATATATTTATATAGAAAAAAAATTGTCAAAAAAAAGAAAATGAAATTGAAAGAGGTGGGGTTAGGGTGTTGGGAAGGTGATAAGCAGCACACCGAAAATGAATTTGATTGAGACATCCAGAGCATCTCTACAACTGGGTTTGCTTTTCACTTTATCTTTTTTCCACTTCACCAACAAAATCATGTTCTTTAAGTCAAACCGACTTAATTTGACCATTTCATTCAAAGAATTACAATGGCACCAAATTAAATTTTGTCACAACCAAACACGATCTTGATACTGAAACTCAACAGAGGTTATGAGAAGCATGTTGTGCACTTTTCGAATCACAAGTTGATTTAACCAAAAGAGTAAATTACCGATATGGTACTTGTGGTTTGCTAATATTTCACTTTTAGTCCATAGGTTTCATAAATTACCCATATGGTCCCAAACTTTGCACATTTGTAACACATGTAGTCCTTATGTGAGGGTAATATGGTCAATAACTTGGTGACTTAAGAACTATATGTGTTACAAATATGCAAAGTTTGGGACCATATGAGTAATTTATGAAAAATATGGACCAAAAGTGAAATAATAGCAAATCACAAGGACTATCTCATACATACCAAATAAAATCTCATTATTAAGAAAGATTTGAGAAAATGATGTGAAATCAAACCTACCCCTATCTTAATAAGACTAGTCAAATACCCGCGCGTTACAGTGGGAAACAAAACACTTAAATTTGATGATTTTAATGGTTTGTATGGTTCTTTTTTGAGTTATAATCATAACAAAAACAATTTTTTTTTAAATTGGTAGTTAACTAAAAGTGGCTTTAACTACTAAGATAAAAGGCCAAATGTACAAAAAATGTCAAGAAGTGATTCATTTGTTTTGAAAGGTATTCTTTTATAATCACTCTATCTCCCTTATATTCTTAAAAGCTACCAATGTGAGACAAACTGAAATCACAAACAAACATTCAAATTAGAATTAAAAAGTTGTACCATATGCTATAAGAGTTGTAAAACTCTTAATTTTAAGAGATTTAAGCAAATTACTATTTTATCCTTCTAATATGCATTATATAGTAATATAGATATAGATAAAAAGACAGCTTCTGAAGATATCCATAGCTCGAATATACCACCAATCTTTTATTTATTCATTAATAGGGTTTGTTACACGCACAAACTCAGCGAACACGGGAAAACGATGAAACTATATATCAATAACACACCGGTTACATGAGATTAATAAAGTTGTCTTACATTTGAAAAACATTAAATTTCTTCTAGCAATGAATACAATCGTCACTAATAAAGCTAAGTCTAGTCACTTGATCAAGGCAATAACTAATTGGTTGGGAAAACACCAATCAAACCTCTAAAAAAGGATTCAAACATGAAATCCATGATGAATAAGATGTGTGTTTACTATGCAGTGGCGTACCCACTCTTTGTTTTGGGGGACAACCGCTCTCATTCAATTATTTTTTTGCAGTATTATATATATGTTCAAAATCTTGACCGACCCTCTTAATATTTTGCAATCCCCCTCTTAAATTTGCATAATTGGACTTGTAATAAGTTGTTTTTTTGATGAAAGAGTTAACTAAAAAAGTCTTCGTAGATGTTGTTTTGGATAGATTTCAAAAAATAAAACCCAGTAGAGAACAACTAGGCCTGACAATTTTAACTGATAACAAGATAAATGTGTAGATTGGGTAAACCTATATAGTATTTTGGGTTAAAATGAGTAACACTATGACATAAAATGAGTGGAGATGGTTAACACGTTAACACTATATGGGTCAAGATGGATAACATAAAAATTATGTGAATATATAGTGGATTCAAACGGATAAAAATGATCAATGATATATTTGATAAGAAAAACATTCCAAATTATTCAACTAAACTATTTGTTTAGTACGTTACAATTCACTTTAACTTGATCAAGACTGATGTTTTTTAGAATGACTCCTTTAAACTCAAACTGATTTACTTAAAACTCATCCTAACATGCACTCATCCCGGCCCACCGTTTTGACCCGTTACCTAATACAACCCAACCCACTTATTTTGGCAAACATAAGAACAACTTTAGATGTGTTGTATTTTTATTATGCTTTTATATATGAAATTTCGTTTGATTGGCTTTTTTAACATGACCCGACCTGATTCAACATAATCTGATCTGAACAAAAGTGAATAAATAAATTATATAATGATCCTTAAATACCATAATAATTTTCTTGTAGGTCCACCAGTGTAAAACTATGTGTAATGTAAGAACCAAGTTGATTCATTATCAACCAAAGATTATCAATAAAAGATTACAATCATACAGTAACAAGATCAATCACGCATCAAAAGGTTATCTTAAATTGACCTGTAAATGTCTTTATTGAAGGTCTCTTATCAAAAAGACAATGAGGTTGTGGTAGGTATAGTAAAAAAATTAAAAACAACATAGCAAGACAAATAAAGCACATAAGCATTCAGATTCATTTTATTAGTAATTGCTATTATACAGGTTTGATTAGAGTAATTAAAGTGGATCACAAGATCAAAAAAATGATATTTTCACCAAACCAATTAATGCTTCATTATATTTATGTTCCTGGTTAGTCTACTTTAGATCATTTCATTCCCTTGATCATTTCTTCTCATCATTTTCATAATTATGATAAAAATTAATAAAAAAAAAATTGAGTGAAAGACTTGTTTTACCAAAAAGTGTCTTTTCTGATTTTCTTTTGTGGTAGATTTATGTGTTATACTTTTGTATGTGTTTGCTTTTTACATTCTTTTCACAAACAAAAATTTAGGAGGAGACAAATTCATAAAACCTTAAAAAATAATAAATAATAAATAAATAGTGATTGTTTTTACTATATTGTGGAAATGATAGTAAACGAATTTGATCAAATCTTTAGTTGGATTGAATATAACAAGATTAGTAGTCTAAATATTTGATAGGCTCAGTTGTTCTACGTTTTGTTTTTGAACAGCAGAGGGTCCTGTCGTGCTATTTTTAGTTATTCTAGCGGTTGGTAACTAATATTGATTTCCCGATCGCCGAACGTGAGACATTACCCCAGATGCACGGGAAACCCGTGGACTGGGTAAACCCTTGTCCCCAATTGGTTCAGAACCCGAGATTAAGCTCATCATTCCTCCCCTTACCTGATATCCATTAAAGTGTCACCAGAAAGATATAGTCAAACATTAACCACTAGGCTAACTTTGTTGGATAATTGTTTTTACTTAGTATGCAATATTTGTGTGGAAAACTTGAAACTAAATTTTTATGAGTAGAGAGATCTACAATAACTGTTTGCAAAAATTTATGTTGCCAAAAATAGGTTAGAGTCGTATTCATTTATCAAAAACTATTCATTTTTATTTTTATGTTTGGAGTTTCATTTGCTTTAATGTCTCTTCTGCTACATGTGAACTTGTAATAATACATATAAATGGAAATACACCAATTCAACATACAATACAAACAATATTTATAGACATACACATACAAATTTACATGTACATACACATTACACATACACATACGTATATGGACTTGTAATAATACATCTAAATGAAATACACCAAATCAATATTCAATACAAACAATATTTATACACTTACACATACAAATTTACATTTACATACACATACAAATACTAATTACACATACATCTACATATACACAATACTCATGTACATACAAATACACATATACATACAAAATTACACAAACATATGAACATACAGATATACATACGGTCAAATACACAATAAATACAAACATTACATCATACATACGAACCAATATACATTCATATGAACCAAAAAACATCCATACGAACCAATCTCAAAAAATACCAAAAAAAACACTAAAAATTGCAAAAAAAAAAACATATGATAGTTAAATAAACATCCCAAATGATTCATAGCAAAGAAAATACCTTCAAATGGCCCAAAGATGGTTAAAATCGCCAAAATTCGTCAATGGGGGCGGAGAAACCGACCTGCGAGCGTTTCTGGAAAGTCTAGGACGAAAACCCTATACATAACCCTATAGCAGCGACATGTCGTCGCTATAGGTCAAAAGCTAAAACGGCGCCGTTTGATTTTAAGGCGTTCAATTAATTAAAAAAATTATAAAAACCTATACCGACGACTTATCACCGCTATTTTTTTTAATTTTTTTTAAAATTTATTTATTGATTTTCAGGGATTTTAATTAAAGAAAATTGGAAAAAAATTGTTTTTGGCTATAGCGATGACAAGTCGTGCCTAATTGTTTTCCTTCAACCGCGAAATATTTTGGTGTTCCCGCCCAACTCTATAGCGACGACATCTCGCCACTAAATGTAAAGCACGAAAAAGTTCAGATGGAGCCCTTTCTTTCCAGTGAAGACTTTTTCCGTCGCTATACTGGTTGACGCTATAGGGTCAAATTGTTGTAGTGTGTTTCGCATAGACCTAAATCATCATATCTATTCACCTATCAATCGAGAAATTTATTTATGGAAATCCGATGAAAATCTTGATTGGATTCAGAACCAGACTTATTTATTACTAAACTTATGACCAAATGGTGACCGGTTCAATTAAATGTGATAATATAATCCTCAAAAATTACAAGTAGGTTTACACCTTTAATTAGTGTGGAGTTCTCAAATTCATTTATATTTACCAAAGCATTATAAATATTGTTGAGTTGAAGTGACAAACCTGTAATCAATTTTAAACAACTAAATAACTATATGTAAAATGAAATTTATTAACGAATGCTCAAGTTAATATGATCTCATGTGACCACAAAGTTTAAAATCAAAAGGAATACAGTATTTGTTAAGTGTTTGAAGTATTCAAGTAGATTTTTTTTATCAATTGAAGTAGATTTTTTTTTATTAATTGCTTTGATTCTATCACTGATTTAGCTTGGAATTTACTCAGATTGTCATTTCATACATTTTGAGATGAAAAACACTCGAACTTTACGTGATGCTTTACAGATGCAACACTAGCCTCCATTGTTAGGGTTTTAGTGAAAGCTTCTCACATATGAGTTTCTATAACCCCTTTTTTAATACGTTTGACCGTTATTTATGGGGCTAATATGCATGTTTAACATGTTTACGCTTCCCTAGCATTTAAGATAATGTTTTTATGTTAACATAATAACCGACAAAGTCAAGGGTTTAAAAATATGGATAATAGCTTAAAAGCATGTTGAAGATGAACACGTAAGAAAATAGAAAATTTGATTATGTATAAAACTCGTACGCTTTTGAGGTTGTTATCTGAACTTGAAGGTCCTCATAAAAACTTGAGCTATTTCATCGAACTTGAGGTGACGTTCTTATGTGAATTTGGATGTACTCATCCGATTGTCCTACTTTGTTCAAACCTGAGGTGACTTGGTGTCACACCCCCATCTCTCACTTTACCTAATATAGTTGTTGAATGATGCATGAAGTTGGTAACTGTTGTAACGTGTCGCGGAAGCTTGCTGGTGAGGTCTCAGAGATGGGTGTGACTGATTGTTACCTTCGTAACATACATCCATGGCAAACCATACACACTATATATTACATCATAACTAGAATATTATACATTAAGTTTCAACATCCTTAAACAACATTAACCAGTTATGAGTTACTAAACATATCTTGAGATCGTGCACCCTCACTTTCGCACTTGTTACCTTCTTCCTGAAAAAGGTTTTGTAATATAAAAGATCAGCAAGGATGCTGGTGAGTTCATAAATATGATAACATGATATGATATGACATGTTGAATATGTAGGCATACACAACTTTATGAATATGATTCACCATGAAAACCCATAACCAAATCCTATGTGACTGTAATGTAATTAGCGGTAATACCCGAAGGTAAGACCTTAGCCTCACTCTTAACGCCTATCGTTGCATTAAGCTGTTATCTTGTAATGTAATAAATGGTAATAGGCATTCACACAAGGGTAGACGATATATATTCGTGAATGGGGTTGTCAGCCCGATAGTACTATCATTGTTATCATCCGGATCATCCGGATCATCTATGAGTTTATTGGTTACAGTTGCTATGTGAGGACTTTTACGATAGTATGGCACAATTTTCATGTAATCATCAGACAAAAGTTGAAATGCATAAGTAACATGCAAGCATATCATTGTAATTAAAATATGTAACCATAATGCTATGTGAGGACTTTTACGATAGCATGGCACAATTTCATGTAATCATCAGACAAAAGTTGAAATGCATAAGTAACATGCAAGCATATCATTGTAATTAAAATATGTAACCATAATGTTATTGTAATACCAACCCCCGAGTTTTAGAAATCAAAACATATAAAAGGGGGTCTATGAAACTCACCGGTGTTGTTGCAATGTTACGCACAGCTTCAATTGAATTCTGCATATCATTAAGGTTCCATAAGTTCTTTGTATCCAATTTGATTGCCAGAACGTTTCTTGATATTAAATATCATGGATAATGTAATGCGATTCATTAAACTAGAGCGCCAAACACAGTTTAGTAATTGAGTTCTTATACTCATTTGATTGTAAATTAATGATACTTGTATCCCGTTGTTAAAACCAGAATCCTAATCGACTTTCAGATCAAAAATCGGATTGCAAAAATTGAGTTCGGAATGCGAAATCGATTGAGAATATGTTTTCGTATTGAATTTCAATGCTTAAATTAAGTCCTGTATTGAAACCGAAGTTTTAATCAAAAATCAAATGAAAATCAGATCATCGGATTGCAAAATGGTTTGCGAAATCAAGTCTGGAACGCGAAATCGATTGAGAATATGTTTTCGTATCGCAAACCAATGCTTAAATTGAGTTCTGTATTGAAACCGGAGTGTTAATCAGAAATCAGATAAAAATCGGGTCACCGGATTGCAAAATGGTTCACAAAATCGAGTCTGGAACGCGAAATCGATTCAAAATATGTCCTTTTATCGAAAACGGATTATCGGTTTGTGAACTGGAGCGCCAAACGCAGTTCAGAACGCAAAACAGACAAAATTAGGCTTTCTGCCGGGATATTCCACCGGCGGCGACCTTCGCCGGAATTTTTGGCCAGAATTTGGCCATAGTTCGGCAGCGGCTCGGTGGGGCTGAGGGGGTGGCTCGGTGGACTAGACGGTGGCCTCGGCCTTGGCTGTTGCCGGTGTGGCTCGAGGATGGTGGAGAATGGTCTGGTCGTGATCCGGAAGTGCTCGGCAGTAGGAGCCGCGTCCCGTGCCATGTTGGGGCCGCTCATGTGCCGCACTAGGGCCACGTATGGGCTGCGTTGGGGCCATGCCCAGGTTGCTGCGGCCAGCTATGTGCCATCTAAAATTTTTGTGTGCCAAACTCGATTTTTTTACACTTTTGCCGGGTTCAAAATCTCCAGATCCTAGTTTTTAACATATATGTAGAGTTTTGTGAAGAAAAATCTCAATTTGGACAACTTCGAAAAATCCGGGTTTATAGCAAAACACCCTTTTCAATGGGTTTTTGAATTTTAATGATTTTCAAACTTCACCAATCATTCAAACATGTTTGTTTAAGTCAAATGAAGCTATTATAATCAAGAATTGAGTTTAAAACTTACTTGCCAAGAATTGTCTTGAAAATCACCAAAAATCCAACTTTTGGAGCTTGATTCTTGGTTCCACTTGATCTTGGGCTTGGATATCACTTGCAATTGATTAGAACTAATGTTTGAAGGGTGTTTAAGGTTCCAGAAGTGATGAGGAAGGGGCTGGTCGAGTTTGGAGGCTTGGGGAAGGAAAGAATGGTGTAGAAACTTGACCAAAGTCAAGTTTTTTGTATTTATTTGGCCACACTTGTTCTTCAAGTTTAGGTAGATATTTCTGGCCATAGTTATCTGATTTTAATCAGATATGAGGTGATAAACATGGATATAGGTTAAACATGGAAGAAAATCAAGGGTTTGTTTTAATTTATGCCATTTTTGCGATTATTTGTTCGGCTTTTCGCGTTTAACTTCAGGATTTGCTAATAATGATGAACCATCATTGTTATACTTCCAATTACATCCCATTATGATTATAATGTGATTAGGAAGTTCGAGTTGTCATGAATTTGCCAATTACGCAGGCCGAATTGCCTTTTCGCAGATTTTCGCAATTTGACTTATCGAACTTAGGGATTCTTTGATTTCGTTATGTTATCACTTATTTTACTTCAATTCATCATATAATTTATATTAATTTAGTTTCTGACCCTTGAATTTGGTTTTTAGTCATTATTATAGAAATTTCGCGAAATTTGGCGATTCTGCGTAATGTCATTTGTGATTCGTTTCATCTTATAGTTTCCTTACATGTATACACAATTCACATGTATATACATATTCAATCATGATTTAATTAATTAAAATGTTAATTGATGAATTTAGGAAATTACCTTGTAATAAAGAACGAAATGTCACATTCTCCCTCCGTTAGAGAAATTTCGTCTCGAAATTTTAGCAGAACTCATTTGGAATCAATTTTGTGTAGAAATAGATGGGGATACTTTTCTATCATACGATCCTCACGTTCTCATATAAACTCAGGTCCGCGCTTAGAGTTCCATCTGACTTTCACAATTAGTATTCGACTTCGTTTGAGTTTCTTAACAATACGATCCATAACTTCCACTGGTTCCTCTGTAAATTGCAGCTTTTCATTAATTTGTATTTTCTCAAGAGGTACAGCTAGTGATTCCTCGAGTAAACATATCTTAAGACTCGAGACGTGAAATACATCATGAATATTGTTAAGCTCGGGAGGTAGCTCAAGTCGATATGTTATAGATCCTATCCTTTCAAGTATTTTAAAAGGTCCCACATATCGTGGTGCAAGCTTTCCTCGTTTGCCAAATCTGACAATACCCTTCCAATGAGAGACTTTCAACATAACTCGGTCACCCACTTGGAATTCCAGAGGTTTTCTCCTATTGTCGGCATATGTCACACCCCCAATTTTCAACTAACGGAATCACACCGTTTGGGAACGTGACAAACCAGGATCTCAGATCATTAGACATAACGAAAGACCTCTATATGCTTTTAAACATAATTCAGTCTTTTCAGTCTTAATTTGTAAAATCAGAGTTTAACTTTTGCGGAAGCGTTTGAAAATTATTAACAAGGTGTAACAGTTGTAAAACCATAAATACAATGTTCAATGTTTTAAATCAACAACTAAAGTAAACTGTATGCATGAGACTCAACGTCCTAGTCCCTGCTTGTCCTTGCTTGTACCTTAGTATCCTGAGAAAACATGTAAATCAAGTCAACACAATGGTTGGTGCATACACAGGTTTAAGCATTCACAAATGTTGAAACCATAGTTTGAATATAAAGTTTGCAGATAACATAATCACACATGCATAGTCATGATAACTAGTCATTTGTACTATTTACATAAGTGGTCGACACCGAAGCTGACGTTTGCCATGCTATAGCATGTTTTTGCCTTAACCCTATTGTCTAGCACAAACAATAGTAATGTGTGTTTGGTCAGTCAAACACCTGCGTAGATCCCATCTACCAAGTGAGGTTTGTCAAACCCAATAGATCTATCTTCAACTACCACGCTTTGCACTACGGCAAATTAAACGGTTCGAAATGGAAGGCTTTGTAATGCTATGTTTGCACTTAATGTAAACAGCTAACTCATGCAAGTGATATGTATCTAAAAAGAGTTTGTTGCACATGTTTTCTCCCCCAAAACAGTTAAAATAAGAAAGGGGCCGTGTACGCACCTTTGATAGCAATGGAATGATCAACACACGTGAAATCGCGTAAACAATCCTCTACGAATAATCTGTGTTTTAACAGTAACGTTGTGTTATTCGGGATGTCGTTTTGTTTTTAAAATCACATACTTGTTAACACACCCATGTTAGATTGTAAGAAATGCACGTACAAAAGTGTACATGGATTTGCGTTCATTTATTTAAACCACATAAACATACAATATTATGTTTATGTACACGTAAATATACGCGATCATAATTTCTGCTCAAATTATAAATTTTATTGTTTTATGTTGTTCGGAATTCCATTAGGGTTCCAACGCAACTGGAACGGGTTAAAACCGAGTTAAAATGAAGAAGTTATGGATTAAAAACCAAAAATTGGTTTTAATTTCAAAAACAGTTGGGCCTCGGGTTCGAACCCGTGACCTCCCCCTTTCAACACACCCTCATTACCAGTCCAACTCGCTAGAGTTTCGCATTAGAAACTCCAATTTAATTGTTTTAAACAAAATCCAGTCGGTCCCCTATCGTTTAACTCTAACCGAACCATATGGTTCCTAATTTAACCCCAATTCGAATCCAATCGACCCTAAAACCTTTGGGGTTTTGTTCTAGTGATCCATTCGACCAAACAGGTAGTTTTAATTTTTAAAACAAATCAATAAAATTAGATTAATCGGTTATATACACTTTCGGACCCTAACTCACTCATTTCCAATTCAATCGATCAAATTGATGATTACCTGAGCCTGATTTCATGGGGTTTTCATTATACAAGATAAACCGAGTCTATCCGTATGATTTGATTCAACCACTGATATCGTTTTCATTAAAAATCCCAAACCCCACTTACCCCATGAACCCTAGGATTCAATTTCATGAAATTAGATAAAATTTTATAAAATTGATATGACTTTAACCATAATCGGAACCCTCTGAAACTTAAAGAACCATTTAATTTCATTTTCAGCTTCGTTTAAGTCAAAACCCCCAAAACAGTTTTCCATCAAGAACCCGCGAATCGAATTCATACAATTCGATATTGTACGATGTAACTATCATATGAGTTTCGTTAAATGGGTTATTCCGAAGCTATACATATCAATTAATTTGATTTTTGAATCCATTTTAATAGAAAACCCTAAACCCGTTCATGGCATAAACCCTAGTAATCGAGCTCCATCAATTCGTTGTTAGAACCCTAAATTAGTATGGGGTTATGCTTAATCGGTTGGTTTAGGTGGTGTGTGAGGGATTACTTACTTGTTTCGATGTAGGATCGTTGTAGATCGACTCCAAGTCCTAGGTTCGGCCAAGCTTTAATCGAATTCTTCTAACCCGTAGCTTCTACTTCGAATTCTCGTGTGTGAAAGATCCTAAGGAGGCCGACTAAGGTTTATCGGTGCTCAATTTTGATTGTTAACTTCGAATTATTGAGTTTCTAGACCAAATAACTTCGATTGTGACTTATGAGTTGCTATACGTTTCACTTTGGTATTAATCATGCAATTTAATGTATAATTGATGATAATTATCATCAATGTAATAATTAGTAACCGTTACATCTGATTATTAGTTCGTATTAACATTGAATTCCTATTTCTTCATTGTGTATGACGAATTTTGACTTCTCAAAGTCAAAATTGCAACTTTAAACTACAATGCACACCTAATCCTTCTTGTAAAAACGCTCAATTTAATATTTCATGTAATTATAATTAAATCTTTGTAGTTTAAGTGTTTTATAACTTATTTATTCAATTTAATCCCTTTTTAATTTAATTATTTATAAACTAATTTTTTTTTTGTTCAAGTTTAATTCTTTTAACCTAATATTGTTTGGTTTCCTGTGATTTCGTTAACTTTTGGTTAACGGGGTTAGTCCGAAAATGCCAGATTGTCACAACATAATTCTTTTGCCGATCTTGAGCAGTCTTCATTCGCTTACGAATAAGCATAATTTTGTCTGTGAGTTCTTGAATATATTCGGGGCCTATTATTTGACTTTCCCCGATCTCAGACCAACAGACAGGAGATCTGCACTTTCTCTGTACAATGCTTCAAAAGGGGCACACTGAATACTCGTATGATAGCTATTGTTGTATGAGAATTCAATCGATGGAAGATGAATATCTCAGCTACCACCAAAGTCAATGACACAGCTTCTAAGAATATCTTCCAAGGTTTGGTTAGTACGCTCCGTTTGCCCATCTGTTTGAGGATGGTAAGCCGTGCTCATGTAGATTTTTGTACCCAAAGCATTCTGGAGTGTCTGCCAGAACCTAGACGTGAAACGACTATCCCTATCAGAGATGATTGAGATAGGTACTCCATGTCGCATTACTACTTCATCTATGTATAGTTTAGCAAGTCTATCCATAGTATAATCTTCACGAATAGGTAAGAAATGAGCAGACTTTGTTAACCTATCTACAATAACCCATATAGAATCATGATTTCGTGAAGTTCTTGTAATCCTTCCTCTTCCAGATTTGATTCTTGCAAGGCTTGTTGTTGAGCTTCACGTATATGGGGAATCAAACTGGTTTGAATAGTTATACTAAAACTTTGAGCTCGATTCGGTTTTACTTGCCCTTTGCGACTTAAGGCATCAAAAACTACATTTTCATTGCCTGGGTGATATCAAATTTCACAATCATAATCGTTAAGGAGTTCCACCCATCATCTTTGTCGCATGTTAAGCATTTTCTGATCTAGAATATGCTGAAGACTCTTATGGTCTATGTATATCGTGCACTTTGTACCATAAAGATAATGTCTCCAGATTTTTAGTGCAAACACATATAGAACATGATAATAATTGATATAATCAAGATCAAGCATATGAATCTCATCAATAAGACATAGTAAGACCTGTTACAAAAGTGTTATCCATCAATATTCAAACCAATAATAAATAACAACCAAAAATCATGCAAACAAGTATTCAAACCTAAGTAGAATAAAGTATCTAGCCAATCAACATCATTTTCAGTCAGCTGCAATAATAAATAGTAGATAAAAACGTGCTAAAACTACTGGAAATAAAGAACAAAACAAGAACAAGATGTAACCAAAATGTATTCGCCAAAAATCAAGCCTTCTAGCACTCTCTATGCGTTCAAAACTTTCAAAACACCTCCAAAACCTTCAGAATTGCCTCTGGGATCGAAAAAGGGTTGAACATGCATCACAATTGCGGTTGAAGAGGATCCCAATATATACCTTCCGAATTAGGGTATTTTTTCATGAATTTAAGTTGTCGAGTACCGCCAAGAACCTCCCATTTAATGTTGGTGTATCGCGAAGGACAAAACATTCGGGGTCTCCCAAACTCCTTGGCATACCGCCTAGGGCTGAAATGTTCTTCTTGACATACCGCAAAGACTAACAAATATTGATAGATTTGTCTTTTTCTTCTATCTTCAATCGGAGCTCGATTATATCGTGATTTAGCCTCGATTTCCATTCGTTTGATTCGACAAACTTGTAAAAACAGGAAAACGTAAAATAAACTAAAAATAACCTTAAACTACATATTTACAAACTAAAATCGAATCAATTACACATAAAAACTAGATGTGTTATCCAACACATCAAAAATACCCACACTTGAATATTTTTCGTTCTCAAAAAAGATATGTAATGGAATCACAACCAAGAATTCGGCTTTTAAAATCAAACATTTTAAATTGTTTACAAGACACATACGCATTAACCATGATTGCCTGTATTTTTATCCACTTAAACCCAACCACTGATATCTAGGCTCCTTAATCTTGATTCATTATGTTCAAGTGATTCAATCAACTATGGGTCTTACACTCGAGTCACACATATCAAACTTATCCTAATAAAAGCTTTCAAGGCAATGATTTAAATCAAAGATCTACCTACCATTGCATGCAAACTGCCTAAGGAACTTAAAATCAAACCTTAGATGAAATGGATGAAGGTATGAGCATTTTGCTTGTAAATTATTTAGCCTAACTTAGTGGTGTTTCACTTGGTCTCTATCTAGGGCATGACACATAAATTGTAGCTCTTATTTCTTTTTTTTAAGCTCGGCCTATTTAGTGGATTGGTGGATTATATGATTTATTTTAAGCAGGTTCCATAAGTTTCGGATTTATTTTCATAAAAGTGAACAAATGTGCTAGGTCTAATTTAAAAACATTAGGCCGTTTGTTTGCAAAGGTTCCTCTCATAATAGTTAAACGGTTTCAACATCCCAGTATTTCCTAATGCAAAAACCCACTAGAATCATGAAAATTGAGTAAATTGTACCAATCCTCGGGACACTTTCTATCGGTTGGGTCTACCAACATATCCTAAATTAGATGTGTACGTTTAACTATTCAGATGCCCGAAAATCCTGATTATACCTATCATTTCCCATTTAATTGCAAAACCTAATCCAAATACGTTTTACAACATACTAAACAATAATTACAAAAATTACCTAGAAAATTTAAAAATTGGACTCAATTTATAACAAAACAACCACAAAAATATATAAAGACAAAAAAGAACAAAATAAATAAAGAATAAGAATTGGAAAAGACTTAGCTGGTTTTGTGTAACAGTTGTGCGTGTCAAATCCAAAATCATGATCGTATAGCATTTCCTTCGCGATCTGGTTATTGTAATCCTGTTGGTTGCCTTTTCAATTAAAGATACGTTAATTCATCATTACCCAAATGGAGATTTTGTAAGGGTAGTTCAAACCAAACTGCAAAATAAGATCTAAACAATCCAAGAAAGATTAAACTATAAAATTAAAATTAAAATAAAAAGAAACTCAAAACCTAATTAAAACCAAAAGGACTAAACAACTGACTTGATTAACTAAAACTGAATCAACTAAAAAAATAAAATATTTTTGTATTTTATTGGTTTATAATTTTTTTTCTTTTCTTTTTTAAATATTAACTAAAACTATAACATTGCCTAATTAATTACTAAAATTTACAAAAATTTACATTTTCAATAGACACAAGTCTCGTATACCCACACTTAAAATCAAACATTTTCCTCAATGTGGAATGCAAAGTGGTGAATAATTTAAAAGAAATATATATAATCAACATCAATAACATGACTTCCCTGATATGTTACAATTCCCTCGTAAGTCGTACCAAGCTCCATTCAATCCAATCGTGATTGAACATAAATCCTAACTTGGAATCAGAATATTCACAACGATTTGGCGATCCACTGACATTCACAACAAACCATTAACAAACACATGCATAATAATAAACGATAGGCAATGACAAAAAAAACACAAATATGTACAATAACTTATTCTAAATACAACTGAGTGTGAATCAAAAGATAAGTAGAATATATACAGATGGTGATGATAAAACATCAATAAAGAAAAAGTACAAGATCATGCATATACAGCTGCAATGATGCGGGAGATCTAATCATGTGGCTCATCATCCTAATGCTTTGGCTGTTGTGCCTATGGATCTGGAATCCTAAACCAGTTTGGAATCTTCATCCCTAGATGTGTCATGATAAGGCATTGTGCTCGACCCTGGTGCTGTAACACATCCCAAATTGTCTCTAGTGTAATGGGCACTGGGAGACGCTCTCAGAGAGGATATGTGGGTTGTGGCCTCTCTAATCTGTGTAAGATCTTATGACGTTCCAATGGTAGTCCACTCTGTAGCTGCTCGACATCTGGGGGTCTCTCCGGGCTCGGTCTAGTAGGCTCTCATCTAGGTTTTTCATCCATAGGACACATGCCGGCTAACCTCATGTCATCTAAACCGTACTATCCGGTAACTCGTCCTAAAGTCAGAAATCGACGAGGAAATCTGCGGAAAACCCCGAGTCTAGTCGCTATCCTGAAGATATAAGGCCCTAAATCCATTCTTGGTCATTTCAAGCCTCCAAGAATCTAAGGATCAAAGCTATAATCAAGCCACACAAGCCTAAGGTGAGTACACAAACGGTTTACGTCCAAAACTCATTTTTCTTCATTTTCACACTCTATGACATACACCTTCTAATCCATGGCCAAGACCTGATTCTAAATAGGAAATACACACCATTTGACATCCTAAATTCGTGGGTATTGAAGCCATGGTCTAAATCTCTACATGCAACAAGGTTGCATGTACAAAAATGAGCTTTTCAAGCCCAAAAACTTGTTTTTTGATGACTTGAATCATGTATGTATGTATTTGTGTGAGTGAAATGATAATAAAAATATATCCTATTATTTTTCATCATATTCAGCTCTTTTAAAGGTTTAAAGCCTCAAAATCTTTTTTCATAAGTTTACGTAACTACACACACAAACATGCATTCATAAAACATCGACAGAATGTTTTCATTACTTCAACAAGTCATAAAATGGTCATGACAACTTCAAAATGAACAAAAAAAAGTTCTACCACTAAGTTCATTATCTTAGATTTCCATGCACTATTTATAAACTTTCTAACTCGGCCAAATGATGTACTAAACAACCTTTACAAGATACAAATTTGTACCCCCTGACTAGTGCATCTTTTTTGACCTACTTAAGATCCGAATCATAAAAACTTTTCTAAATGAACGATGTTCATAACATCTTAAAATGGTAGAATAGAGAGCTTCATAATCTAACTCAAAGGTTTACTGTGTCAAAAACAAATCCAAACTTACTGGACCAAATCTGTTAAGATAGAAACTTCAAGTACTTATACTTGTGAGACTTTTTAACCTGTTTACAAGCAAAATCAAGAACGTTTTCTAAATAAAAGTTGTTCATAACACCTTAAAATAGTAGACCAGAAAGTTTCATAATTTTATTCCAATGATTTCTATTTTTAAAGTTAACCCGCACAAGCTAGACAGAATCTGTCCAAAAGCATATTTTATAAATTTAAACATCTTTACCAAAATATTAATCATTCTCATATATATATATATATATATATATATATATATATATATATATATATATATTGCAAGTATATATGTATATCACATAAATTATGTGATATACATATATACTTGCAATATGTTAAATTATGTGCATATATGTCATACACATAACTAAATTATGTGATATACATATATACTTGCAATATATATATATATATATATATATATATATATATATTATTAATGAGTTTTGAAGTAGCTAAGAAAAAGTGGTAAAGTTCCAAATTAAAATATGTCGTTGTAATGATGAAATTTTTCTAAAACTTGACACTTAGTAATTTCAAGGGATTATAAGATAATATTTCAGATATAAGTTAAAAGCACAATTATTTTAAGAAAATCCCGACACTTCAAATAAAAGACAAATGCAACTACATAAATTATAGAAGGCTCATAAACTCAAAAGAAGATCAATTATGTTAAAGGAACCGAGTAAGTCTACGTATAAACTACTATCAAGAACCCAATCATCAGTCATACTATGTGAGTATTCATAAGCTTCTTTTCATTTTTAAGCTTTGGCTGTAACATGTATACATTATTCAAATTCAAGTTCAATTTCCTTAAACTATGTGAAATTCTAATATATGTCTATGTGTATGCTTCAATGATTTATGTGTTGAACTATGTGGGTGTAGCCAAATTGATGCTACATGTAGAATACTATGAACCTAGTGTAGTAATTTCGAGCAATGTTTAATTTATGTTGTGCTATGTTGAAAACTACTTGATTTGAGCACATATTGAATTCGGTATGATTAGATTATGAAACTTAATTAGCATCACGTGTTATGAACAGTCGCGTCGCCACCCGACATTATCCTGTCATCAGTTGGGGTATGACAATTTAAATAAATAAAAACTAAAACACTAAATATAAAAATAAAAAAAATTATCATAAAACAAAAAAAAGTAAAAAATAATGATCATAATTGAAATTACTCTAAACTAATGTTTCAAATATCTTAGTTTCAAAATACTATGTTTTTAATGTAACACCCCGATTCGTGATAGAATCATCAGGATGCAACGAAGTGTAGACTGTTTAAAAGCCCAATGTACTATATTTTAAATATTAAATATATTTCATTAATTGAAAATTTAATATTAACTCAAACATACATTCAATGACATTACAAAAAATCTATAACAATATCCTAACTAACTAGATTAAACTAACTAGGTCCAAGCTCTTATGTGATTCATAAAGCAAGCTTAGTTAGCAGCTCCACCTAAAACATGTTTAAAATCAAGGTCAACTAAAAAGTTAGTGAGCTTTCATAGGTTTTGTCACACCCCCAATTTCCCACTCGTGGTGTATGTCCACGTGGATGTGACATGTCCAGAATCACAGCTCAAGGTCATATAGAACGACTCTATATGCGTTTACAAATCCAAAGTTTGACACATACACATAACCAAATAGTTTGCAGCGGAAATAAAGTTATCATATCATATTGCAGCGGAAAATCAAATGTTTGACATAATGCAGCGGAAAGTAAATATTCAACTACGACATTGTTTGAAATAAGTAAAATAGATTATTTTCAAAATGACAGGACATAATGCATGAATGTCCCTATGCTCGGTTCCTTAATGTGCATTCCTGTCTTCATGCTAGCCATGCTAGTTACCTGAGAATACAAGTTAGAAAAAGTGTCAACACAAAGGTTGGTGAGTTCACAGGTTTTGTTATACATATATAGTAAGAAAGTGTGTCATGCTGTTTATCAATGTTAGTACCGAGCCCTAGGCCCAAATTGTCAGTGCGTCACTACCGAACTAGACTTGTTTGTCCTTGCCTCCGCTATGCCTCGTATGCATAGCAAGTTAGGTCAGAGTTTGCACGGGTTATGACATCCAGTCAACATAGTGCCCCGTGGGGTTAGTCATTCCCTAATGGATCCATCCAAATCTACCACGTTGTTTGTACATTAACGGTAAGACTTTGTGAGGGCTTAATACGAGTTCAACACTTAATGTTTGTCCAATAAACCAGGGTACACAAAAATGTTTGTAATAGCAATAATGTTTGACTCGATGCAACTAGTATTCTCCCCGTATTTAAAAGCGTTTGAAAAGAGTAAAGAGGGGCCGTAAACTCACCTTAGTGATGTGAATGAAAGTATGCGTAAGCTCCTCGAGAAAATAGTGCGTCGGTCACCGGCAACCTATATCGTACACCGTACGTAAGTTTGTGTAAGTGACCGTGCTAGTGTTTGTGTTAGTGCTCGTGTTCGGGTCCAACAACCCTTGGTTGTTCATGTTTGTCCGTGTCGGTCCACAATGACCGTGTTTGCTCGTGTTGGTCCACATTGACCGTATTTGACTGTGTTGGTCCACAATGACCGTGTTTGACTAAAGTTGACCAAAGTTGACCGTGTCAATGTCAACGACCCGTTGGTGAACCGTGTGACGGTTTGTGAATCGTGTAGCAATCGTGTAAGTGCTTGTCGTGTGCAAAACGCGTAAGTCGCGTCTATGGACAACTTACTATTTATAGTAAGTTTCCATTTATGGAAAGTTCACAAAGCATAACGGTTTTAGCGTCCTAGCATGATCGATAGTCTTACGTGATCATGTTAACACATAGCACATCATCACACAAGTCGTTTTCATCATGTTAGTACACAAAAGTTTCCTAAAATGGAAAGTTTCCATTTCTAGCATACGTGATATCAGAAACCATCTAACTTAGCATTTAAACATCATGTTACAACATAATAAGCCATTTAGCATGCTCAAATCATACAACATGTTCCTAAGTTGGTTTTTGTAAAAATAAAGTTACTATAAATAGTAACTTTGTAGTTTTGCATAGCAATAACCATTCTAACATTTCTAAACCAAATTTTCTCATCATAAATCATCTTAATAAATCATCTAGCATCATTTAATCATGTCAACATAACCAAATCCATCATCTATCAACATTTTGACCCAAAAAGTTACTAAAAATAGTAACAATGCCCAATATGACTCTAAACATCATCAAAACCACATTCTAACTAATCCAATCATCATATTATCAACCTAATAGCAATTCCACATACATATGTGTTCACCATTTCATCTATTACACCATTTTACAATTAAAAGTTACTAATAATAGAAAGTTTCATCAAAAATCAACATCTTAACCATTTTAAACAAATCCAACCATGAGTAATAACTCTAATATCATCAATAAGCATATCAACATACTCAAGATCATTCCTACCATCATGGATCATACATGCATGGCAATACAATATCACAAAACATCATTTTAAGCATCAAGGCTCATACTCATCATCTTAGATCATCATAGATCATCATCTAATCATCTTAGATCATCAAGAAACATAGTAAAATCATCAAACCCAGATCTTAATCTCGTGCATGTGGACCATGAGTGCTTGTATGTGGGTTTTACCCATTGCATGTGTGTGTAAACTATGTGAGAGTGAGTTTTAAGCATAGAGCTACCTTCTAGAGCTCATTGAACACTAGGATGGTGACCAAATCAGATTGAGAGGCTCCTGGAACAACGAATGATGCTGGATTGAAAGGGTGGTGATGGCGTCAAGCTCCAAATGTGGTTCTTCTAGCTTCCAATCTTCAAACCAAGCTTCCACAAGCTTGTTAATGGTTTCTAACAGAGTAAAAATGGTGGTAGCAGAGGGTAGAAGATGAAATCAGTCGACCTATGTCGTGTAAAACCGGAGAAAATAAGTGTGTAGGGTGATGATGAGCTTGGGGAGTTTAAAAAGCTGATTTTGGCGACTCTGACGCCCCAGGCGTATCGCCTGGCGTGGGGTGATGTGGTTCTGTCGTTACACGCGAGGCAGCCGGATGAGGCGCTCAATTTTCCATCCGCGCGTATTGCCTGAGGTGGAAGCTTCGGGTCAGGCGTACCGCCTGGCCCATTTGTCAGGCCCAATAAGCCTATTTTGTTGTTCTGGGCCCATTCTCTCCCGTTTCTCGACTGTAGAACATCATTCGAGCGTCCTTTGGACTCCATTAGTCAATTACTAACCATAATTGACTTGTGAGGTGTTTCTGTGCTTAAGTGTTGTGATGTTCACCAACGTTCGTGTGTTTTGACACGTGTGTGCTATTTGTACTGTCGTGCCACGTGTCATACTAAATTAAACTAAATCTAGTGCCACGTGTACAATAAGCATTTAAATAAATATTTAAATAAATATAAAGCTGACATGGAAATTACGGGGTGTCACAGGTTTGAGCACGAACACCAATAATAGTTGATATAATTGATAAATAGTTGTCACATGTGAACCGTTAAGCAAAATAAACTAATAATAATGAACGAAGCATGAAAAGGTTGATCAAATGGTTCAAATAGCTCATGTGATCATAGTTCAAAGCTTAGTTTTCTTATTGCGACGTTACCATGTAACAATCAAAACTTATCATTTTTCACAAAATTCTTGCTTATAACATATCAAAATAAGTGGAAGTGCTTTCATTATCATCTTTAACTACAAAGGATCAAAACATAAAAAATTTGGGGTGTTACAAACCTACCTCCCTTAATGAGGTTTAGTCCCCCGAAACCTATTACATAGAAAACAGTTGGGGATAATTCTTTGTCATGTCATCTTCTGTTTCCCATGTTGCTTCTGATCCTTTGAGTTCTTCCATTGTATTTTCACTGACTGTACGGTCTTATTTCTTAATTATTTTTCTTTTCAATCTAAGATTGCAATTGGTTCTTCCACGTAATTGAGTTGATAGTCAATTTCTACATCTTGTAATGGCACATATGTGGTCCCATTCTCTAAACATTTCAAAAAGTGTGAAACATAAAACTTCGGATAAATCCCTCTCAACTCATCTAGAAGTTCCAATCTATATGCAGCCTTTCCAACACGTGTTAAAATTTTAAACGGTCGGACTCAACTTTCCTCTTTTTTGAAATTGGATTACATCTTTCCTCGAAGATACTTTGAGTAACATATATTCACCAACTTGAAATTCAATTGGCTTACTCCGTTTGTCAGTGTACGATTTTTGACGATCATGTGACGCCTTCATGCATGCATTGATTCATTCCAAATCTTTGGATACGGATCGAACAACACCCAAATTTCCAATCTCTCTTTGGTGGACATAACCCCAACACGCACCGGTGTTCGACATCGTCTCCTATATAATGCTTCGTAAGGCGGCATGCCAATACTTGCATGATAGTTATTATTATAGGAGAAGTTTGCCATACCTAGTTGATCATCCCAGCTACAACCATAATCAATTATACAAGCACACAACATATCCTTATGAGTTTGAATCGTTTGATCACTTTGGCCATTCATTTGAGGATGATATGTCGTGCTAATTAACAATTTCATTCCATTTGAACATAAAACTTCTTCCAAAATCGAGATGTCAATCTTGTGTCTCGTCGGGCACAATTTATATTTGGACACCATGTTTAGCCACAATCCTGCCAATCTTTCAGATATATAGTTTTTATTTATTGGAAAAAGTGGGCCCTTTCTATATGGTCAATGGAAGAATTGACTTATCCTCCGGAAATATTCAGTCTTCCAAAGGTTAATTATACCTTCCAATGGCTGATGACTTCCAAGGGATAATTCTAACCTTCCGATGTCTTATTTGAACTTATGGGATATTCGTTAGGCCAAGGGAGTTAGCGTTTTGATAAACATGAGCCTTTTATGATCATACAATCAAAAAAAATATTAATTATGTTATTTGAGCCTGTATGTTCTAGCATAATCCTCATTAATTCTCACCCTTATTCCATGTCACTATCTTGTGTCCTACCAATTTTTGAGGTCAAAATAATGTTTCAAAAAGAAGTAATTAGAAAACACATAAAAGGTATACACTTACATAAAGTGTACAATATGTGTTAAGTTGTAAATTCTCAAAAACTTAGTCCCAACTTGCATAGTGAAAAGGTACCATTAAGTTTCTTCTTCAAATGGCCATGAAGACGAGAGGTTGTCCAGACAACACTTCAAATTTCTATAAAAAATCACCTACATTTGATTTGTGTTACCTAATATCATTAATTTGGGGAAAAGTGCCAAAAAAATAAAAATAAATATATGTTGCATACTCTTTGAATAGGATTATTGGAGACACTAATGAATGGACCATGGTGATGGCAAAGGAGAGTATTTTGTGACTTGTATAAAAAATATAAGATAGAATTAAAGAGTAGGTTTTTGGGTGGAATGAGGGTGAGGAAGGCATATTTATGTCTTTTGGGCATCTTGCTTAATCCTATCGTGAGTACGTTTCACTAATTTATGGTGACCAAACGATGTTATTTTCTTTAATAACGATTAAAAATGCTTCATATAAAAAAAAGCATATCCCAACATGTTAATGACATAGGATTTCTTTAAAGGAAATTTTTTCAGTTACCAAATAAAAAACAAAGGAAAATAAAACAAGTTATCTCTGTGTTGGTAATAAACAACTATTCATGTAGTTTTCATACTCATTTTAGGTCATCGTGTTAAACCACTTGAGTTTTTATGAAAAACTAAAAGTCATTTTCCCACTCTTTTTAGTTTAGTTTTTTTTTCTTTTATTAACTTTTACTTTTTAGCTTGCAAGACTAAAATTGACCAAATAAGCACCTATACTATATAATTAAAATTGACTTAATAATCACCTATATTAAATAACTTGACAAATATCAAGTAGAACATGTGAAATTTAAGTGTAATTATAGGTTAATTAATATGTATATTTATATACATAACATTTTTATTGCATAAAAAGATTTCATATTAGTTATAGTTTAGGTTACATGCAATGATTAGTTTTACTTTTACTTTATGAGGATTTGGATACCATTCACATGATTTAGTTTTTGATGTAGTGATTGTCAATTTTCTATGTACTATTACATGATGCTACTTGTGACCTAATTTACGCAATAAAAGCGGAAAAATAAGATGTGATCTAGCTAGGCTGTAATTTTGTTGGATTTTTTAGTTGCTAATCTATATGATTCGAGTTAAATCTGACTTGCATATTCAAATTTTGTTTTCAATATATATAAACAAATCGGAATTTATAATAACCCATTTTATCTCACTAAGCTAATATGCAAAGATCAATCCAAATCATTAAGCTAACCCATTTACAAATGCACAACACTTGTATATGATTTTACAGAGTGTAAGTTTATAGAATATATATACATATATATATATATATATATATATATATATATATGTCACTACAATTTCTAAAAACTTACATTGGTGTAAAACTCTAAAAGAATGTGAATTTACACATACACATAAAAAAATAAAATATTATACATGTATAATAATGATATTAAAAAAAAACCAACAATTCAGATTGATATTGACATATTATCTCAGTTAGTGAAATAAAATGAGTTATTATTAACTTCATTTACCCATATGTATATATGTGTATTTGTGTAAAGTTTAACATACAAAAGCTTTTTGTGTGAAAAGTGTAGAAGGATTGTGAGTCATTGATCTACGAAAATCAATGGTTTATATCTAAGAATGGATTTTTGTACAATATTTTTATTTATAATTATGTAGTTAAGGATTCATAAGTACATAAATAAGCTTTTGGAGGCGGCACTAATTTAGATATGAAGCGGGTTACATATGAAACTGCTCCTAAAAATGTCACAAACATTACACAGCTAAAGCACCACAATAAATGATTATAAACCACTCCAAATGACAATATTAGTATGAATACTTATTATAATAGGGCGGTTATGAAAGAGTCATAAAATTCAAGCACCTTATTTGTAGCAGATTTTCATCGCGAATAACTGTTTGAAAACTTCCCCAAATGATTGGTCCAAAACCTCTCTATTTAATTTAAATGAAATCACTGCTTCAAAATCCCATTTATGTTCTTTTTTTTGGAACGACCAACTAAGTAAATGCCGGGTACTCCGTACGCGGCCCCCATTGGCTAAAGGTAGCCCGAGCCGGCCACTAGTCCGGACGGAGCCCCTAGCGATCCACCAATTGAGGGATTCCCCGGATAAAACCCGACCCCCACGCCCGCCAAACGGCACGACAGCAAGGAGCCGGTAAAACCGGGTGAGATCAGGACTCGAACCCTGGCAAGCCAGGGTCATCCCTCATATCTGCCATATAAATTGGTGGTAGTGAGATTTGAACCCCCTACCTCTCACTAGTAAAGTGAGTGCTCTACCATTGAGCCACATCCAATTTTTATGTTCTAGTAGTTAATTGTGCAACATTTGACTACAACTAATAAATTTATGGTGTTTCAGTTAGGGGTGTGCATTAAACCAAAAAAACCGATCCAGAACCGAAAAAATCCAAAACCCAAACCGAAAAAACCGAATCCAAATAAAAACCGACGGGTTTGGGTTAAGATTTCCCAAAAACCGAAAATTCGGGTTCGGTTTCGGTTTTAACTAAAATAAAAACCGAAAAAACCGAACCGACCCGTTATTTATATTTTTATTTATACTATATTATATTATATATATATATATATATGGATTAATACCCAAATAAATATCTCAAGACATCAAAAATACCAAAGGGCAAAGGAAATGATGGTAATCCCAATTCCCAAAAGTCACCGTCGTTTCATTTTCCTTTCCGTCTAATTCAGAATTCTGCATATCATCTTCTCATTATCAATTTTTTTCCTTTGGCAGCTCGTTTATCACCATTTACCACCTCTTCAAGTTGTTGTTGATGAAAGGCTTTGTTGATAATTTGGAGAAAATAGAAGACGGTAACTATTTTTTAACTTATTTAATATATGGATGAAGATGAAGATTAAGATTGATTAAGGATATGGGTGAAGAATCAAGATGAAGATTAATATGAAGACTGGAATGAAATGATGCTTATTTTTATTTATGTATTTTTTCGTAATCTTATAACTCTTAAACTCATTTGCATGACTTGTTTTTATTTTTCCTAATCTTATAATTTTAAATGTTAAGAGGTGGTGTACTTTAAATACTTTTAATACATTATTTTGAGTCGTTTTTATAAAAGTAAGTAAAAAACCGAAAAAACCGAAACCCAAACCGAATCCAAATGGGTTTTAAAAAATTAAAAACCGAAAAAACCGAACCCAGTTGGGTTCAAAAACCCAAAAACCGAAATTTCGGTTTTGGGTTTGGACTAAGCCAAAAACCGACCCATGCACACCCCTAGTTTCAGTGAATGAAAAACCTAGAGAAAATGCTCAGGGAGTTTGGTTCATTGAATATGTTTTTATTAGCTTACTTTATAAAACGAAGAATTAATTGTATGAATAGTTCATGTAATTTAATCAAATTGCATATTTGGTTCCTAGGGGTACGAAATTGCAAATTTAGTTTATGCTATTGCAAGAATGTTTAATACATGGTCGGTGTTGTTTGTTTAGATTGCATATTTGGTCCCCAATATTCAAAAATTATATACGTATTCCAAAGATTTGTGAGATGATTGCATAACCTATGTGTAGAAGCCTAGTTTAAAATCAAACATAAGGAAGACTGTTATCAAACACATATAAAAAAAAGGCTGAAAATGTGTTTTATGAGTATTCGTTACAGAGTACTTGAATGGGTAATTATTTGGACGTATACTTAATGTAGGCTATGTTGCACCCCAGCCTGTCCGAGGGCGCGACGTGAGGCGGTCAGGATCACAGTCTCAATTCAAACAGTTGCGAGACCTACATGTCTTGTTGCATACGTACATCCAAATACTTGGACAAAGCAGTTTTATAAAATCAGAGTTGCGGAAGTAAAGGTTTAAGATGTCAAAGCAACGTTGAAAATATAAGTTGCGGAATCTTAAGTTAAAACAGTTTTTATAGCAATGAAGAGTAATAGTGCGGAAGCGGTTTAAATATTTATCATTACATAACAAGACAAATGTTAAATGTTCCCAAATGGCCTAAGACACTAAAAGTAATGCATGGACTCCATCCTAGCATCCAAGATTCTCGTGTGCGTGCCTTAGTTACCTGAGAAAACATGCGAGTAAAAAGGGTCAACACAAAGGTTGGTGAGATCATAGGTTTTATATCAGCAATAAACATCAAATGTTTAAAGCAAATGTTTGCAGGTTTACATATCATAACAATGCAATATTGATGTGTGCAAAGTAGTCTAATTTAAAAATAATAAAAATCAAAACTATCCTAGACACTAAGTAATACTCTAGACTCTCTAAAATACTAAACTACCGACATGCAAGTGAACCTATCGAAAGTAGTAAAGCTAAAGCAAGTCCGGATATCGAACCCACAGACTTCTACAGATTACGCTAACTAGACTCGATGACTTATCTATACAAATTTACTTAATTAAAAATAATTGCTTAAGGGGGGGGGGGGTTTACTAACAACTAAAAATGACTTAAATGGAAGAAATAACTAAAGCGAGAACAAACGGCGAACAAAGAAGAGAATCAGATAGATAAAACACTACCTAGGTTCGAATCCTATACATGCTTGACAAGGTTCTATCGGTGATGGAACTGATATGCTACCGGGATCTTAAAATACTAAACTCAAAGGAAACTTAGAGCACCCTCGACCCTTCTCAAGGATAGTCAACTAAAATCCCTAAAAGCTGTTGAACCACCGGTTAAATGGATTTCCCTCACAGGACATCCAACAACTTATGAAATACCCGATAGACAATCTACTTCACAGCGTGATCGTCTCAATAAACATAAGATAAAATCTGACAAACTATCTACCTCACGGCTCGACAGTTTTAAGACACCTAAATGCACGGTGTAACTTGGAATTTCCTATTGGATTCAATAAACAAGGTTTGATAGACAAACTAGACCGATCATCTCACGAAGTCTCTAACCTAGCAATCTAACAACCAAGACTTATTGACAACTTCTCACCTCACGGCTATTGAAGTTGGTTGCACATCTTAATCGTCTAAATCATAGTAAAACACTCCTATGAATTAACTGATCACAATAATTCATCCATTAATCAAAAACACACAGTCATTGACCTAGCATGCGCCTATTATATGACAGACAATCATCAAGACTCATGAGGAGTGAGAAATCAATCACAAGACAATCAAAGATACACATACACATCCAATATTCCAAACCAAATCTTTAAATCATAAATCAATCACATCAATATATTCCAAAACCGAATTAAACCATTATTCAACACGCATGATCATCTAACCTAGGTAGCTTTATGTGCTTAGCCACTAAACATAGTACTAAACATAATCATAACATATGCAAAGTCTGAAATACACATAAGAATCAACAAAGTAATGAGAAACGATAAACCGAATGTTTGAATAACTCCAACAACAATCCAAAACTCTCAAATCTTCAATCCGATGCCTCCCAGACCTTGAAATAGCCTCTAATCGCCTCTAGTTTTCGTCTCTGATCGTGTGATAACCTAATTCTCCAGCCCCCAGCCGTCTTTATCAAAAGAAATCAATTTTCTGAAATTTTTTACCTGTCGCGTACCGCGACAATCAACTTGAAACCCCTCGCGCTACGCGAGGGTGTTCGCTACCCGACAAAAGAGACGGGTCAAACCCGCAATGATTAGTAAGGGCAGACATGTCATTTCCACCTGTCGCGCTATGCGACAGGGTTTCATTAGGTCGTCGCGCTACGCGAGGACCCTCAAAATCCAGCTTTTGTCTTTTTTTGCATTCGGGTCCGTTCTCGTCCAACCGGGAGCTCATTTTCTTGATCTTTTATGCCATAATAACATGTTTATTACCTGCAAGCAACAATTTATTGAAATGTGAAGAACTAGCATCAATCGACTCTAAAAACGTATAAAACTGTACAAAAACTAATTATAAACAAATAGAAAAACAGATGTGTTTCACAACACATCACATCCCCACACTTATCTCTTTTTCGTCCCTGAAAAAGGCTTATGCAAAAAAATCTGGGATCATAGCCAAATAAAATGGTTTCTACACAATTAACATAGTTTTCAGAATTCAATGCTTTGGAAAAGATTGCAAGTATTTTTGTCCTGTTAAACCCATACTGATTATTCAAGTCCCTTAGTCATGGTCTTGTTATTTTAATGTTCTACATTTCATCTCGTTAGACCCACACTTATGAAATTTAGAACCAAATCAATCCTGAATTCTAGTTTTTTCAAGTTACCCCCACATATAAACAACCAAGAGATTTCTAAAATCAGATTTTTACAATGGAAGCGGATGAAAGCGTGTGCATTTTTTTCTTTTATTTATATATTTTTTTCATTGAACTTAACTTAGTGGTGTTTCAACCAGGCTGCAACCCGGCGTGTGACACATATGTTTTCGTCCAAATTCTTTTTTATTTCTTTTTACTCAGCTCATTTGATGAAATAGAGGCGCCATAAGACTCGGATTTATTCTCATAAAAAGAGTACTTATGTGCCAAACAAAAATCAGATTTTTAAAACACTTACTTGTTATTATGCAAAGACTCCTTTACAACTAGAAAACAGTTTCATTAATTCCAAAATCCCAAGATGTTTCCCACGAAAATCATGCATTTAAATGAATTTTACCAATCCTCCGAGACAAACAACCAGTAGAGCCTACCTGCACATCCTATACCCAAAGTATAAAACCCAAACCAACAAGTTAACCATGAATGAAACCACAAAACCCAACTTTCCTATCATTTCCCATCATGCTTTTGCAACCAACTTAAACAAGGACAAGAAAAATCTAAGCTAAAAAATAAAATAAAAATAAATTTAAAAATTTTGACTCAAAAACTTAATTAAACTAAAATTCAAAAACTAACTACTAAGACAAAACAAAACTAAGTTTCCCATCCCCACACTTAAACTGTACATTGTCCCCAATGTAGAGAAAAAGGAAACCCCAAAGAAAAACTAAAAATAACTAAAAACTGAAAATGACTTAGCTGGTTAAAGAGAAAACTGTCGAGTGTCAGTCTTTCCAAGTAGCTCCACAATCTACAATATGCTCCACAGGCTACAAACATACACATAAGATCTACAAAAACTGGTGTGCACGCAAACAGTTACATAGAACGATCACACTTAGGTGTGATGTTACAAACATCGAACTTTGTGTGTGAGTACACACAAGCACACAGAATGATCAGACATCACATTAGCACATACAATTGAAACCCATGCGTAGTTTCCTAACTACTCCTAACACTTAGCAATTTTCAGGACGAAAATTCCTTCAACAAGGGGATGATGTGACAATCCGGCATTCCGTATTAACTCTGTTAAACCCAGAACTAACCGAAACAATACGAAATTAAACAAAATCAAACTAGAAGGGTTATAATTAAACAAAACAAGCTTCGGAATGTTAAAATTTCAAGAATTAAACTTGCAATTGACTAATAAAGTTCAATTTTGACTTTGAGGGTCAAAATTCGGTTTTAGTGTAAATTGAATTCGGAATTTCCATTAAATCCTTGTTAATCATCGAATTGAATGTTCACATAACTCACTTTGATGATGATTAGACGTTAATCATCCGTTATAACTCGTGAGAGGGTCGCCACTAGTGAACTAAAAAGTCAAAACTGTTGCCATTAGCTATCAATCCTATGTTAATCGACCAAAAAGATCACAATTGAAGCTTCCTAAAACTTATTCGGCACTGTTAGAGTCATTTACAAACAACCAATCGATTCCAGAAGCCCGGATTGAGGGATTCGATCGTGAGTCGGCCGAATATCAAGCTAGAAGTCGATCTTCATCAATTCTACATCAAATCAAGTAAGTGTGCACTCCTACACCTTCTAACATGGCCGACTAAGGATAACCACATGTTAATTTCAGCTTTTAACATCGGACTAATAGAATTCGAAATCTAGGGTTCTTCTTCTAAAACGATTTGGGGATTTTTAATGTAATGATCATAAAATTCGAATTAAAACCAACAGAGAGTTTCGAAATCATTGTTTTCATGAAATACATATGTTAGTTTCATCAAATAAATACAAATTCTAGCATTTCGATTTCTAGGGTTCTTGAAACAAACGATTTTGGGGGTTTCGGTCGGGATGTGTTTGAAAATTTAATTAAATAGTAGCACTAGTTTCAAAAACCTCCGACTAATAAAACCCATATATCAATTTCATGAAATTATAGAGAATTGTAGATGATCAAGTTCTAGGGTTCTTGTAGTAAAACGATTTGAGGGATTCGATCTAAATGCTATTTATAATCGAAGAAACTTATACAGAAAGTTTTGAAATGCTTTAATATAAGAAAACATCACACTGATTTTACATAGCAATCATGAATTTGATAAGCTTGATTTTAGGGTTCTTGATTGTAAACGAGTTGAGGGTTTCGAACTAATCGAACCCGTTAATCAAATTAATCACTACTGATGGTTTCGAAATTTGCTATTAAATGAAAACCATATGAATTTGTGAACTCACATTAGCGAATTGAATGATTTTGAGTTGGGGTTTGGGAACTCGAGTTCGAACCTATTGAGATCCGATTAATTGGGTTATAATGTTTAATTGTTTGAATTAAAACCACACACAGAATCGGTTGGACTCCAGGAACAAAACCCCTAAGGTTTCGGGTTCGATCGTGTTCGAATCGGGTCTCAATTGGAGCCATAGGGTTCGGTTTTATAAACAAAGGGGAACCGGGTGGTTAATGTTTAAAACAATTGATTTCTGATTCATATTGCGAATCCCTAGCGGGCGAGACTGGTAGTGTATGTGTGTGTCGAGTGGGTGGTCGCGGGTTCGAGCCATGCCTTGGCCGGTTTTTGTGAAAAATACCATTTTTGGTATTTTTGCAATATCTTTCGCATACGAATTCCGTTTTAACTCATTCCAGTTGCATTGAAACCAGAATTCAATTCTGAACAACCTGAAATAGTAAAATTTATATTTTAACCCGAAAACATAATCGCGTATAATTACCCTTATTTAAATAAAATCATAAACGACTATATGATTTTATTAAACGATTTTAAAGTCACGCGTACATACGTATGCACATTTCTAACTAGTCTAACATACGTGTGTTGACACGTATGTGATTACACACATTAAACGACATCCCGAATAACACAACGTTATTGTTTAAACACAGATTCTTCGTAGAGGATTATCTACGCGATTTCACGTGTGTTGATCATTCTGTTTGCTATCAAAGGTGCGTACACGGCCCCTTTTTCTTATTTTACTGTTTTGGGGGAGAAAACATGTGCAAACAAATACTTTTAGATACATATCACTTGCATGAGTTAGCTATTTACTATAAGTGGGAACATAGCATTACAAGTCCTTACATATCGAACCGTTTAGTTTGCCGTAGTGCAAAGCGTGGTAGTTGGAAATAGATCTATTAGGTTTGACAAACCTCACTTGGTAGATTGTAGGTCTACGCAAGTGTTTGACTAGCCAATTCACATTACTATTGTTTGTGCTAGATAATAGTGGAAAGGCAATCAACATTCTAACAGTCAGCTTCGGTGTCGACCGCTTATGTAAATAGTACAAATGACTAGCTATCATGACTATGCATGTGTGATTATGTTATCTGCAAACATTTCGTTTCAAACAGTTGTTTCAAACATTTATGATTACAAACCTGTGTATGCACCAACCTTTGTGTTGACTTGATTTATGTGTTTTCTCAGGACGCTAAGGTACAGGAACAGACAAGCAGGGACTAGGAGATCGAGTCTCATGCATATTTTACATTTCTTATGTTTTGGATTTGAACATCTGAGACTTTGCTTTGTAATTTACAGTTTTCAAACCGTTATGTTTGTTATTGTTTTAAAAACGCTTCCGCAACATTAGAACTTTGATATTACAGTTTTAGACCAAAGTTATGTTTGAAAAGCATATAGAGGTCTTCGTTATGTCTAATGATTTGAGATCCTGGTTTGTCACGTCTCAAACGGTATGATTCCGTTAGTTGAAATTTGGGGGGTGTCACAACCTCCCACCATGTCCATCCAACTAGACAATGGCAATGTTGTTTGGTCAATTTTGCACCGTTCCGACCTGCAGTTTGGGTGGCCATACGGCACGCAATAGTGGGGCTTATCAAGCCCAAATAGTACTATTCAGAATTACCATGCTAAGCACCACACGCTATTAACGGTTCGAGATGTGTTTAGTGAGGACTTATCTGTTTTGTGGATGAGTGCCACACATATGCATATACGTGATATTGGCATGTCCATATGTAACCAAAAAGTATGTTTGTTGTACAAAAACAGTTTGGATGCAATGTTTTCTCCCCTAAAGGTAGAAAATGTAAAAAGGGGCCGTGAACTCACCTGGTAAAGTAGTTCCGGTATGTATGTGTTCGCGACTTGCGAATGCTAGCACCTGCTAGTATGCACCTATAACCATATAGGTGGTGAGTATGTGTTCTGTGATATGTTGTATCACATATAACTCCAAGTGTCGGTGTGCTCAACCGAGTGTTTGTGTGTTCACTTGCGTTGACTCGACGAATCGTTAGTGACATGTTTGTTGTGTTTAGTTTGTTTATGTGCTATTTGAATCTTAACACGCACGTAGGACATCATCATAAATCCTACGACTCTAACCGTAACACTTTCACCCAAGTCATGTTATGAAATCGTGAAGGTTACCATTTTTGGAAAGTTACCCTTTTAGGAAAGTTTGGTTATGAAATCCCATTTCATAATTCTAATACATCTAGTATGTTTGTAAAAACATATGCAAGTACTTAAAGTACATCGTTTGTGCATAAATCACCATTTATGTCATTTTGCCCAAATAAAGTTTCCTAAAATAGTAAGTATTCGTTTAAAGGTCCGTTTTCACAAATCAAAATTTCCAAATATGTTCAAAACCATTTTGAAACATATTTCAATAATCACAATTCACTAAAACAAGTTAAATCATCAAAACCCCTCTTTTGATTTCAAAAAGTTTCCATTTATAGTAAGTTTATACAAAATCATGTTTTTCACCAAATCAAATATCCAAATGTGTTTCTAAACACTTCAATATGCATTTGACAACATCTAGACATGTCTAACATCTCTACATCATCACCAATCTACAACATGCAACATAAAAGTTTTCTTTTATTGCGAGTTCTACAAAATCAACATAACCACCTACCAAATCTCAATCCAATCAATCCTATGTACTATAATTAGTAGATCTATATCAAAAATACACAAGAACACCAACAAATTTTGTGCACAAGAGCCACATGGAGTTGCATGTGGGTGGATGCTCATGCATGTGGGTTTTCACCCCTTGCATGTTCGATCTAACCATAAATAAACATGTAAAACTACCTTAGAAGCTAAGATTTGAGCTAGAACAGATCTTGATAGCTCCACAAGAGGCTGAGAATGCTCCTTTGATGAGTAGTGTCTTCCCTTCACCTTCTTTGAAGCCCTAATGGTTCAAGAACACTCCAAAATTGCAATAAGAGGCTTGGAATAGATTATCATAGGTTTAGGGATTGTTTGATCGGAGTTTTGGTCGAGAGAATGGCTAGGAAGTTCGAGTTTTTGGTAAAGAACCCGAGCAAAATGAGTTGGGTTGCTTTTATAAAATTTTTGCCTTCTAATGCTCCCTCGAGTACCGCCTAGCGGGCTACTTCGGGGCTAGGCGTACCGCCTGGAATATTATATTCAGACGACTCCAAGAAAGCTCGCGTGCATCGCCCAGTGTGACCGCATGGTCTCGCGCGCAGCGCCTGGTGATTTTGGAAAATTTTTAATATTCCCGCCCAAGCCTCACGTACTGCCAAGGCCTGAGCGTTAGCCCTTGGCGTACCGCCTGGCAAGCTGGACGGGCCCAATTGGCCCAATTTAATCGTTTCGCCTCGTTTTTCGATTATTTTACATTTAAAACTCATCGTTTAACCTCATTCAGACATTAATTATTGTTCGATTGTTTGTTCATCAACGTTCGTGAGACTCGTGTGTGTTTTGATGATTCCTCGAATTATCGGTGATAGTTTGTGTTTGTGTTTACGAAATGATCGCATGTTTGATTAATCATAATCAACATGTAATGCACAATCCAATAATTCCCCGAATTATTGTTTTGCGTTTGTGTTTGTGTTTGTCACACTTGGTTTCCAAAACCAATGTGCAATGTACGATTCGACGGTTCCTCGAATTATCGTTTTGCAGTTGTTTGTTTCACTCATCTAATTAAACATAATTAAATGAAATGCAACATGTATGAATGTGAAATGCTAAATTGTAAGAATTGCAATTTACCTGAAATTGTCGGGTGTCACAGGCTAAGCTTAGACTATGTGTTATCGAGGGTGACTAGGGCGTGAGGGGTAAAGTTCACATTAAAAAAAGAAAAAATAAATAAATAACTTTAAAACCATGATAAATTAACCATTGTTCTCTTTAAAGTACCATTCTTCTCTCTAAAATAACCATTATTTTCTCTAAAAACAATAATACAATCCACTAAAAATGAGTTGAGAGGAATAAATTACGAGATCGTTGTCATCCGATTTAGATGAAGGAGCATTCATGTTTTTACATGCCGTTCAACCAACCATAACATCGGCCGTGTCCAATATTGAAAAAACTTTACGTAAGTGTTACGGTATAAAAGAATAAACCATGATCATAAAGGTAGTAACAATAGCCTCATTGAAAATTATTTTACTAAAAATTCAACTTATAACGACAAGCAATTTAAACGTTTTTTTCAAATGACCCGCATTTTGTTTACTCAAATAGTAAGGATTTGGAATAAAGTTTTTTGCATTTTCAAAAAAAAATGCAACTAGTTTAGCAGGTTTCTCATCTCTACAAAAGTGTACAAGTGCTACCAAACAATTAGCCTATGACAAATGTAGCGATTCTTAGGACGAATATTTAAGGATGTCTGATAAATTTTCGATTAATAGTCTTTACAACTTTTGTAAAAGTATTATTTATTTAATTGTTTTAATTTATTTACTCAATTTGTTTGTTGATTATTTCATTATGTCATTATTGTAAAAGGTTTTATAACATTATACAGCCCCCGATTTTTGAGAATATGGAGTTGATGAATAGGCCCACGGCTTTCCTAGGATGCTCGGAAGCATCGTTTGCGCACATTGGGAGTGGAAAAATTGTCTCTGGCTTGGCAAGGCTCTCATCAATGAGGTGACCACCAACATCCTACAATAATAGTTGATGTAGTGACCTCTAATGATCTTTGGATATGGCATGCGTACTTTGGTGTTTCCGGATCGAATAATATAAATGTTTTATATCAATCGTCGATATTTGACGACATCTTATACTTAGTAGCACCAGGGTCTTCGTCTTATGTTAGTAATACATACTACAAGTATGGGTACTATCTTGTCGATGGTATCTGCCCCTAAAATGCTACTTTTGTCAAATCATTTACATGTCCTCATGATAACGATGAAAAACATCATTACATTAAAAAGGCTCAAGAGGCAACAAGAAATGTCGAACGGGCATTCGGTTTACCTAAAAAGAAATGTCATATGGTGTCTATTCCATGCAGGATTTTGAAGAAAAGTGAGATTCGAGACATTATATATGCTTGCATTATTTTGCATAAGATTTTGGAGGGTAAAGAGAGAGTTATTTGCCAAAATTATGAAAATATCGATGTTCCTGTTGTAGAGGTTACACCGAATGAAAGAATTGAAATACGCGCCAAGATCTGAAATAAGGAAATACATAACATGTTTAAAGAGGATTTTGTTGAACATGTTTGGAAAAATCAAAAAGAAAATTTGTAATTTAAAAAAAAACTATACGAAAGTTGTTTAATTTTTTGTTTAAAAAAGTATGTAATTTTATTTTAATGTTTTTTTAATTTTATTATGTAATTTAATTGTATTTTACTTTATTATGTAATTATATTTTACTGTTTAATATAAATATAACTCTTTAATTAAAAAAAATAAAAAATCAAATAATAAAATATTAAATAAAGATAATGATTAGAATGAAGTGATAAGGGGTGATGGTTATACATAGGTAAGTAAAGAGAGGATAATGATTAGAATGGAGTGTAAGTTCTACATTAACATGATTTATAATTTTCGGTACAATGTAAGTTAAACTTACGTTGCTTTTGAATCTTAAACGGTGATAATTTACATATACACATAAAAGAAGAAAGTGTGTTTATTGTAGTAATGATATTTAAAAAAAATAAAACATATATTAGGATTGATCTTGGAAGAGTTATACAAGTTGCCGCAATAAGAGTATGTTAACAATTGAACCTTCCCACATATATATATATATATATATATAGGGGATGGTTCCATTGTTAACCCTACTTACACTTGTAAATAATTTCTAAACGGTGATGAATTAGCAAAAACGCAAAAAAGAAACCCCCCTATTTATGTATAACAAAAACCATGAAAAAAAACAAAGATTCGGGCAAAAAATGCCGGGTTAACACGGCTTCTCGCAATAAGGGAGGGTTATTATTTGATCCTTCCCCTATATATATATATATATACTAGGAGGGATCACATAGTAACCCACTTTAATTGCGAAATAGCAAATAACTCCTATAAGATGAAACCAAATCTTTGGTTATTTTTTTACATGACATTTATTATACATTTACAAGGTTATGTTCTTATATATGTTTGTGAAATTGTTTTTCGTTTAAGATCTTACATCAGTGTAACTTGTCATCACGTTAAATAAATATTGGCAGTGTAATATAAACTTAAACTTGTTGTAAATCCTAAACATATGTTAATTAGCCAATACAGATAAAAAAAATAATCTTATACATGCATAATAAAGATCATAAAAAAGTCCCAAAGATTTGGGTTGATCTTGTCGGATTTATATAACCCAAATAGCTCCGATAAGATCAACCCAAATCTTTGGGTTTTTCATAACATTTATTATACATGTACAAGAGAATGTTTTTTTTATGTTTTTTGTGAAAATTCATCACCGTTTGGGATTTAAAACAAGTGTAAGTTTTCGTTACACTTAAATTATTTATTTGCTGTTATGACAACTTACACTAGCGTAAGATCTCAAATTGTGAAGAATTAGCACAAACATATACAAGAACATAGTATTGTCGAAATTAATCGAGTTTTCGCTATTAAAATGTGTTATTATTTGATCCTGATCCTATACATAATATATATATATATATATATATATATATATATATATATATAGGGAGAGGATCAAATGTTAACCCTCCCTTATAGCGTTAACCCTGGCATTTTTTGCCCGAATCTTAGTTTTTTTTCATGGTTTTTATTATACATAAATAGGGTTTTTTTTTTGTGTTTTTGCTAATTCGTCACCGTTTAGAAATTAAATCAATTGTAAGTTTAAGTTACACTATCTGATGTAAGTAAGTGTAAGAAACTTACACTTACTTACACTTTGATTTAATTTCTAAACGGTGATAAATTAGCAAAAACACAAAAAAGAAACCCCCCTATTTATGTATAACAAAAACCATGACAAAAAAAACAAAGATTCGGGCAAAAAATGCAGGGTTAACACGGGTTAACGATATAAGGGAGGGTTACACTATATAATGTAAGCATTGTAACCCAAACTTACACTTGTTTTAAATTCTAAACGGTGATGAATTAGCAAAAACACAAAAAAGAAACTCCCCCTATTTATGTATAATAAAGGCCATGAAAAAAATTCAAAGATTTGGGTTGATTTGGTCAAAGTTAATGGGTTATCGCAATATGGAAGGGTTAATAATTGAACCATCCCTTATATATATCTATTATAATAAATAAAAGTTTTCTTATGCCACATGTCAATCTCTGGTTAAGTTAACTCGTAAATTTCCCACCACTCTCTCTTCAATTAATGTTTTCATCTTATTAAATGATGGAAAATGAATAATTATGTTTAAAATAATAAAATTGTCTACCTATAAATAAATGAAAAGTAAAGTTAGAATATAAAAGTGTGAAGCCCCGATCCCGGGCGACCCCACAGATGTTGGTTTTCATCATAACAAAGAGCTCTTAAACTAAAAACTTTCATAATCATGCAGCGGAAATGTAAACATAGTTTGATAGATAGAATACAATAAAGTGTTTGTATCATAATCATATCGAATTGCCAAAACCACCAGATCGTCTGACTTTATGCCACGGCCACACCATGTCATCTTGCATTCTCATCAACCTGACATACATGCTAAATCAAGTCAGCTTACGCTGGTGAGTTCTAGTTTTCATAAAAAACAGTAAACATACTCAACATAAACATTATTCTGTACACATGGTCCATAACCTTAGCACATAACATCATTAACATCATCATCATACATTCCACTGTCATCATACGAGCAGTGGGCTTATGCCGGCACAAGGCTCCATACCCAGTTATAGTCGTGGTTGACTATCGTACCCAGTTATAGTCGTGGTTGACTATCGTACCCAGTTATAGTCGTGGTTGACTATCGTACCCAGTTATAGTCGTGGTTGACTATCGTACCCAGTTATAGTCGTGGTTGACTATCGTACCCAGTTATAGTCGTGGTTGACTATCGTACCCAGTTATAGTCGTGGTTGACTATCGTACCCAGTTATAGTCGTGGTTGACTATCGTACCCAGTTATAGTCGTGGTTGACTATCATACCAAGTTATAGTCGTGGTTGACTGTCATACCCAGTTATAGTCGTGGTTGACTGTCATACCCAGTTTTAGTCGTGGTTGACTATCATTCGTACATTTTCCTATAACACGTATAGGAACATCATTCGTTCATCATACATGACATACTAGCATCATAACATCATCACTTTGTCCTAATATCATAGGACTCGTCATATTATGTCATGCCAGTATCATTTCATCATTTCATCATAACCTTCTAACAATGAATACATATCATGTTATCATCATATCATCAGATCATACATTCAGACATTCATGAACTGTTCATACTAGTATCTTATCATCATAGCATTCTACCCTAACAACAAAGGCACATATCCTATCATAATATTTCATGCTAGCATCTTTATCATCTTGTCATATTATCCTAACAGCTTAGGAATTCATCATAGCTTGTTATCTTACGACTATCATCATAATTATAGTCATCATAGTTCAGTAACATTCATTCGTCATACATAGCATTTTTCCATGCATATTCATCATGCATAACACATATACATGCATACATACACATGGCATATCATCATTTGTTCATCATCATATGTAAGCACATAACATCATAACATAACACAAGCATGTATGCCAGCCCAAAACATTAAGTGTGAAACAGGGCATCTAGAACTCACCTGTTAGTAGCTTCTTGTTTCCTTAGCCGAACTCCTTAGCTAGAGCTTAAGAACCTACATCAGTTACATCGTCTCATTACATTACATTCTTAGACTTAGAATTTATTCTAAGTCCTCATAGCCTACTAGTCCCCCTTACTGAATCCAAGTCCTCAAAACTTAGCTAAGTATTCGAAACCCTTGAAATTCATTAAGTTCCCATGTACACGAAATTCCATAGTTCATGAAATAACTAGTACTCGAAGCCATCACTTGTACTCGAAATCCTTGTACTCGAAAGTACCCAGTGTACTCGAAATAACCTTCCTACTCGAATTCTTTGTACTTGAAAGAGGCTTTAAATTTCTAAGTATGTTTTCAAGTATCCCCTTTCGTGTATAACTTCGTGTACTCATCATTTTGTCATAAGACATCTTATAAATTCATCTAAGACCATGGGGAGCTAGTTATAGGTTCCTTAGGTTGTTGCCAACCCACTAGAGCCTCAAAGTTCCGAACTTTATGCATAAAGGTGCGAGCTTTATGCATGATTTCACATCTGTATAACAATCCTAACTTTTGTATAAAAATCCTAACTCTTGTATAAAAATCCTAACTTTTATATATAAATCACTTACTTGAAGATAGCTCATCACTCCTGTAGATCCTCTTGCGTTTCCTCTTCCGTTTGGTCGATCAAAAGCTCGATCTTGAAGTTCTTGGACCCTACTTCGTGTACTCGAGAGAGAATGTGCTTCTAGCCAAAGGTTCGCACATTTCCCAAGGCACTAGTATTTATAGGCGGTGTATCCGTACTCGAAATTTGGGGATTTTGACTACTAGGGTTTCGAGAACTAGTGTACTCGAAATCCAATTCGAGTACACGACTTCGAGACCTGAACTTAGTAGTCCATTTTTTAGCAAGTTAATTATTCGTTACGCATCCGTAAATCTCAAATAACTTGTATTAGAAAATTTGGGGTGTTACAAAAAGTATCAATTGAAAAAATTAAACGAAAGCAAATTATTATAAAATATAAAATTAGAAACTCAAAAACTTATATTTATTCAATCAACATAATATGAGAAAAAATCCTATTATTGTAAAAAACTTAGTACTTAAATAAAAAATATAATTATTTTATTACTTTATTATAAATATCATCTTATAGTATTTAAATTTTAATTGATAATTATTTATCATACTTTTTTTATTCAACCCGTGTAATACACAAGGTACTAACCTAATATATATATATATATATATATATATATATATATATATAGGGGAAGGTTCCATTGTTAACCCTCCCTTATAGCGTTAACCGCTTAACCCTAGCGTTTTTTGCCCGAATCTTAAAATTTTTTTTTCATGGTTTTTATTTTGTAAAAATAAGGGGGGTTTCTTTTTTGTGTTTTTGCTAATTCATCACCGTTTAGAAGTTATTGTAAGTGTAAGTTACTTACACTTACTTACAAAACCGTATCTGATGCAGTAAATGTAAGTAAGTGTAAGTAACTTACACTTACAATAACTTCTAAACGGTGATGAATTAGCAAAAACATAAAAAAGAAACCCCCCCTATTTTTACATAATAAAAACCATGAAAAAAAAAATTTTAGGATTCGGGCAAAAAACGCTAGGGTTAAGCGGTTAACGCTATAAGGGAGGGTTAACATTTGAACCTCTCCCTATATATATATATATATATATATATATAGGATTTGAACATTATAATAACTCACTTTTAAAGCACTATCCCAAATAACTTTCCCAAGATGAAGCCAAATCTTGGATTTTTTTGAACATCATTGTAACACATTTACAACACTTTCTTCTTTTACAAGTTTGTGAAAATTCATCACAGTTTAAGACGTAACATCGTTGTAATTTTTTAACTTACATCACTGTAACTGTTTTAGGCACAAAGCTTACAATAATGTTACATCTTAAAGGGTGATAAATTTTCTCAAACTCATAAAAGAAGAAAGTGTTGTACATGTGTGACAATGATGTTCAAAAAAATCCAATATTTGGCTTCATCTTGGGAAAGTTATTTGGGTTTAATACTTTATAAGTGAGTTATTATTTGAATATATATATATATATATATATATATATATATAATTGGAAAAAATATATATAACCCACTCTTATTGAAAAACCCAAATAAGTACGCATAGATCAAGCCAAATTTCGGACTTTATTTAAATATCATTGTAAAATATTTACAACACTTTATTCTTTTATAAGTTTGTGTAAATTGATCATCGTGTAAGAGGTAACATCAAAGTAAGTTTATCTTAAACGGTGATGAATTTACACAAACTGATAAAAGAAAAAAAATGTTATAAATGTGTTACAATGATGTTAAAAAATCTAAGATTTGGTTTGATTTGATGGAGTTATTTGAGTTAGTGCATAAAAATGGGTTATTATTAGTAACATATCATACACACACATATGTATATATTAGTTGATCTAAATTAATTTAATTTATTAACAAAGAATTATTTTAATACTATTCAAAATATTTTTAATAGTGCTTATATAATTGGTCTGGATTGACATATTATTTATCTTAATTAATGTGTTGTAATATGTAATTAAAACTAGTGGTTCTTCGCGCGTTGCATGCGGCGGGAATTTCGCAACAATATCAGAGTGAAGACATGATCTCGTATAGCAAAGTGCACATATAAAAAATAAACGACACAACATTGTCAATTCGACATATAATCTTAAATTATACTTGGCCGTCTCTCAAAAAAGAAAATGGTTTGGTCATAAGATCTACCATTAAAAAACACAAACATAAAATTAACAAATAAACCTGAAAAAAAATATTTATTTATTTAAATAATATTAGTGTTCATTTGTTACCATTAAATAATATTAAAAAAATAAAAACGAAATAAAACATGTCGTTACTCAATTAAAAAAAAGTTTGAGCCATACAATTTTGTCGATATATGTACTCCGTCACGACAACGGTAATTTTATCATGAATATGAATACGTAGACCCAAAAATCAGCCACAATGGCTATCAGTCCGTCAAAACAATAAACGGATCAAAATATTGGGACAGAAACTCCCTATTATTTCTAACATGCATTTTGTGTGTGTGTGTATATATATATATATATATATATAATGGTAATTGAGTATATAGACTAAATCTTCAATTGATCATATCATAGTTTTATTTAAGCAATTCTCTCACAAATTTTAGACAAAGATTTTATTTTATATTTTTATTATGAAGGCTAAACATGCATCTGGATCAAACTATATAGACCATGTATATAACTTTCCTAAAAATAGTTAAAAAAAAGTTGTATTTTTTTCAATCTTGAGTGCCGAACTTGTAATTTTGATTGAGATTATGGATTAAATTATATATGAAGTTGATTAACGACTTACGTAATGTATTTCAGTATTTTTTTTTGAACGATATTTGATCTCAACGTATGAACCGCTGATTTTCAGGTCATGTCACCAAGGTCTAGTTATCATGACCTCCGTTGAGACCCCGCCACCACCCCAGGAAGAAACCGCACCGGAAAACCCCCAACCTTTCAAGGACCTCTATTTCACCTTGAGAGTTTAAATGATTTTATTCTAAACCTTTAAAAATAAATTGAAAAACCTTTTGTTTCATTTAGGTATTTACATCCTGAGCAAAGATATATCACATACCATGTATCAATTATTAGTTAATTAAGTGGTCAGTATTTTAGTAATTGTTTCAAGAATCAAGAATCTTTTCTGAGCAATGTAAACGATATTGTCTTCATATTGTCCAACCAAAACAAAAGAAATAAATATTTTTTTTCTTTTATTTAATTAGCCAAAGAATTATAACGTTGTACTAGATTTATTTTCAAACCCATAAATATGATTTATTGTACATGTTACTTTAAGAGTTATTGTACTAAAAGAAGTTTTCAAAAGCACTTGTCGGCTTTAGGGATCACAGATTTATCAAGAGCATAAGCCATAAGGCATATTGCATTCTCATACTAACATAACTAATTATTATTCAGTGATGGAGCTTAAATATTTTGAAGAAGACGCAAATTTATATGACTTACAATACATGCTAAATTTTAAAGCGGAGGAGGAAACGAATATTTAAAAATAATAATAATAATTTTTAGGTCGGAAAAAAGAAAGAACTCCCTATAATCCTTCATCCATACATGCATTCTACTTGCCATAACGGTTTGAACGTACTCCTTTTTTTATGATGTAAAAAAATAAGCTTTAACTCATCACTATCACACTCCATCATTTTGATCACGTGAGAGATAAATTGTTGATCGTGAACTAGCTAGTCGACGCAGGTTGGTTCATGCATCAATGGCCAATAAAATATTTTTGTCGGGGTTTTCTTTTACAACTATCAGATAGTGTTAAGAGTTTTCATATAATATATGTGTACGTGTTTATATATATAGGGGAAAGATCAAATAAGAAGAGATTTTTGCCTAAGAAGAGTAAGAACTAATAATTATTTGAAATTAGACATGATAATTTACGTATAACTTCATATTTTTTGTGCTAGATTTTTATTTTTTATACTATATTATTATTTTTTTTGTTCTTCGTTTTACTTATACTAGATTTTTGTGTTTTTTGCAATACATTTTTATTTTTTTGTACTGCATTCTTATTTTTTGTACTGGATTCTTATTTTTTATGTACTGCATTATGTTTTTTGTACTGCATTGTGGCACGTGTCAAATTTCTATTGCTTCTTACTCTTCTTAGGCAAAAATCTCTTTTTACTGGATCCAACCCCTATATATGTGTGTGTGTGTGTGTCTAGGAGTAGGTTTAGATACAAATAGAAGTTTTTGTAAAAATGGTAGGAACCAATAATGTGTTGACATGTGGCATTTTTATTAATTAATAGAAAAGGGTAATATAGGCAATTATATTTAAATGATTTTTAAATTTTGCATTAAAATAGGGAATTGTTTAATCAGTTTCCTGATTGAACATATTCCAAAATTAAAATTATATCATGTATAATCTTAAAATCATTGAATTCGTAACATCAAATATCGAATAAAAAAATCGTACGTATTGAGTTTTTGAATTGCATTTGCAAAATTCGATGGATGATTACGTACAAACGGATGGATGAGTGTTAATATGTGTTATTATGTGATAGTATGTGCTATTTTATGTTGAACGATTTGAACTAGAAGTTTTAATAATTTGTTAAATTGATAAATCGTTAAATAATTTGTTGATATGTGTGCTGGTATGAATGATAGAATAATTATTTAGCATATTTTTAGTGTTGTTGTGTGCTGACATGTTTTAATTTTAAACGCCAAAGCACAGATTTTGTAGTGCAATTATATGTTGATATATATATGTACTGATACGTGCTAATATATTATGTATTAATATCACATATTATGTATACGAGCTGATATATGCTTACATGTATTAATAGCACGTATTATGTGAATGTGCTGATATACACTTCATGTACTAATAACATATATTAGCACATCGCGAAAATGAAACCGACTTATTCCTTAAAAATAGTAACTGCTCCTGATTTAATGGATATCATGATATCTGCAAATATGAAAATTCCTTTTATGCCCTTATTTCCATTTTAAACAACATATTAATTACAATCATGCCACTAGTTTTTTAATAGCCATTGATGATAACACATAAAAGGTTCAGATCGTTTCTCACTGTTTTTACAAAATTATTGTTTTGTACAATAACCTTACTCTGTGTGTCTATGTGTATGTGTATGTGTATGTGTATGTGTATGTGTATGTGTGTATATATAACTAATATCAGTTGAGGACCAGAAGAACAATTTATATTAACTAGTTTTATTTAAAATTAAAATAAAAAAAAAATAACTTTTAAATCTTTTAAATAATGGTTATAAATAATTGCTTTTGTTTCTTCCCAATTTGTTAGTTGTCATTTTAGTGATCCATATTTTGTTTCTTCCCAATTTGTTAGTTATCATTTTAGAGATCCATATATATATAGAGAGAGGGGAAGGTTCATAAGAAAACTCCTCATTTTGGAGAAAACCAAGAAAACTCATATTTACCAATAAATTTTTAAAAAAAGTTCATATTTTTTTATTATAAGGTTAAAAATGTTATAATGAGAAAAAATTTAATTTAAAATATGTAAATCACGAAGTTACATATATGTAACTTAAAAAGTTACGCATGTAACTTATAAAGCTACATATATATAACCAAGGGCTTCTAGCCTAATGGTTACCCCCTTGACTTCCATATGGGAGGTCTTGGGTTCGAATCCGGGCTGATGCATATTTGCTGAAGCAAGGTCAGAAGGTTTACCCAGTTGTGGGGTTCCTCCTGGGGTGGGCTCAAGCATACGCCTCAGAGCGTCAAATCCGAGTGAACGGTTGAAATCCCATCTTGGGTGTCATTGTACAAAGTCGTTCAAAAAAAATATGTAACTAGTATGTGTAACATACAAATTAAATATATGTAATAACATGAAATACATATTTTTTTTCTTCTTTTTTGTATATTTCTTATCTTATAATACAAGAAGATAAAAATTAAGAAATGAAAAAAAATAATTGGTAATGATTGTGATTAATTTTCTTAGTTTTCTCCAAAATGATGGTTTCTAAAGAAATCCTCCAATATATACATATATATGTGTGTGTGTGTGTGGTTCCTTTGTTAACCATTTCTTATTGTGTTAACCGAATAACTACATCTTATTACTTTAAGGCCCACATTAAAGTAAATCTAAAGGTGTAGGTTTTTTCTTATTTTTTATTGATGTAAGGGGGCCCTACGTTAATTACATTTATTAAAAAAAAACATACACCTTTAGATTTACTTTAGTGTGGGCCACAAAGTAATAAGATGTAGTTATTCGGTTAACACAATAAACACGGGTTAACATTTGATAATCTCCCTATATAATATATATATATATATAGGGAAGTGTCAAATAATAACTCACTTTTAAAGCAATAACCCGTCAAGATGAAGTCAAATCTTGGATTTTTTTAACATAATTGTAACACATTTAAAATACTATGTTCTTTTATGAGTTTGTGTAAATTAATCACCGTTTAAAAGATATCATCGTTGTAAGTTTTTGATTTACAGCACTATAACTGTTTTAGGCCCAAAAATTACCACGATGTAAATTCTCAAACGGTGATGAATTTTCGCAAACTCAAAAAGGAACATAGTGTTTTAAATGTGTTACAATGATGTTAAAAAAAATCCAAGATTTGGCTTCATCTTGACAAAGTTATCCGGGTTATTGTGATAAAGGTGGGTTATTATTTTTTCACAATTATATATATATATATATATATATATATATATATAAATAGGGAGATGTTCAATTGAGAACTATTGTTACTTGAGAACTAAAAGAACCAATTCTAGCCACAAGTTTAGAAGGGTAAAAAAGTAACTTCTCCTATTTTAAAGGAAAATTACTTTTTTACCCCTTAAAATATGTGGTTCAAAATTAGTTTTTTTGGTTCTTTCATATTTAATAGTTTTTAATGGAATAAGCCCCTATATATACATATATATAGGGCATGGTTGTTTACATAACCCACTCTTAAAGCAATAATTTTAAATAACCCGTCAAGATCAAGCCAAATTTTCGAACTTTTTTTAAAATCAAAACAAATTTAGAACATTTTCTTATTTTATAAGTTTGCGTAAATTCGTCACCGTTTGAGAGCTAACATCGTTGTAAGTTTTTAAAATTTTACACTTACAATACTATAAGTTACAAAATTTTAAAAACTTACAACGATGTTAACTCTCAAACGGTGACGAGTTTACGCAAACTCATAAAATAAGAAACTGTTCTAAATGTGTTTACAATGATGTGAAAAAAATTCGAAAATTTGGCTTGATTATTACGGGTTATTTAGAGTTATTGCTTTAATAGTGGGTTATTTTTTATCCTTCCCCTATAATTATATATATAAGACGGATCAAATACAAAGGATTTTATTGTAAGAAGGATAGGAAGGATTTTAGGCCCTTGATTAAATTAATTAATGGTTAATATCTAGTGATCCATACTTTTCATTAACAACTTGTGTGATTTTAAAGATGAAAGGGCAAAAAAGGAATAACCTATCTTTGTTGACTTTTTGTGCCTAAATCAAATTTCACTATTTTTTCAAAAATTGAATAACTCTTAAACGTTTAATTATTTAAAAAAAACTACCCCATAAAAATTGAGAATTTTATTATTTTTAATTTGAGTATAATATTGTTATAGTTTTTATGATTCTTTTTACGTGGTCTGTACTTTTTACGTTTGGTACGTGATTATCCAATTGGTCCTTTAATCATGCATGTTAAATGACGGTTCGTGATTTTCTTATAACGTGGTTCGTGATTATTAGTTTTTTTGATTATGCAATTGGTCCTTGATTATATGTTTAAAATGTCAGTCTGTAATTTTATGAAGCACGGTCTGTTATTTTATATGGACGATAATGCCCTAACCCAGATGACACGTGTCAAATTGTTTTGCCTTCTTACACTTCTCACGGTTTTTGCCTTTTGTACGTTAACCATCTCCTATATACACACATGTGTATGTATTTATTCTTCAAACTTGATGATATATTGATATTAAAAAAGGTAAATTTAGAAAACAAAATCAAAATGATTTCAAGAAAAGATAATGTCAACATCAAGACAGCTTAATCGCACAACAAATTAGTTGTCTCATGGTTGTGGTGGGGAACTCAGAGAGGGTGAAAAAGACATCATAGGTTTGGTGATCAATTGATTTTTATATTATGTGTACACCCATATCACGTTTCTATCATAACTTTAATATAATATGGTGTAAGTTGTTATTTTATACTATTTCCTTTTACTTGAAAAGTATCAACTATATATATATAAGTAAAATATAGGTCTATCTCATCTTACAGCGGTAATTAACTCTTTATCAAACAAGATAAAAACACTATAATTCGGTGAGGGAGCTTGAAAAACATGTCCAATAGGACCGAAAGTCATGAGCCAAATTTTTTTTCTTATCTTTATGTTCCGGGCTAAAATTTTGGATCGGCAAATGGTAATTTGGGTCAAATAATTTAAAATTTAATATATCAAATATTTGTTTCACTCAAAAAAATAATTATGTTGGTATCAAACAAGACATAAAATATTTAAGGAAGGCCAATGGATTTTAGAAAGAAAAACTGAAAAGAACGGACTCAATACCTATAAAATTTTCTGACCGAAAACTACTATAACGAGCCTTCTGACCAAAAAACGGTAGAGGCCGGGGCACCCCCGGACCCCTTAAAACCTTTGCTCCTGACTATAATGATATTGGAACATATATAAAATTGTCACTCTATCATAAAAATTTTAAACACAAAAGTTTTAAAAAATCATAATTTATAAAACAAAACATACAATATAACTAAAAAAATAAAATAATAATGCCTCTAGTACACATTAAAATTTTCCTTAGAAAATAGGTCAAGTCATACATTTTTACCATGTTTGGCCAATATAGTTACTCAATCACACGACTTTCTATCTATTGTCAACCCATAGTCAACAGGTTTATACAATTTTACCCTCACTTTGTCACTACTCAATTGATCGCATTCAATATCTTGCATGTACATAACTACACACTCTATACACACACATACACGATATACTTGCCCTAAAGTATTTTGGGCCATCACCTTTATCTATAACACACTCACATTGTATTTACACATAGTAAATAGTGAAAGTACACGTACCGTACCGTACGAACTTGTCGGACGATCAGGTACTGGTTGTCACAGTCTCCCCTTATTAAAGAAATTTCGTCCCGAAATTTAAGCATCCTTGTCGGGCACTACTTCAAACAGGTGGAGATACTTTGTCTTCATGTGATCCTCACGCTCCCAGGTAAATTTTGGTCCGCGCTTGGAGCTCCAACGAACCTTCACGATAGGAATACGGCTTCATTTCAGTCTCTTGACTTCACGATCCATAATTTCTACAGGTTCTTCAATGAAATGTAATTGTTCATCCACTTGTATCTCTTCCAAATGTATGACTAACGATTCATCAACGAGACATCTCTTAAGATTTGATACATGAAATACTTCGTGTACCCCGCTGAGTTCATCAGGAAGTCTGAGTCTGTATGCCACAGGACCAATCCGTTGATTTATTTCGAACTTGGTGCTAACTTGCTTTTAGCCCCAAAATGAACCACGCCTTTCCACGGGGACAGTTTCAACATGACTCGGTCTCCCACTTGGAATTCCAAAGGCTTTCGTCGTTTGTCTGCGTAACTTTTTTGGCGACTATGTGTTGCTTGTAATGTCTGTTGAATCTGGACTATCTTATCAGGAGTATCCTGAATAAGTTCAGGCCCAGTGATTCTGTTATCTCCCACTTTGGTCCAACAAATTGGAGACCGACACTTTCTACCATATAGTGCTTTGAACAGAGCACATCCAATACTGTTGTAGTAGCTGTTGTTGTAGGAGAACTCGATGAGTGGTATATGTTTGTCCCAACTTCCACCAAAGTCTAGGATGCATGTCCTCAACATATCCTCTATGGTTTGAATCGTTCACTCGCTTTGACCATACGTTTGTGGATGATAAGCGGTGGTCAAGTTGACACTTGTCCCTAAGGATTGTTGCAATGATTGCCAGAACCGCGATGTGAATCGACTGTCCCGGTCAGAAATAATAGATAATGGCACACCATGCCTTACTACTATTTCATCGACGTAAAGTCTTGCTAGCTTTTCCATCTTGTAGTTTTCTCTGATCGGTAGGAAGTGAGCGGATTTGGTCAATCAGTCAATAATGACCCATATGGAATCATGTCCGCTGGAAGTACGGGTAGCTTGGTAATAAAATCCATAGCTATTTGCTCCCACTTCCACTGTGGTATCTCTGGTTGTTCCAGCAAACCTGACAGCTTCTGGTGTTCAGCTTTGACCTTAGCACATGTTAGGCACTTACCAACATAAGTAGCCACATCTCTCTTCATACCGGGCCACTAATAAAATGACCTAAGATCTTGGTACATCTTATCAGCACAAGGATGAACAGAATAACGTGTTTTGTGTGCCTCGTCAAGAATGAGTTTTCGAAGTTCATCTACAGCCGGGATCCATACACGATCCTGAAAATAGATAACTCCGTCTTGTTTTGTCTCAAAGTGCTTCTCGGATCCACAATCGATCGTTTCTCAAATTGTTTCTTGTCACTGCTTCTTGTTGTGCTTGTAGAATTTGGTCTCTCAGACTTGTTTGCACGATCGTTCCCATTGCTCTAACGCTCAAGGGTTTCACTCTTTCCTTCCGGCTCAAAGCGTCAGCTACAACATTCGCTTTACCCGGATGGTATTTGATCACACAATCGTAATCGTTCAGGAGCTCGACCCAACGTCTCTGTCACATGTTAAGCTCCTTTCGATCAAATATATGATGTAGACTCTTGTGATTTGTGAAGATAGAGCATTTGGTACTGTACAGGTAATGTCTCCAAATCTTTAAAGCAAAGATAACCGCTCTCAGTTCTAAGTCATGTGTTGTGTAGTTCTTCTCATGTATCTTCAATTGTCTTGACGCGTAAGCAATGACTTTATCTCGTTGCATTAACACACAACCGAGTCCCTGATGGGAAGCATCACAGTATACTACAAAGTCATCACTGCCCTCTGCGAGTGCTAAGATTGGAGCATTGCACAATTTTTGTTTCGATGTTTGGAACGACTCTTCCTATTTCTGTGTCCACATGAATGGTTCACTCTTCTATGTCAGCTTTGTGAGAGGCAAGGCTATCTTAGAGAAATTCGAAATGAATATCCTGTAATAACCCGTCAATCCCAGAACTGATATGATCTCTGTCGATGTTGTGGGCACGTCCCAGTTCTTGATTGCTTCAATCTTGGCAGGATCCACGTGAATACCATTACTTTTAATCACATGACCCAAGAACTGAACTTCTCTTAACCAGAATTCACACTTGGAGAATTTGGCATAGAGTTGTTCGTTCTTCAGAAGTTCCAAGATTGTCTTGAGATGTCATTCATGTTCCTTCTCACTTCTTGAATAGATCAGTATATCATCAATAAAGACGATAACAAACTGGTCTATGTACGGCTTGCACACCCGGTTCATTAGATCCATGAACATTGTTGGTGCGTTCGTCAATCCGAATGGCATCACCATGAAATCGTAGTGACGGTATCGGGTACGAAAGGCCGTCTTAGGTATGTCTTCCTCTTGAATTCGGATCTGGTGATAACCTGATCGTAGGTCTATCTTTGAGAAGTACTGATCTCCCTGTAGTTGATCAAACAAATCATCAATCCTCGATAATGGGTACCGATTCTTGAAGGTGAGTTTGTTAAGTTCTCTGTAATCGATACACATTCTGAAGGATCCATCCTTTTTCTTGACAAACAGAACCGGAGCTCCCCATGGTGAGAAGCTCGGTCGAATGAATCCCTTGTCTAGTAGTTCTTGTAGTTGATTGGACAGTTCCTGCATTTTTGATGGTGCAAGTCTATAAGGAGACTTAACCACAGGAACCACTCCCGGAATTAAATCGATTCGAAACTGCACCGATCTCTCAGGTGGCAGTCCCGGTAAATCATCCGGAAACACGTCCGCGAATTCTTTCACAACCGGTACCTCTTGAATCTTGATCGCTTTCTTGTATTTCTCCACAACCTGAGCTAGGAATGCGATGCACTGTTTCCTTAGACACTTGCGTGCCTTCATGCACGATATTATTTTGACACTGCGATTTGCTTGATCTCCATGAATTTCCAAGACCTGATTATTCTCCACTGGAATACGTAGTAGCTTTTCGGAACAGACGAATTCAACTTTATTAAGAGATAACCAGTCCATTCCGACGATGATATCGAAACTGCCCAGGTCCATCGGTATCAAATCGATGGAAAACGTGTGATCACCAAGTGTTAGTGGGCAGTTTCTAAGTACTGTGTTAACTGTTATCTGTTTGCCATTTGCTATCTCAATAGTATAAGGGGAGTCCAAAGATTCCACAACATGATTAAGATGGCATGCAAAGTCGGATGAGATAAAACTCTGATCCGCACCAGTGTCAAATAATATAGATGCATAGAAGTCAGATAGGAGAAATGTACCCGTGACCACATTCGGGTCCTGTCGAGCCGCAGCTGCTCCAATCGGAAAGGCTCACCCTCTAGCTACTTGAGCCCTTGGTTAAATTCTCTTGGGACAATCCCGAGAGAAGAGTCCAGGTTCGCCACAAGTGTAGCATGACCTGTTATCAGTAGCAGCAGTTGTAATCGCTGCATGGTTGTTCCTGTTCTGGGTCCCTGTGCTTCTGCATTGAGCGGCCCAATGACCAAGCTTTCCACAGTTGTTGCATTGTCTGCACTGGGTAGTTGGTTGATGATGATGATACTGGCAGCTGTTGCACAAAGGTGTTGTGCCAGTGTAAGGCCACTTGATCTGTAGTGGTGGTGGTTGGTTAGCCATTGGTGTTTGAGTAGTTGCAGCAAAATTCTTGACCACCTTCTGTTTCTTTGCCGGATTTTTATCCAGTTTTCTTGAACTTCCATCCCTTGCTGCTTCATTTTCCTTCTTCAGTGCCCCAGAGGCAACCATCACATCTGTTAGTGTTGATGACAGAGTGGCAGCCATCTCTAAGGTAGTTGGGTGAGCAGCAATCACATGCCCTTGGATGCAAGCCGGCAGTCCACCGACATACCGCTCGATGCGTTTCTCCAGTGTTGGCACTATATCCGGTGCCAATGTAGCCAACTCGTGAAATCTTGTGGTGTAGGCCAGATGCGCAGCACCAATCATGACAAGGTTGAGTAGTTCAGTCTCAACCTTCTTCGGCTCGTTTCTCGGGTAAAACTCAGCCCTCAATAAAGTCTTGAATTCCTCCCAAGGCATAGCCAGTGCCTCATCTCTTCCTCTGATTTGTACTTGGGTGTTCCATCAAGTCAGTGCTCCTTTGGTGAACGAGCCAGCAGCATACTTCACTTTATACTGATCAGGACAGCCACTTATATCAAGAGTTGTTTCCATCTTCTCGATCCACTGGATCAATCCAACGGCTCCCTCATTGCCACTAAACGCGGGTGGCTTAAATCCTACAAAGTTCTTGTCGGAGTAGTCTTGCAGATGTCTGGTGTTGCCGCTGCCTTCACCAGATGAGTTGCCAATATGGTTGTTGCTAGAGTTAATCATGTTCATCATGTCGGGAATTACCTTCCTCAATTGACTGGTCAGTAGAGTGGCCAGTGCAATGGTAGCAGGATCCAACTCATGGTTGGGTGGTGGCGGAGGAGGTGGTGGAGGTGGATGAGGAGATGTAGGTGGTGTCGGTGTTGAGGAGTGAGGTGAATGCGGTGGTGGTGGTAACAATGGTGGAGGTCTTCTGGGCGGCATTCTGATCAAAACCGAAGGAAATCGGTTAGTGCAATGATCAAATGCAGAAGACGTATGCAAATAGAATCATGAGTCTTATGTTCTCTACATGAGAGTCCCTGGGTTATAGACTAGACCAAACCGTTTAAGTAACATGACCTATATTTCTCTATAACCATGGCTCTGATACCAATCTGTCACACCCTGAGCCGGCGGGCTGGATCGACTTTCCCGTCGGGCAGAAGGTTCTCGGGGCGCGATATCGTTTGATAATCAAGATGATCAGATTGTTTATATGGCACATGATGTATAATTGAGAAATGCTAAAATGACATTGATACAGAATTACAAAGTTAAATTACATTGTTATGTTCATAATTTAACTAAGTAATTCTACCAAAAAGAATCATTGAGTTTCTATCTTTTATCTGCACAAGATTTACAAAAGGTGATTCATAGTTTTGCCATTCAAAATATGCACAACACAAAATGAAGCTAGGTCTTCTAAAAGTCCACTATCTTAAGCCCTGAATGCTGGTAACTAAACATGTTCGTCACCTAAGAAAACATGCATTTAAACAAAGTCAACACTAGGTTGGTGAGTTCATGAGTTTAGTAATTGAAAGCATTGATTTGTTAACATTCACAGTCACAATGTCATACACAAGTCCCATTAATGTTTGATTCATCTGTCTTAGTGTCTCACACAATGACCTCTCCATAGTTATATTTACAAGTAGTATTTCATCCTATCAGTTATGATTATATATAGGGCATACGTAGGGGAACAAGCCCCAGCCGATATCTCACCACATCCTTAACATAATTCAACACCACTTGCAATACAGCTATGGATACCCATTTCTATCTCACATGTGTTCAACCCATTTGATATTCACCCATAAGATGTGTATTCATCACCCAATGCGTTACATGTAGAATAATAGAATATGAGGGATTTAAGTCACCAAAACCGAAGTATTGTTGAACCCTTAGTGATTTAAGGAAAATAGATTTATCCAATCTTATCCTTGTTATTATTCTCTCATTTGTGGGATTAACTGTAATTCACTACTAAATATAAGAGTGATAGTTATCCTATTGATATTGTTCTCATCTTGGAATGCATAGAGCCTAAATGGGATCCATTGTGATCCTCACGTAATCAGATCACAATGCACCCAATTTACCTCTATCACATTTGTGTTCTCATAGCCTTCAACGAAACTATTACCAGAAATGTGACATGAGAGAAAAACAATTCCTCAGTCTACTCGTTAATAGAATCGAAGGATTACTTACAATTAGTTACTGTAGATTAATATCACCATGTGTCGCTTACCAAACCTGACTTGCGTCGCCCTGGTACCGGTCATACATTACCGGCCAATGATAAAATACGATCAACGTACCGACCTCACTCGCCGCCGGTTTGTCAAACCTATGGTACCACTACGTTATCGTCGGTTTAGTCGCACTAAATTAACTGGTAAACGATTCTTTAGTAGGGACTTACAATGGAATATGATCTCATTAATACATGATTGTTGTGATATAATACAAACAATTTAATAGTAATCAATTGTTGTTGTGTTCTGAGAGTTATGTGTTCTCATAGTCTTTAACAAAGTGTTATAAGAACTTGCCTTATTACACGATGTTAGTAAATGTGTGAATGATTTTGTTATCATGGAATTATGTTATCATGATTATCATTCTTGTTATCCCTTGTATTTGTCTCATGTTATCCCATAGTCTTCACCGAGTTGTAATCATAGTGTTGTAAGAGCCAGTCTTACTACACTTAGTTAACTCCGGTGGTGAATGATATTGAGAAATTATGTTATCATCATATCATTCTTGTTAGTTATTGTCCTTGTCAGAGTGTTGTCTCCTAATTATCTCATTGTTCATTCATGTAAGAATAATAAGGTGTTATAAGATATAATCTTACAACTTGTATTATTCTAATATGTTGATGAAATCATGAAGCTATATTATCATGATTTATCGTTGATATCCCAGTTATATGAGAGGCCCCGTTCCCGGGAGTCCCTAGGTTGGTTAAGCATCAAGAACATAGCTCTTAAACCGTAGAATAATCGAATACTATGGCAGCGGAATTCATTACATAATATTTAGTCTCTTTAGGAATGCCAGTACTTGAGTAGGTAGTCCTCATGTCTTGCCACGAGCCATCATATCCTTATCATAACCTGACATGCATGCTAAAACAAGTCAGCTTTCGCTGGTGAGTTCTAAATTAACTTTTTATAAAAATCTTTACTCATTCATATCTTTACATAAAATTCATATCATCATAACATCAAACATACTGTACATAGAAAATTAGCCTGTCGCTGCTGACCGAAGTCAACAGGCTTGTGCAGCACAAGACTCTTAAGCTATCAACCCGAAGTCGATAACTTACACATGCATAAGATTTCCTCAACTGGCGACACACAGTCGGCAGGCCTGTGTTTCCACAGGACTCTTTAACCATCAACCGAAGTTGACGGCTCATACCAGTACAAGACTTCCTTACATACATCATTCATACATACCATGGTTTAAATCATTTAAACCATCATAAGCATAAACACTTTATCGCACCGCAGTGCTCAAGTTCTGCCCAACCGCAGCTGGCAAAACCACATTTCCTCCTCGACCTCTGCCGAGTGTCTTACAAAAAATCATTTCTTTCTCAACCACCGCTGAGAATTAAAACATTCTTTACATCTCAGCTGAGCCTCTTAAAAATCATTTACTTCTCAACTGCAGTTGAGACTTAAAACATTCTTGTCACTTGACATCTCAACTGAGACTCTTAAAATCATTCACTTCTCAACCGCAGTTGAGACTTAAAACATCATTTATTTTAACACATTCATTACTTGAAAACATTCTATATCTGAAAACATACTTTTCCTGAAAACATGCTTTACCTGACCATAATCAGGTTAAAATCACTTTCATACAATAACTTTATAACATACATACCATCATTTCTTTCTCAACCACAGTTGAGACTTGAAACATTATTTTCCTGAAACTTTCTTTACTATAACATATACTTTTATCCGACCGTAGTCAGATAAAACGATCATTTTCATAAAACAACTTTATAACATGTATATCAGCCCAAAATGATAAAACATTTAAAACAGGGCTATAAGAACTCACCTGAACTAACTAAAGCCCACTTTGCTAGCTCTTCTCTTCCTGTCCTTACTTTCTCACTTCAGAATCATATCCTATTAATATGAATATATTATCATGATTATAACCTTATCATGAAGGTGCTCAAATTTACGATGACCGTTCGAAACTTCAGCCCGTCGTAACTTTCATTCGGAGCTTTATCTCAAAATTTCGATTACACTCATTTTGACCGTTCCTATCTCTTTAATCTTATTATGCTTAAAGATTGCTTATTTGCTTGGCTTAAATAAGCGTATTCTCTTATTTGATTACTTCGTCTTAGGCATTGCTAAACTTACTGATTGAATCTTTCTGAACGTCCAATGTCAAAGACGTTGCCTTGAGAGTTATCCAATAGTTAATGTTGTTGATTATCACGCTAAAACAGGTTCCTAGACAGATCGACGGCTTAGAAATGATCAATCCTTGTTATTGATTACCCAGATATCATGAAATATCACAAGGTAGTATTAGAATAGGTTTAATAACCATGTTTAACATACTGATCTGCCTGTTATCATAAACATCAGATACTCGTTCCAGTGAGTATGTTAATGATTGTGATTAGTTTGAAACACTTGGATTTAACCTTGTATTTCAAGGATTAATCAAACTAATCACCTACCTTGTCATAATCAAATGGTTAAAATCATTATAACCATTGTTATGATTTCATGCAAACCGGGCATTACAACGGCTCAAAACAAGGATTTACCAGTTAACAGTTCGAGTTCTTCATTTATAATCAATCCTAGCCATCATCTAGGCAATAATCAACAACCCTAACTATATCATTACTTTCAAAAGCAAGATTTAATCAATCATAATCAATCTAGAAGGTTAAAACCGAACCATTACCTAATCAGACGAAGTTCTGCGCGTAAAAAGATGATCCAGACTTGCAGAAACGTTCCCTGGTGCGATCCACGTGATCAAAAGGCTTTAAAATTGAGGATTTGATGGATTTAAAGTGGGTTTTTCGTGTGTGGTGGCTGAAGCTTCGAAGAGAAGGAAAAAAATATGAAATTCGAGATGAAATATGACTTTTTAAGCCCAAGTTGCGATCCGCTGACGTCAGGCGTACCGCCCCAAGCCAGATAGTGGTCTTGGGCGTACCGCGCGGGTAGAGATTTCCAGATCTTTTTGTTGTGCTCCGCGCGTACCGCTCAGGGTCGGCGAGTGGCTCGAGGCATACCGCCCCAGGCCATTTTCGTCCATTTTTCGACTTTATCTTCGTTTCGCGATTCCGGACAATCCGTAACTCCGTTTCGCGCACGGTTTTCGCCCACGTTCACCATTTCTCGCATACTATCACCCTGTAATAATTTTTTTTGTCAAATCAACGTGGATTTCAAGCACGATCAAATGTGCTAAATCTTCGGCTGTTACATTATATTATGATCACACAAGCATACATACAATGATAAGCGATAATAATGATAATTTCATATTATCTAAATCAATATATATGTCAATGTTGTACTAAAACTTTTAAATAATTAAAAGAATTAGCATGTTTCTCAGCCCGAGATTTGAAATCAGTAAGATTAGAAAAGGGACGTATGAACTCACCTTGCAGTTGAAGTGGTTGACTCAGTAATAACAAGAAATGCACGCGCTCGTTGATATTCTTGAGTTTGTTTTCACGATCCTGCATTGATTTTACGTTGTTTGTAACTTATAAGTATAAGTCATAGGTATTTGTATGGGTGTGTTAGCCCTAAAGTCGGCTAACACTTGAGTGTCTTTGTTGCCCTTTGATCCTAATTCACTTGTGGTGGTATATGCTAACACTTAACCAATTAGGTTAACTTAGCATATCATGTTTTTATGTTTAACTTGACTTGAAACCATAATAAGTTGTGAAAATTTCAAACCCAATATAGTTTCTAAGTATAAAACTTAGAAGTTTAGGTTCATATGTTAAGGTTTTGCATGTTGTAGAAATGAAAAAGGCTTATCCTTTCTTGGACCCTTCACTACATGTTTTAAATGATTAATCTTATCAATTAACATCCTTATGATAAAAAGGTTTTAAGTAGTTGTTAAGTTGTTCAACCATTTCTTCACCACCTTTGTAGTAATATCATGCATGGATTGTAACAGGTTTAGTTTTAAGGTGTTGATGTCCAATTTGTACTAGTGAGTATCATATGAGAATGGGCTCCATGTGTTGGCCGAATAGGATGTGCTAGGCCGAATGGGAAGGCTCGGCCGAATGAGGTTGGTCCCGCGAATGATGTTGGTTGAAAGTGGCTCACCATGTGAATGTAAAGCCGACGAATGGCTGCTGTAGAGCCCGCCAAACGATGAAGACGGACAAAGTCAACCCGGAAGAGTCAAAGCTCAAGTTTTTGGATAATTTCGTGTACAGCTTTTCGAGTACACGAAGTTATCGTGTACTCGAACCTTTTGTATCTAGATTTCGTGTACACCTAGGCCTAGTATAAATAGACGTATTTTGTACAGGTTTAGGTTGGAATCCCGAGGCATACGCTCTCTAGACGTATTGAGGCGCTTGTACTCGAAGTTTTGCAATATTTATAAAGTTTGCATTTTTCTACTTGCTTTCGTGTTTCTAACTTGGATTCCGCACTTGTTAGAGATCATTGATGATGTTTACAGAGATAAAGTTTGGATCTTGATCAGTTTGAGGACCTACAAGTGGTATCAGAGCTTGAGTGCTCTTTTCATTATCAAGGTAACAACTTTCTGAAGCAAGTTTTATACTTTATCATTCTTCTCTACTTCATCTAGCTACTGTGTAAATTTGGGACTCCAAATCTTAAGAAATATTTTTATAAAATTTTTCTTAAGTATTTTCGAGTTCAGAATTTTCGAGTTCAGCTATTTCGAGTATAGTTAGAGTGTTCGAAGTATAAATACTTTTCGAGTACAAGAGGAGTTCGACTACAGAATTTCGAATACAGTGTCAGATTCGAATACACACAGGATTTCGAGTACAAGAGAATTTTTCGAGTACAAGAATATTTTCGAGTACAAGAATATTTTCGAGTACAGGGATATTTTCGATTACAAGGAGTTTCGAGTACAGATTTGTCTGTTTAACTTTGAGCAGTATCTACAGGGAGCTACAGGGAATTCGTGTACTGGACTTAGAAAATTTTCTGATTCATCATGGCTTCAAAGAATCTGACAAATTTGTCCAACTTACTCAATCTGGACAATGAGATCGGCACCGGAACAAAGCCACCAAGGCTCGTGTCAGGAGATAACTTCCAAGATTGGAAGTTCAGATTTCAGTCATTCATCATGTATACCGATCCAAAGCTTTGGAGATCGATTGAGGAGGGTCCCTATGTACCCTCATACCAGAGTGAGATCAATGGTCCTCTTGTTCCCAAGGATCCGGAATTGTACACCGACAATGACATACTCATGATGGAAAAGGATGAAAAAGCATATGCTTCGATTACAATGGCCTTATTGACTAATGTTGCTCACGGATTTAAGGAGCACAAGACTGCTAAGGAACTCTAGAATGCCTTGGTTGAAAGATTTGAAGGAAATGAGGACATGCGAGAGAGTCGGAAGGATATGCTCAGACAAAGGTTCAACATGTTTAATCATATCAAGGGAGAGTCTCTAGAAGCACAACTCAACAGATTCACACATCTAATGACTGAGATGACCAGTTCTGGGATTGAAATGACTAAGGGAGAGGTGAACAAGAAGCTGCTGAATTCACTACCTTACACTTGGAATTCTAACTATACAACTATCAAAAGGACCAAGGACATGTACAAGACTTCTTTAAGTGAGCTGATCTCAATTATAAACTCATATGACATGGATGATAAGCAGAGAGCACTGAATCATGCCAGCTCAACGGGCATTGCACCTACTTCTGAAAACTCTGCTCTTCTGTCAGCAATCAATCTTCAATCTCAAGGAATGCAGCATTATCAGCCTCCTTCATCTCATGGAGTTCCTTTTGAGACTGCCTTCCTGTCATCTGGACAAGCTGGATCTGTGCCTAAAGTCAATCCAGAAAGTGAAGAGAATCTGCTGCTATTTAAGGGATTCATGAATAGCTACAATGCTTTTATTGCTGGAGAATTGGCACCCTCAAATCTCACTCAAGACAATCTAGAGCAGATTAACCCAGCTGATGTTGAAGAAATGGATATCTCATGGCAAATGGCAATGGCTGTGTTTAGAGCAAAGAAGTTTATCAAGAAATATGGAAGAAACAGCTTTGGAAACGCTCCGGGAAAGAAGCTTGGCTTTGATAAGTCAAAATTGAGATGTTACAACTGTGACCAACCGGGTCACTTTGCCAGGGAATGTAAGCAGCCAAAGGTAGCTAAGGAAGGAGGAGAAAAGAAGCCTGAAGAGAAGTCAGGGAATGCAGCTGCAGGAGGGAACGCTAGCACGTCCAAAGCATTGGTGACTCAGGAGACTGACTCCTATGATTGGAGTGATCAGGTGCAGGAACTGGAGCTGACTCTGAGTCATGCATTCATGGCCGAGGTGGACGACAAACAGAAGGAGGTAACTGAAAATCTTTGCTCTACCTCATGCATAAATAAAGTATTTAAGTACAGGTCACACAATGAATCTTTAATCAAAGAATTAAACAAACTTAAATACTTTAACTCAGAATTTCTTAAAAATGAAGGAATTTTTAAAAGGAAACTTGAAGCCGAGGGTCGGGATGTGGCAAGGCTAAAGGAACTCTTAAGTGACAAAGAGTCCAACTATCGAGACGCTCGACGCAAAATCGATGAACTCACTTTAGAGTTGGACCAAGTCAAAACTCAGCTTTCTAAAACTTCAGTAAAATGTGAACAATTTGATTATTCAAGCAAGGTTTTAGAAAACATGGTAAGCATACAATTCAAGAGAGATAATAAGGGTCTTGGTTTTAAAGAGTGTGCACCACCCTTTAACCATAATTACTCATGCATGCCAAGGATCAACACATCTGTTGATGACTTGGAATTGGATTCTAGTCGTGCTTGTGATTTCCCCACCAAACCGGTTATGCTCACAGCTGACCCTGTTATGACTAATGATTCTAAGGTTTGTGCAGAAAAACTAAGTGTGCTGGGAGGAGCACAGATTGTTCAACATCTACAAGACAATCATCTTTTGTTCCAAAAACTGATTTTGTTGGAAAATTCGATGAAATTGACATTAATCTTAATGATATGTTGAAACATTTTCAAAAAACATTTGCTATAAAATCAACCTTCTCTCCTTTGACAGCACAAAATGCACCGGCTCATTCCACAGTTACTAAAGAGGAATGTTCACAGTTGAACCCTAACTGTGAACCTTATATTCCAACTGGGTCATTGGAACAAATTTCTTCAAACTCATCCTCTAGTCAAAGTAACTGTGATGTAAAGCCCTTTGATCCAATTGAATTTCACCAAAAGGTCTGCTGTTATGCATGTGGGAAACCAGGCCACATTGCTAGACACTGTCTGCACCGACCTACTGAATTCTTCTATGGGAAGAATCAGAAGGTCATACCTAAGGCTAAACCGGTTAACAAACATGTGAGGACTGTACCATCCTCCAAGCCTAAGGCAACCTCTCAAAAGGGGACTCAGACTCAGACTCCTTCCACTGCAAAAAGACATAAGAAATCAAACAAAACACAATCTGGTTTTCATAAGCAAACTCCAAGGATTTTCAAAACTAAGATAAAACCAGTTGACCAGGGCAGTGGAAGCATGACAAAACATATTAAGCTCAATTCAGAAAGACCCAAACCCAAACCCAAGGATAGAGTTTCTTCTATTACCAAAGTACCTAAATCTGTTATGATTTGGGTACCTGTTTCTCATTAATTAAATGTGTACTATGCAGGGAAAGCCAAGCAAGCTTAAACATGTTTGGTATGTAGATAGTGGCTGTTCCCGGCATATGACTGGGGATTTCTCTCAGTTGCATGAAGTTACACCATTCAATGGAGGCTATGTGTCATTTGCTGGAGACAAGGGAGGAAGGATAAGCATGAAGGGCACGGTCACAAATGGAACTCTTAGTTTTGAAGATGTGTACTATGTTGAAGAGCTCAATCACAGTCTTCTGAGTGTTTCTCAAATCTGTGATAAGAGTTTTTCCACACACTTCACAAACAAAGAATGTCTTATTCTGAAGCCTGGCTTTGTAGTGCCTGAGAAGTGGATTCTGATGAGAACTCCAAGGATAAACAATGCATATATTATTAATATGAACTCAGATTCATTTACAGAGAACACTTGTTTGTTCTCAAAGGCATCGGAGCATGATTGTCTGTTATGGCATCGGCGACTGGGTCATGTAAACCTAAAGAATCTGAACAGACTCGCCAAGGGAGATCACGTCATTGGTCTACCTTCTAAAGATTTCTCCACTATTGAGAAATGTATCGCTTGTGCCAAAGGGAAACAACACAAGAGACCTCACAAGCCTAAATTGTTCACTTCTATCTCTTCAGTTCTTCAACTTCTTCATATGGATCTCTTCGGACCGGTTAACGTAATGAGTATTGGGAAAAAGTCATATTGTCTCGTTGTGACAGATGATTATTCCAGATTCACTTGGGTGTTCTTTCTGGCCAAGAAAGATGAAGCTCCAGAGATTTTGAAGAAGTTCATTACCTTGATTGAAAATCAGAAGAATCTAAAGGTCAAGGTGATTAGAACTGATAATGGAACTGAATTTAGAAATCAGACTCTTATAGATTTTTGTGATGAGAAAGGGATAGCTAGGCAATACAGTGCAGCTAGAACACCACAGCAAAATGGAGTTGCTGAAAGGAGAAACAGAACGCTTATAGAAGCTGCACGAACAATGTTGTCAGAATCAAAGCTACCAATCTTTTTCTGGGCTGAAGCAGTTAACACTGCGTGCTATGTTCAAAATAGAGCACTTCTGAACAAGCGTCATCAGAAGACTCCCTACGAGATTCTATTCAATCAGAAGCCCAAAGTTGGACACTTCAAGTCATTCGGATGTCCTTGCACTCTTCTTCATACAGAGCCTAACCATAAGTTTGATGATAAGGCAGATGAGTGTTACTTCGTGGGCTACTCGTCTGAAAGGGCAGCATACAGAGTCTATAACAAGAAAACTCGGATGATTGTGGAATCATACTACATAGATTGGCAAGAAATGAACTCTACTGATGCTGGTTCTGGTCCAAACTGGCTGTTTGAGTATGACTCCACTTTTAAGCCCTTCAGCACTCCATCTGAGAATGCAGGAGCATCTGAGCAAGCCGATGATTTCTACAAAGGTGATGATGTGGACTATAGAGTTGACTATGTTCCATGTGATCCTAATCTTTTGACAGTTGATCCTCCTGGCATGTACAATCGTGACCCTCCAGCTCAGCCGACCCCAGTACAAGAAGTTCTCCCATCAGAACCAGACACTTCTCAGTCTGTTCAACCACTTCCAGAAGCTGATCAAATCTCATCTTCCTCTCACCAGACCTTTGATAATCCATTGTTCTCAGATAACATTCCTGAGGAACATTGTGTGGATCAAGTAACTGAGTCAAGTGAAAATGCTCATACCGACAACATTTCTTCCTCAAGTATAGACCAAGTGAATAATCTCAGCAACTTGCTAGACAATCTAGCTGTGGAAGAAGTGCCAACACTCAGTATAAACAAGAATCATCCAGTTGAAAATATTATTGGACCTCTCTCGGAAGGTGTTCTCACTCGAAGCAGAACCATTACAGCTCAGAACCTCTTGCCTGAAGAGACGACTACCAGAAGTCAATCAGGTCCAATTAATTCATGTTTATATTCTTGTTTTATCTCGCAGGTTGAGCCCAAGAATGTTAAAATGGCTCTCAAAGAGTCCAGCTGGGTTGAAGCAATGCAGGAAGAACTGATGCAGTTTCAGAAACTTAAAGTATGGAATCTGGTTCCCCTGCCCAAAGGAAAACTGCCTATAGGAACCAGATGGGTTTTCAGAAATAAAAGAGATGACTCTGGAGTCATTATCCGAAACAAAGCAAGGTTGGTGGTTCAAGGCTTTTATCAACAAGAGGGGATAGATTATGAGGAAGTCTTTGCGCCAGTTGCACGACTTGAAGCCATTCGAATTTTCTTGGCTTACGCCTCCTATATGAACTTCACGGTATATCAGATGGATGTGAAAACAGCTTTCTTATACGGAAAGGTAAAGGAAGAAATATATGTGTGCCAACCCCCTGGTTTTGAAGATTCTCAGTATCCAGAGCATGTCTACAAGTTAGACAAAGCTCTTTACGGCCTTCATCAAGCACCGCGAGCATGGTATGCTACGCTTACTGATCACCTACTCACAAATGGATATACCCGTGGAGCTATTGATCAGACCTTGTTCGTTCGCAAAGATAAGAATGATTTAATTCTCGTTCAAATCTATGTGGATGACATCATATTTGGCTCCACCAGCTCAGCGTTGTGCAAGGAATTTGAAGAGGTGATGAAAAAGAAATTTGAGATGAGCGCAATGGGAGAAATGACCTTCTTTCTGGGTCTACAGGTAAAACAGGATTGTAAGGGTGTGCTGATTCACCAAGGAAAATACGTCACAGACATTTTGAACAAGTTCAAAATGATGGAGTCCAAGCCGGCATCCACTCCCATGGCTGCTCGTCCTATCCTAACTTCGGATTTAGATGGTGAAGATGTTGATCAACACCTCTATCGCTCAATGATTGGTTCTCTGATGTATCTGACTGCTAGTCGTCCAGACATTATGTTTTCAGTATGTCAGTGTGCCAGATATCAGGCAAATCCGAAGGCATCTCACCTCATAGCTGTCAAGAGAATCTTTCGGTACCTAGTCGGGAAACCTAAGCTTGGTCTTTGGTATCCAAAGAACTCTGAGTTTCAATTATTTGCATACTCAGACAGTGACTTTGGTGGATGTAACCTGGATAGGAAGTCAACCACTGGTGGGTGTCAGTACCTGGGAGATCGCCTTGTTTCATGGCAATGCAAGAAGCAAACGACCGTATCCACATCCACTGCAGAAGCCGAATATGTTGCTGCTTCCAGTTGCTGCTCTCAGGTTATCTGGATGCAACAACAACTCCTCGATTACGGTTTGAACTTTCTTGACTCTCCTATTTATTGTGACAATGAAGCAGCCCTACAGATCGTCAAGAATCCGGTACAACATTCCAAAACTAAACATATTGACATCCGGATTCACTTCATCCGTGACTGTTTCGAACGTAAACTGATTCATCTTGAAAAGGTCCACACTGATGACAATCTAGCGGACCTTTTCACAAAACCGTTCGATACAGCACGCTTCCATCACTTGCTTGCCTCTCTCAAATTAATAAGCTTTAATTAAAAGCATTTTTGTAATTACATTAAAATTTGTGTCTTACTCAGTTCACAAATTTAGGGGGAGAAAATTTACAAAACAACAAAAAGATTTTTCGGTCTTTGAGTCAAAATTTACAAAACAACAAAAAGATTTTCGGTCTTTGAGTCAGTCTAAGATAATCTATAAGTTTAGGGGGAGTTAGGTTTTTGAAATCCTAAGAAAAGGAGATTCTGCTTCATGTAATTCAAAGAAAATTACAAAAACATTTTTAACTTTTAACTTTACAAAAACTTAAGAAAATACAAAAAGATTTTATTTGGACGAGCAAAGTGAATCGATCAAAGTGGGAAGTGAAATAATCTCTAAGGATCAAAATTTCACTACCTTAAATTAAAACTCTGAATGAATAACAACCGTGAATACTATTCTATAACCAAAAGATTGAAATAAGTTTTTCAAAGTTTACTTGATCAAAACAAAATTACTTAAAAATTACATAAGTAAGAAACTATGATCATTAGATAACTAGAAATGTGTGACAACTATTTGACTTCTTGTTAAATTCTAGAATCAAAACAAGATTGTGTTTCAATAAACTTGAGATTGTATTTTTGAAAAACTCGGGTATTTCCTATGTTTTGTGCAAACAAAGAGCGGGAAATACTTACTGAAGCATCCTATGTTTTGCGTAAGCAAAGATCTGGATGTGTGAAGTTAAGGCCAATGTGTCTGCAGATCAGTAAATAAAAGATGCCAATGAGCACAAGATGAGAGAACCCTTTCTTTTTCTTGATTCTAATCTGATGAGATCTGTTCTTTTCTTTTCTTACCTTAAAACTCTGTCAAAAATAATTTTAAGTTCGTTGAAACACAGTCAAAGTTTGAAACCAAGAAGTTAACAAGATTGATAGGTTGCACATTAATCTAGTTGGTATTATCTAGTTGAACATAAGTTTTTTATAAATAATTTTCATAAAAACTTGATCAAATAAATTATCTTCATGAAATAACGAATGGAGATCATTTGGTAAGGAAAAGTTATTTAAAGGTTGTGTTTCATTAAGAAACTTAACTAAGATAGTTAAATTTTGATAACAAATTTTATCCCACAAATTTGAAACGACTAAACTTTAAAACTTGTTCAAAGTTTATTTTATTTTATTTTATTTTATTTTATTTTATTTTATTTTATTTTAGGAAAGTTAGAATTCTTACTCGAGATAAGAGAATTAAATTTAATTAAAGGGGTGCATATTCGAAATCGAGTATACGAAAATGAGTACACGAAAAGGAGTACACGAAGTCAACCTCTATAAATATCCCAAGGATGTTGATTTCGTGTACCACAATTTCGTATACTCATTTTCAGATTTCGATTACTCTCTGAGGCGATTTTCCTTTCTAGACGTGTTTTCAAAATTCTACTCCGGCTATCTTATAGATCATCATTAGGCGACTCTAGGTATAGATTTTTATCAAATTTTGACCGCGTATTTGAAAGTTATGATCAAAATAAATTTTCGTGTACACGAATATTCGTGTACAGTAGGTCTTTGGTCAAATTGACCAAGAAATACTTAAAATTGAAGCGCAATTTGTAAATATGTTGGTCGCCTCTCAATTTCGAGTGTATTGAACCGGGTTAGAAATTCTAAGGAGCCAAAATGATAAACTTTTTTAAGAATTTTGAGTACACGAAATCACTAAACTTCGTGTACAAGGTCTACTTCGTGTACACAACTAAGTTCGTGTACTCAACACATTTCGTATACTCAACATACTTCGTGTACATGACGAATTTCGTGTACACCTGTTGTCCCGAGTAGAAAGGCTCAACACTTAGAAATTTTTTTCAACTTTTTCGTGTATGGCCTCTGTTTCATATACTATAAATGTTAAACTAACTTGATCAATTTTCTATTTCACATGGCTGACTTAAGATTCGTACATGATCACAATATGACTGCATTCCTTGGAGAACCGCCAGCCAAGCACTCCGAATTCAAAAGCATGATTGAAGGGCTGATTCTGTCACCAGTCAACTATGCTATTATGGAGCATCCCCTGATTATTACGTCGTTTATTCAAGACTTTTGGAGCTCGGTTGTGGAAAGTGTTGATGCAGATGGAAACATTAGTATTGTCGGAAAGATCCAGGGTCACTCCATCATCATTTCAGAGCAAATCATTAGAGATTGTCTGCAGTTCGGAGACAAAGAGTCTGACCCTGTTGAACTAGACCAAGATCTGGTAAACAGAACTGTTTATCAGATGGGACATGAAGGAGCTTACCCACCCACTGAGAAGAAACTACTGCATCCGTACTGGAGATATCTAGCCCACGTGGTGACACAGTGTCTTTCTGGACGAAAGGGTGGATATGATGTGCTGAATCAGACTCTCAGCTCCTGTATGGTGGCTTTGGCACTTGGAGAGGATTTCAACTTCTCAAAGATGATCTTTCTGGATATGCACGCAAACATCAAAGGAAGGAGGAAAGAAAGATTTTTGGCCTTTCCCAGATTCATCCAGATCATCATAGACAAAAGACATCCTAACCTGCAACGCACATTCGGTTCACTGGAAGTCAAAAGAATGCGAGATGATATCTTCGGATATATGAAGATGAGCAAACGCGGAAAGAAACAATACACTGGTCAAAGGCCCCTAATCAAGTTTGGAAGATTTGTGGGAGAAGGTGTAGATGAAGACATGCCTGGAACCCCAGTGGCAATAGTGGCCGAGGAGCATGATATTCATACTACAGGCTCAAGTGTTAAAGCTAGTAAAGCTGCAGAGGTTGCTGCTAATGATTCTTCATCTTCTTCAAGCGAAGATTTTGTTCCTGAAAAGCCACCGCCAACCAGACAGGAACGAGAAGAAGCTCAAGATGCGGATTACACTCCAACTCCTGAGTCTTCGCCAAAGAAGAAGAGGCAAAAGACAATGGCTAAGAGAACCAGAGATCCTCGACTTCAAAAGATGTTCTCAAGTTTATCTTTCTCCTCTGCTGCTTCCATTATGACACAGGCACCTGTCAAACCACCATCACCATCGCCTGTTACCAAACCACCTTCACCACCACCTGTCACAAAACCACCATCACCATCGCATGTCACAAAACCACCATCACCATCGCCTGTTACCAAACCACCTTCACCACCACCTGTCACAAAACCACCATCACCACCACCTGCCACTCAACCACCTCCACATTCTCAACCCACAAAACCAAAACAACTTAAACCTACGGCCAAACCATCAAAAACCAAACTAGTCATCCGAATTCCCACTACTCGTTCATCCGACACTATCCCACCACACACCAAAACCAAATCACCTTCACATCAGTCCGGAAGCAGCAAAGGAAAATCTCCTTTGCATTCCGATTCACCATACGAGCCTGTGCAAGTGCCTGTGGATCTTGTTGGATTACAGGAGCGAGTCTATCAGTTAGAGAAAGATGCTGAGATAAAGGACAAAATGATCATGAACCTGCGTGAAGGGAAGATCAAGATATGTTCTCATCTGAACAAGTGCAAAGGAAAGATTAAGGCTCATGAAAAATTCATCAGAATTCTCTTATTAGAGAACCACAAGATGCAGAGGGATATCAAACGACTCAAAGGAGAAGAAGTCTCCGAGTCTGAAGATGAAGTCATGGATGTCAGTGATGACAGTGATGACAGTGATGATAATGATGATGATGGAAATGATGAACAAGATCAAAAGAAAGATAAAGATGAAAAGGATGACAAAGATGATAAAGACGATCAAGGTGATAAAGATGACAAAGATGGAGATAAAAAAGATAAAGATCAAGGACCTCCTGATGACAAAGATCAGGGTGGAGACTCTGGGAATCCATCCTCTTCCGGGAAGCCTTCTGGTCTATATGATGATCTATTTGGAGACATTCCAGACGACATCCTTTTTGGCGATTGTGTTCAACCAGATGAGACTACTGGAGCTGTACTTGACAGTATATTTGATGATCTTCCAGATAGCTTTGATTTTGGGTCACCAAGCCATCAAAAGGGGGATCAAACCAAGTCTTCTACAGGGGCATCTGTAGAAGAAGAACCAGAAAACATAATACTTGGCAATGTATCTGATGATCCCTATATCGATTATTTGTATGCCCACAAATACATTGATGCTTTGGGAAATGAAGTCACCTCTCTACGTGAAGTGATAAATAGCTGGTTCGATAGAAAGAAGGACTGGACGCCTGCTCCTCCTGTTGACAAAGCTGCTTGGTTCAAAGAAATGGGCGACCAGCATCCAGAGCATACCTTGATTTCAGATGACAGAAACTTGTTTGCAGTTCGCAATGACAGGTCAAATGTATGCTGTTGGATGTACGACAAACAAAGAGACATCTACTTGGTCAAACGGATGAACGGAAAGGTCGAGTTCTACAAGAAGCCAAGAGATTTTTGTTCTTTGCCTAAAGTCGACATCAGAAGCATTGACAAAGCAATGTTCTTCAATCCTTCTAAGGACTCACAGGCTAATTTGTTCGCAAAGTTTATCAAAGATCAGTGTGAGAATAACTTCCCAGTGATGCGCACGGCAAAGGGACGACGTTTTGTTTCCTCATGCATCATCGATCCAAAGACAAAGAAACCCTGGGTGTACTATAAGTACCCTCCCCCTCATATAGAGCAAGCAGTACCAGTCTCGCCAAGAGTTCCTGATAACTCTCTGGCTAAATTTCTATCTTGGTATTTTGATGATCTGAACCTTGCTGCAGTTATTCTTAGGAATATAGATGATGTTGACGACATTGACATGATTCTTGACCCTATGGATCTTCTGAAGTATGGTAAAGATGACATGATGAAGCTGCACAACTCTCCTATACGAGTATATTCCGGAAATGATGAGCTGGCTAAGCCATTTACACGAGCTGTTGCTTATGCCATGAAGCTGAAGCTGTATGCTGGAGCAGGGCCACACAGTGTTACTCTTCCTATCGGATGACTTCGCCAGTCTAGGGGGATTTTGTAGAGCCCGCCAAACGATGAAGACTGACAAAGTCAACCCGGAAGAGTCAAAGCTCAAGTTTTTGGATAATTTCGTGTACAGCTTTTCGAGTACACGAAGTTATCGTGTACTCGAACCTTTTGTATCTAGATTTCGTGTACACCTAGGCCTAGTATAAATAGACGTATTTTGTACAGGTTTAGGTTGGAATCCCGAGGCATACGCTCTCTAGACGTATTGAGGCGCTTGTACTCGAAGTTTTGCAATATTTATAAAGTTTGCATTTTTCTACTTGCTTTCGTGTTTCTAACTTGGATTCCGCACTTGTTAGAAATCATTGATGATGTTTACAGAGATAAAGTTTGGATCTTGATCAGTTTGAGGACCTACAGCTGCTCATGCGAAAGAGATGATTCGGCCGAATGTCCAGGGTCATGCGAGTGGGACCTCAGTCGACCGTGTTCATTTTGTCGGGGGTTTCCTTCGACCCTTGGCCATTTGGCCGGGCTGTAGGCTGCCCTCACTCGGTCGCTCAATTACAACAGATGCAGCCCCCAACTATCGAACCTCATGACCAAACAACAAGGTAGCACCCATTCCCACTTCACCCTAATGTGTTTTCGTGCAAAGCTCATGTGTTTTAGGGTGGTTTAAGCCGGTTAGATGAAGAGCTCGAACAAAGGGTTACAAAACCCTAAAAATCCGAATCTTTCAAGCTTGTTTACCTCTGATTCAATGGGTATTGGAGCAGATCCTTTGTACTTTCGTGTAGAGGATGGTGAGAGCTTCGATTTGGCACCAAGTTTGCGAGATTTGGTGGAGTATTGAGGGAGATCTTGGTGTTTGAATGTTGAAAATCTAGAGAGAGAGAAGGTAATAAATGAGGTAGATGAACTCATTTAGGGTTTATATACCATGTGTGTGTTCGGGTTCATTTCCGTTGCTCGGTTCTCGTTTTTGGTATGGTTCCGGAACGTAGTTACGTAGTTTAACGAGTTTAATTAAATGGTTTTATTTTTTAGGTTTTTAAGGTGGTTATTACTAGTAAATCTTTTTAAATATTTTATATTATTATTAGTTCGTTTCGTCGTTTCGTTTCGTCAGATCATTCTGCCATCTTACGTATTCGTTCGAATCGTCACCCGAACGAATCCGACGACGGTTTCACTTTCTGATTCTTGTTTTCTACTTTTCCGTCATCATTTCAGACTTTAAAATCACAGATATGTTTGTGTGAATCGTCACCCATGCGAACACACTGTCAGTTTGTTATTCTGAAACAATACTGAACTTATGTTTTGATTTGTATTTCCTCACTGACGGACTCAACTAAACTTGCCTGTTTTCACATTGTTTACATTGAATTCACATTGGTTTCTCACTGAGTTGTCGGCCATCTGATTCCTGTCATTTTAGGATATCAGATCGCAACCGATATGTTTTTGTCATCTGCTTACACATTGTTGTTTCTCATGAGTTGTTATATTTACTGTATTCAAGTTTTCACTTAAACACATACAACTGTGGTTTGTTTTCTGAGTCCTGTTATGACACAACTATTTACACATTGTATTTACACATAGTAAATAGTGAAAGGACACGTACCGTATGGACTTGTCGGACGATCAGGTACTCGTTGTCACATCCTCTCACAGAATCGACATCCAATCGCCTATTTTAGCCAAAAGTTATGCCCTAGGATGCAACAAAAATCTGCGTATGAGCAGGAAATGTTTGTTATCACGCAAGTAGTGGCGCCAATACCTTCAGGGTAATAAATTTCAAATCCTCACAGACCAACAATCTTTACGTAACCTACATGACCAGGTGATCTAGACACCAGAACAACATAAATGGTTGGGTAAACTGTTGGGTTATGACTTTGATATCATTTATAGGCCACGCAAATATAATGGAGCAGCGGATGCCTTATCACATGTTCACACGGTGCACTGTTTCACTTCTACCAGCCAACTTTTTTCCTTTTTTGGATAAGCTACGCAAGGACCTACAGGCCGATACTACCCTACAAGCTCTCATCACTCAATTACAGGCTGACTCCACCACCTTTCTGTCTCACTCAATTAAAGATGGGCTGTTATTCTATCAAGGGAGATTGATGATTCCTACCGGCTCCCCTTTATGTGACATCCTTCTTAAGGAATACCATAGCTCGGTTATTTGGGGCCACGCGGGTATGACACGCACCTTTCATCGGCTATCCTCTAATTTCTTTTGGAAAGGCATGCGTAAGGATGTGCAACAATTTGTAGCTGCTTGTCACACTTGCCAACAGCTCAAGGCTTCTTTCTTACCCCCTGGGGGCCTGCTACAACCCTTGCTGATTCCGTACCTAGTCTTTGAATACATTTCAATGGATTTCATAATGGGTCTTCCTTCTTCAAATGGTAAAACGGTTATCATGGTGGTGGTTGATCGACTCTCTAAATATGGTCATTTCACTACACTACCAAGTTCCTTCACTAGCTCTAGTGAGGCAGCAGCCTTCGGTACCGATTTTGTTCGTTTACATGGAGTTCCAATAGACATTGTTTCGGATCGTGATCCCCGCTTTATCTCAGAGTTTTGGCAGGAGATTCAGCGTTTACAAGGTCTCACTTGTCCTTTAGTACGGCCTATCACCCGCAATCCGACGGTCAAACCGAAGCTTTAAACAAATTTCTTGAAATGTATCTTTGTTGTTTCGTAATAGACCAATCAAAATAGTGGGTTCGCTTATTACCTTGGGCTGAATATTGGTACAAAACATCTTATCAAATAGCAGCTAAAATGGCCCAGTTTGAGGCTCTTTATGGTCGCAAACCTCCAACGATTGCTCGTTATATTTGTGATACTACTGGTAATGTTTTGGTGGAAGCTAAGTTCGTTGAACGTAATACTATTTTGACTACCCTTAAACATAATCGCTCACAAGCCCAAGGACGCATAAAGGTTACAGCTGATGCTCATAGGCGCGAGGTACATTTTCAGGTTGGAGATTGGGTGTTTGTCAAACTCCAACCATTTCGTCAACACTCGGTTCGTCTTCGCAGACATACAAAGCTAGGAAAAATATATTTTGGGCCCTTCCAAATTGTGGCTAAAGTGGGTTCGGTCGCTTACCAATTGGATCTCCCTGCTACTGCTCAGATTCATAATGTTTTTCATGTTTCTCTCTTAAAAAATGTGTGGGTGTTCCAGGTCAACAGATTACTCCACTTCATTTGATTGATTACACTGCTAAGTTGATTTTACAGCCACAAACCATCTTAGACTCTCGCATTATTAATCAATCAGATCAAAATGTTGAACAATTGTTGGTACAATGGGAAGGGTTACCTACTGAGAATGTACTTGGGAGGACAAACAACAGTAGGTTCGTTCCTTTCCACAATTACACCTTGAGGACAAGATGAATCTTGAAGGGGAAGGTAATGTAAGGAATGGCGGCCCAACTCAAGACAAATCAGGTGAGCAGCAGCCCAATAACAAACAACTAAAGAGTCCAGAGGAAACAAAAGAACAGCCCAAGCTAAGGAAGAGCAAGAGAGTGCATCAACCGAATAGGAAATGGGAAGCTTTCGTATGTAATGCCAAGTCAGCATGATCTAACAGAATAAGGAATCTTATTTTTATATAGAGGGCAGAGAGAAATAGAAAGAGTAGAAAAAATTGTTATGAGATTATGAATGTTCTTTCCCCATCCCTTCTGTAATTTCTCTTCTCTTTCAATAAATAAGCTCTCTTATTATTGTTAAATTTAGTACATTCCAGTCGAATACGAACAGCAAACGTTCACACTCAACCAAATTTGGAGGCCATGAATTTCGATGAATGACACAATTAGCCATTGAACCCTTCCTTTTCTCATTCCTATCATAGTTTGTAAGAAATTATGCATTGTTATGCCCTTGTGTGTCAGAGTGCAGGATTGTTATGACTTTCATTTCCTCTGATAGTTCCTTTGTAACCTTGTGTTAAAACAGTTTGCTGATTATATTTTAGATTAGTGAGGTCAATAATGAATTTTAAAGTTACTATGGGATGAAATTGTTATGTAAATATGTATGAGTTTAAATGGTAAACTATCAGTGTGATACATGCCAAAATGTTGGATCGGGTTGAACACTCAATACAACACTTATCAACTATTTCTATTACAAGCTAATAGATGCGGAATATATGTTAACATGATTTCACAAAAAAAACTAAAACAACAGAGAAAGAACGCACAATTAACTTCAAGCTCACATTATATGCCACTCAAATATTTCAAAGTTTACAAGACTCAAAACTTAAACTCTAACTCAGCAGTTTACAATGAGAGATTATATACTAAAAGCTACAGTTTTATTCTCTTAGGAATATCAACCTGGAAAAATACTAGAAAAAAATCTAAAGCTTATTCTAGTATACAGTTATCGCTTGACAAGCCAAGTTATATTAATTACAATTAATACAAAAACTTCATCGACATTTACATTAATTATCTAGACTACAAAAGGCCTTTATCATTGATATTAAGATGATCTTATGTAGTCACTGCTCATCTTAGAGTTGTATGTAGGTATGTTGCCTATCACAAGAATGTCTTTTGATTTGTCTCTAATAGTGGAAATCACGTAGCAACTTTCCTCTAATGTCTCTTGTTGGTTGTAAGAAATCTTTGTATGAGAAGTTGTGCGTACCTGAAGCATTTGTGTCTCAGAAGCTTTATGCATTAGAAGCTTTTGTGCGTAAGAAGTTTTTTCTTTTGTTTGGTCATCAGAAGGATAAGGTTATTATTTAGAAGCTGAAGTTTTGTAGATCTATTTAATCTTCAGAAGATTGAAGGCTTCCGAAAAATAAATATATCCTTCATATGCTACTTTGGACTTCAGGGTGTTAGACTTTGTCAAGGCAATTATGTGTTTTAGTAAGAACTAGTCTTTTGTGATCTTACACAAACAAAGTTATGAATGCAAGTCAAGATTATATATTAAAATTGTTGTTTTCAAGTTCATATTTATCAAGATCAGCTTTAGGTATATTATTTTTTTGTGAGACTCAATCAATCAAGCAAAAATAAGTTTTCTAAATAAGCTGATTAAAGCAATATGTTGTTCAAAGTTCTCAAACCCAATTTACAATTTTTTTTTCAAAAATTTCACACTTCATGAAACAATGCCATCTTTCTCGGCCTCTGTAGACATTATTATTTATGTATCTACATGTCTTGTAATCATAAACTAGTAGCCTAGTAGGTTATCCGCGTGTTGCGGCGGAAAATTCGTCGTAATTTCAAATATTAGTTAGCAGACATGATTCCGTGTAACAAAACGTAGATAAAAAACACGTCATAACAGTTGTTATTACGACGTAAAACCCTAACATGTAATTATCGTAAACATTTCTGTCACACCACAGCAAAAAAAATTATTATTAAATTTAAAATTTTTAATATTTAATTGTACGTATTATGTAATTAATTGTTATAATTATTTAAACATTATTATTAAATTTAAATAGTATTATCTAAGTATTAATGTTCTATAATTATTAGTGTTATTTGATTATATAGTTTTTATTCTTTCATCCTAATTATTATTTATTTAGATAGTTTTTATATTAATAATGATTATTATTAATTTAATATTATTACTATTCACATCAAATGGTTGCATTTGATGTTTGTATATATAGTAATGATTATAGGATGTAACATCAATGTAACTCTAACTTTTATCTTTTTCTTGAACCGCAAACTAGGTCACTGTGACATGTCTTTTTATAGCATAATGTCACACCCCCACCTCTCGTCACCTGCGATGATGTCACACGTCACACTGTAAGGTTACGGAAGCATAGTGGTGATGTCTCCGAGATAAGGGGTGACTTACTTGAACCAGTATCACAGCTCACAGATTAACTTAGAATAATTACATCATAAAGGTCTCGTAATTACATCAACAGTACAGCTAAATTTATTACACAATATGGATTATTTAATTACAAATGCGTAAAGTGCATCCTCACCCTGTTGTCACTGTTGTCCTGCAAAAATGTTAAGTTTAAAACGCCAGCACAAAGCTGGTGAGTTCGACAGTTTAGTTAAAACAATATGATATGATATACATGTTCTTAGAAAGTTCAGTTCCGGATAACCATGGGACCCGTATCTAGTTCCTTTCGAACAACCTGTGTTTTGATAAAGACACTACCCGTCGGTAAGTATCTTGATGCCTCATTATCTTAATATCTATCACTAATATTAAAAAGATATTACGGAAACAGGTACCAAACATTCACACAAGGGGAGGAGCAACCCTCCCAGCGAATGGGTTGTCAGCCAATAGTACTATCAATGATTCCTGTTTGGCCCCACATGGGTTCACTAGATACAGCTCAAGAGATGAGGACTTTTGATACTGTGATAAAGATACTAACGGCAAAATCCCATGAAATCACACAAAAGTCACATGAAATCACACAGATAACAGTGATGCATATCATATGTTCAGAAAAAGGTTTACAGTGTTACCCCGATGTTTATAAAACATTAAAAAAAAGGGGGTTGTACAAAACTCACCTGATATCTTACTGATAGCAGAATATCACCCAAACTGGTAATAATATGATGATTCTGCATTTATTTATATTAAATTAATTATTTAAAGTTTAACTAAATTGTTAGATCTTTCTGAACGTCCAATGTCAAGGACATTGTTTTAACAGTCATCAAACTGATGTTTAATATTTAATTATTTGTTTTAATGCCGTATCATACAATGTATGATAATGTAGGAAACTATACTGATTCAGATTCCTAATATGAAGTTGATGACATGTTTGATTAATCAGAATAATCTCGGATTAATCAAATAGTTAATGTTATTGATTATAATGCGAAAACAGTTCCTAGATAGATTAATGGCTTAGGAATGATTAATCCTTGTTATTGAATACCCAAATATCATGAAATATCACAATGTAATATTAGAATAGGTTTAATAACCATGTTTAACATACTAATCTGACTGTTATCTTAAACGTCAGATAATCGTTCCAGTGAGTATGTTAATGATTGTGATTAGTTTAAAACACTTGGATTTCACGTTACATGTCAAAGATTAATCAAACTAATCACCTACATTGTCACAATCAAATGGTTTAAACCATTATAACCATTGTTATGATTTCATGCAAACCAGGCATTACAACGGATCAAAACAAGGATTTACTCGTTAAAACATCGTGTTTTTCGTTTATAATCAATCCTAGCCATCATCTAGGCAATAAACAACAACCCCAACTATATCATTACGTTCAAAAACAAGATTTAATCAATCATTATCAAACTAGAGGATTAAAATGAACCATTACCTAGTCAGACGGAGTTCTGCGGATAAAAAGACGATCCGGACTTACAGAAACGTTCCCTGGTGTGATCTAAACATCCCAGAGGCTTCAAAACGCGAGTTTTATGGATTGGATGGTAGAATTTTCGAGCTTGAGGGTGGTGTCGTCGAGTAGAAGGAACAAAATGAGGATGATGATGAAATCTGATCTTTTTAAGCAAGTTGCCGTCAATTCTGACCCCGGGCGCATCGCCCCAGACCAGGGCTCGAGCCGGGGCGTACCACGCGGCCAAAGGGAATGCCAGATATTTTCGTGATGACCCACGCGCATCGCCTAGGATCATCGCGTGGCCCGGGGCGTACCGCCCCAGGGTATTTCGTCCATTTTTTGATCAAATCTTCGTTTCGCGATTCCAGACAATCCATAACTCCGTTTCGCGCACGGTTTTCGCCCACGGTCATCATTTTTCATATACTATGTGACACCCCGTAATTTCCAGGTCAGCACCTTGTTTATTTAAATGCCTTATGTACACGTGGCACTAGAATTAGTTTAATTTAGTGTGACACGTAGCACGACAGTACAAACACTGACACACGACTAGATAATTCAAGTAATTATCAAAAAACAGCACACACGTGCCAAAACACACGAACGTTGGTGAACGTCAAGCACATTGTGTAGCACAACACTCGAAACTTCACGAAACACTCACACACTGAACTTGGAAGTTCAAAGGAGGCCAAACGATAGTTCGGAAGCATGAAAACGAAGACGAACGGATCAAATCCATTAAAAAGGGCTTATTGGGCTCTTCAGGGGCCCATCGCGGTACGCGATGGCCCAACAAGAATCAGTGTCGCGATACGCGACAAACATCGCGGGGAGTTGACTCCCGAAATCCGCCGCGATACGCGGAGAAAATTTGAAAGACTCATCGCGGTACGCGAAGCCGCCCATTCGACAAAATCTTATAAATCAAAGACAAATCATGCCTAGACTATTCCTTTCATCATTTTGCTCGATTAAACACGCCATCCTCCGCCCATACTCGTCTTCAACCTCCTGTTACCACCATTCTACACCATTAGAAGCCATTGATACACCACTTTGAAGCTTGGAAACTTTGAAGGAAGCTCTCTAGATCCTCATCCTTCATCACCATCTTCTTGTCCCTATCGATACCCACGAACCAGGAGGTCAAGGAGGCTGTTCATCATCATCTCAGGACTTCTTGAAGCTTGAAAGGTAGTCTTGACATCCCTTGTGGCTTAAAACCACCATTACACACACATGCAAGGCTCTATACTCACATGCAAGCACTTAGGATGCATGTACACGAATTTTGTTTCTGGGTTTGTTGATAAACCTGCTGTATTTGATGATCTACAATGATTATATGATGTTTTATGACGATTTAAGATGTTGGGTTTAAGCCTTGGTGCTTAAAATGATGTTTTGTGACATTGTATTGCCATGCATGTATGATCCATGACTATTGGAATGATTTTGATCATTGATAGATGTTTATTGATTATATTAGAAGGATAACTCATGGTTTGATTGTGTTGAAATGGTTAAAAACATGATTTATAGGAACCTTATTAATTTTAGAAACTTTTTACTTAAAAAATGGTGATTTGGTGAAGATGATGAGCATGCATGGTTGTAGGATTGCTCTTAGGATGATAATATGATGATTGAAATACTTGTAATGTGATCTTGATAATGTTTATGGTCATTTCTAGCAATATTACTATATATAGTAACTTTTGTGAATGAAATGTTGTTAAATGATGATTTGGGTTAAGATGACATGATTAAATGGTGTTAAGTGGTTTATTATGATGATTGGTGACATGAAAGTTGGATTAGAAATGGTAAAATGGTCATTTTCATGCAAAAACAACAAAGTTACTATTTTTAGTAACTTTATTTTTACAAAAACCGACTTAGAAATATGTCGAATGATTCGAGCATGCTAAATGGCTTATTATGTTGTAATATGATGATCAGATGCTAAGTTAGATGGTTTCCGATGTCACGTATGCTATAAATTGAAACTTTCCATTTTAGGAAACTTTTATGTGCAAACATGATGTAAACGACTTATGTGAACTCGTATGATGATGTGCTATGTGTTAACATGATCACGTAGGACAAAAGAGCATGCTAAAACTTTAAAACTGTTATGCTTGTGAACTTTCCAAAAATGGAAACTTACTGTAAATAGTAAGTTGTCCATAGACGCGACTTACACATTTGCCACACGATTCACAACCGTCACACGGTTCACCAACGGGTCGTTGACTTGACACGGTCAACTCTGGTCAAACACGGTCAATGTGGACCAACACAGTCAAACACGGTCAATGTGGACCAACACGAGCAAACACGGTCATTGTGGACCGACACGGACAAACATGAACAACCAAGGGTTGTTGGTACAAACACGAGCACTAACACGAATACTAGCACGGTCACATACACGAACTCACGTACGGTGTACGATATAGGTTGCCGGTGACCGACGCGCTACTTTCTCGAGGAGCTTACGCGTACATTCATTCACATCACTAAGGTGAGTTTACGGCCCCTCTTTACTCTTTTTCAAACGCTTTTAAATAGGGGGAGAATACTAGTTGCATCGAGTCAAACATTATTGCTATTACAAACATTTTTGTGTATGCTGGTTTATTGGACAAACATTAAGTGTTGAACTCGTAACAAGCCCTCACAAAGTCTTACCGTTAATGTACGAACAACGTGGTAGGTTTGAATGGATCCATTAGGGAATGACTAACCCCACGGGGCACTATGTTGACTGGATGTCATAACCCGTGCAAACTCTGACCTAACTTGCTATGCATACGAGGCATAGCGGAGGCAAGGACAAACAAGTCTAGTTCGGTAGTGACGCATTGACACTTTGGGCCTAGGGCTCGGTACTAACATTTGATAAACAGCATGACACACTTTCGTACTATATGTATATCAAAACCTGTGAACTCACCAACCATTGTGTTGACACTTTTTTTCTAAACTGGTATTCTCAGGTAACTGACAGACGACTGGAACAGGAATGCACGTATGAGGGATGAGCAACTAGGATCCACATGCATTCTGTTTTTGTGTCATTTGAAAACAATCTATTTATGTTATGTATTAAGCAATGTTTTGGTCTGACATTTATTTCCACTGCAATATTTAAACATATTACTTTTCCGCTGCATTTTTAACAAGTATTATTCCGCTGCAAACTGTATGATTATGTGTATGTGTCAAACATGAGATTTGTAAACGCATATAGAGGTGTTCTATATGACCTTGAGTTATGATTCTGGCCACGTCACACCCACGTGGACTGACATCACGAGTGGGAATTTGGGGGTGTGACATACTATCATCCTGTAATAATTTCGATTGTCAACTCAACGTGGATTTTAAGCAAGATCAAATGCTTAATTCATTGCTGACGTAATCTTCGTACGCAATTGTCACACATAAATAGAACCTCAGACCCAATAACTATCGCGCTACGATCACAGTCCGCTACCAATTCCTCGGTATCCAACATCCAGGTGTTGGCGAGCGCTGAACCGAGCAAATTCAGCTGCTTCTCAGGAGAAAACTCACTATGTTGTAAAACCCTATACTGTAGTGACCGGTTTGACCAAGATTTGAACTCATGATCTTACAAAGCCTAAGGCTTATCAGAATAATGAAGTGGCAGTTGAGCTGCAAGCGTCACTAACTTTTATCTATATGTCTAGCTCAATATTTAACTTTATACACACAAACCCACACATATCTATAATATTGATATATGATTCAACCGATTTTTTTCCGGCTAATTTTTTACGTAAATCGTAAAGCAAAACGTTTGCTGGCGTTTGAAACTTTTGAAAGCAACCGACGTGTTGGGTCTAGAAAAATCAAGACCAATGATTATTTTGGATAGATGAAATGTAAACAAGAAGTATTATGTATTTGTTGATTAGGGAGCAACGAGTCACCGCATGAGTCACTGAAGACTCAAAATTATGAAGACACTCGATGACCTAAAGACTGAAAGACCACAACAAATGATAAATCTTGATTTGATATTTATTATATATTTTCATTTTGTTGTATTTGTTGTTTTTAGGGTTTAGGTCATGTGACACTAAAAATAAAGATTATTCTCATTTGTAGAAGTAGAAACACCAAACAAGAGAATGGTGAGGGCGTGCTTCAATGTAGTCTTCAGAGCTCTTTTCCATAAGGTTCATGGATTTTTTATTCATAGAGTTTGAGCATGAGAGGGGTAGGCAATGTAATCTTGTTGAATGATTGAACTATTATTGTTATACACAATTTAATTGTTCATCAGTTTACATTACATCTCAGATTCTTGTTAATGTTCTTCACCATTTCACCTATCTTCAAGACTTTCTATGTTCTTGTAATGATTCATCTTCACAAATCAGGTAAGTCTTATTCCGCAACCGTTTTTACACGACCAAAATTTTAGTAAAAATATTTAAAATAAAACCAAACAAATAACCAGTTTAAATAATTTCACGATTTTAAACCAAGTCGTGAACACCCCTTGGCCAGGTGAAGAAAGTTCAACACGAACCATATATGCTCTAATGGATCTTTGATTCATTGTATAATTAATATTATCTGTTTTGTCATCTATGTGGTTTGTGTACGACTGGAAATCTATTGGTATATTTATAACTTCTTAAACGACTTAAAACAATGGTGTGATTAATTACTGTAGTTCATAAAATTGAAACTATACATGATTTACTACTTTCTACTCATAGGAGAGGATTTGTCACAACTCTCTTCATGAGGAAATTTAATATATTATAAAAGTTTAGAATTTTCATTTTTTTATCTAAATTTAGTGATACCATCTTTACACTTTTTAAACACTAGAAATATCATATTTGATCTATACCTTAATATATAAAATAAAGTTTATTATTTATAATATTTTATTTCACCAAATAAATTCTGAGATGATTCACAAAAATAATATTATTTGAATGGTTAGTGCTGCTTTTTTATATTGCTATCAGATAGTTACATAAAAAGTAAATAATCAACCAATTAGGGTTTGATCCAATTTAAAAATATATATTGCGGTGGCACACAACCATGGTAACATCCAAGAAGATGCACCAGGCACTCACATATCACAAAAAAAATATTATAAAATCTAATATAAAATCTTTATAATTAATAACAATTGGATCATTATAATTTATAATTGTAGCACCTTGAACCATATATAGTTTATACAACTTTTTTAAACTTTAATTTATGTGATCTACAAAAAATATAATATTTTTTGGATGAAAGTAATGTACTTTTTGGGAGTTTGCTATGAGAGAGCTATCTAACAAAAATTTAACATGTGACAACCAGTTTCATTTTTCATATGACATTACATGAACAATTTCACACTTTTTGTTAGATTCTTTTATAATTTGCTATTAGTTAGTTCCATATAAACCAAAACACAATAAAATGTTATCTACAACATCTAGAGATTAAAAATTCTACTGGATACAGTGACTTGGCAATCTTGTTCCATTAGAAAATAAATGGGTTGGTTCAAGTAAACAACTATTGTATTTTGGGGTGAAATTGGTAGAATCATAACGCAAAACGGGTTGAGATAGGTAACTCCTCTACACAATGAAGGTCAAAATGAGTAACTTAAAAACTATATAAATATAATAGATTTAAATTAATAATAATTATTAATAATATGTTTGATAAAAAAATCACTAAAAAATATTAAAATGGATTATTTTAATATTTACAACTTATTATAACTTGAATTAAACTGAAGTTTTTTAAAACGACTCATTTACGCTCAATCTAATTTTACTTAAAATTAACTCCATCTGACCCGCACTCATCGTAACTTGCACTCCAACTGAACTGTTACCCAACCTGACCCAGTTGTCCATTTTGCCAGGCTTAAAATACACACAAGCATAAGTTAGATACAGTTGGAAACACATCACAATAGATTAGGATTGCTTGTTCGTGATGTAAAAGCACCGGTCTTAAGGAGCTTTTAATTATTATTATTATTATTTTATTTTTTTTTGAATGGCTTGAAACGAAGAAACACAAGGGAAACAAGCCTTCTGATACTGTCTTAGTAAATACGTTTCGGGTTTAATTTGTACCCAAGACCTCACATAACAAAATTAAGGGGTAACCAGCAAGGACGGACCTTATTGAACCCCCCCCCCCCCCAATTGTTTTTCTAGTTAGAGTGGTCGATTTAGTTGTATTTCTTCGAAAAATCTTTCGGTTCCCCTCGTTTCTTTCCTAAAAATACTTCGGCCTCATCCGTTTTCTTCCTAAGAATCCTTCGGCCTACTCCGAGCTTTTTTTCAAGCTCTGTCAATGGTAACCAGTACCCAAGAAACATAAAGCCGTATCAGGAAGACATTGATTGGATATGAGTGAGTGTAATACGTTAATTAGCTGACTCCACCATGAAATTAAAGCACACGAGGCCACAACTTGTAGGCACGTTACCTGCAAATTCTTGAGTCTTTATCATCAAGATTGCTTTGTCATCTTTTTTTGTTTGTTTCTTAAAGTGGGTTTCAAAGGTGTACCTCACTGTAACACACAGAGACGTGTCGAGTAATTTCCTTAATAATATTTAATTATGTATGTTAACTTAATTAGTTTATTTTTTAAACAAATACAATATATCATGTATGTTAATTTAGTTTACTTTTAAACTAATAAATACAAATAAAGTGTCCATGATAATTAGTTTTATATCAATGTCACGTTTGATCTTCTACTATTATAGGCATTTCTGTATATTATTATTAAATGATAAAACTAAATACTGATTATATTAATTATTCATAAAATTTTATTTTTAAATTATAAACTACACTATTAAAAAACGCAAATTATTATAAAATATTAAATGTTTATAAATATGAATGTTTTAAAAGTAAACTTTTTGAAAAATAAAGTTAAAAAAAAATGACATTATGTTTTGTTAAATAAATTACTTATAAGTAATTTCTACAATATATTATCTCAAACTACTATTATTTTGTACTTTTGAAATATTTATCAAAAACAATTTACAATTTTTTATTAAATTTTTATAATATATGAGTTATTAATCTTTATATTAATAAATAAAAATATAATAAATAAATTTCCCTTTTGTGAAGCATCTTCTTTTTATTTTTCAGTGTCTCTCCTATTAAATGAATCTGTATTTTATTAAATATAAAATTAAATAATAATTTTATTATTAGTTTCTTTTTCAAATAAAAGGTTAAACAAACAAACAAACAAACTTTTTGGAAAAAAATTATTATAAAATATTAAATGTTTATAAATATGAATTTTTATAAGTAAAATTTTTGAAAAATAAAGTTAAAAAAAATGGCATTATGTTTTATTTAATAAATTACTTATAAGTAATTTCTATAATATATTCTCTCAGACTACTACTATTTTGTACTTTTGAAATATTAAAAACAATTTACATTTTTTTATTAAATTTCATAATATATGAGTCAGTAATCTTTATTAAATATAAAATTATATAATAATCTTATTATTTGTATCTTTTTCAGATAAGAAGTTAGATTTCATAATTTATTAAAAAATATATTTTTACTAAAATACACACTTTAAAAATATCAGTTATTATAAAATGTAAAACCTTTATAGAATATGAAATTTTCTAAAACAAAAAATTCTTTTAAATATACAAAATATTCTAAAACAGGTGTCTTTAAAAACCAAAAATTTTATTAAAATTTAAAAAAAAAATTGGAAAAAAAAATAAACCAAAGTTCTTAAACAACGAAATATTTTTCTAAAAAAATGACATTTAAAAACAATTTTTTAATCAAAATATATAAAAATCAAACTTTTAAAAAACAAAGTTAAAATAATGATGCTGGTATTTTATTACTTAAATTACTTATTTATAAATTACTGAATGTATAATATATATTTTATTTCAAGTTAATTACATAAAAGGTCTGTAGTTTAGCTATATTCACAAAAGGTTCCAACGTTTGAGATATTACAAAAAATGTCCCTACTTTAACAAAAAAAAGGTCCTTACTTTAACAAAAAATGTCCATACTTTATCAAAAAAAATCCCTAAAATAGGGACATTCTTTGTTAAAGTATGGGCCTTTTTTGTTACCTGTGTCCATAGTATTATACGTTCTCTTGTAATTTCTCAAATGTTGAGACTTTTTGTAAAATGTGTCTAAATCACATGGACCTTTTATTATTTAACTCTTCTCTTTTATAAAATTATTTAAAATTTTTGAAATATTAATTTAAAATAAAGTCGTGTAATAGACATAATAGTAAGGCAGCTAAGTATAATTAATAAATAAATATTATATACGTGTATCCAATAAAACACGCACATTAATAATTCATTGCATGCCAACTTCCTTACGTAATCTCCTGTATGACAAAAAGCGTCTATTTTCCATGAATATCTGGCCTCTCTAAACCATTCATCATCTATATATACCCTTCATCATCATCTTCATCTTCTTCAAATAAACCATTCACTCCTCTCTCTCTCTCATTGTAAATCTATATCTATATATCTTCTCTAATTTCTTGAGTTTTTGATAATCAAGAAGCTAGATTGAGCCACAACCTGTTATGGATTGCTTCAACAAGATTCAAATGGTTAGTTTTAGGTTGATTTCTACACAATGTTTCTTGAACATGCTTGTTTTTTGCCTAGAAAATGGTCAAAAAAATATAAACTTTTTGAGATCTTGTTTGTTTTTGTTGGAGGAAAAGAAAACATGTTGATATGATCTGGCTAAGACTAGCTAGAGTAATTTCAACTAGTTTAATTTACCCATATTTCATATAATTGAAAGCGGCTTCCGCATGTGACTTTGGTGTAGAAAAGATGAAAGTCGATGCCCCTAGCGACCAGAAAAAGAAAGAGGTTGCTAATTGGCCTTTTAACGACTTACTTAGAAACACAAAAAGAAAAAAAAACATCGAAAAATCCTTTAACAGTTCATTTTTAAACCTGTTTCGATAAAAAAAAATTCTAACTGTTATCGTTACGATTATGTTACATGGGTCATAATGATTTTCGAATTACTTTCAGAGAAAAATGGAGGAGAAAACAATGAAAAAGAAGGAGGAATACACTCTTGACGGATCGGTGGATCGCAAAGGCCAACCGGCAGTTCGTGAAAGAACCGGGTCATGGTTTGCTGCAACCCTAATACTTGGTAATGCTAATATCATTTTTCAAGCTACAATATAACCAAAACTTATATATTACTCTAAATAAGTATATATATGGACCTAACATGTGTTTGATCTTTATGGAAAAATCTCGATAACAGTGAACCAAGGGCTAGCCACACTAGCATTTTTTGGAGTAGGGGTGAACTTGGTTCTATTCTTGACTAGAGTGATGGGTCAAGACAATGCTGAAGCCGCAAACAATGTTAGCAAATGGACCGGCACCGTTTACATTTTCTCGCTCCTAGGTGCCTTCCTTAGCGACTCCTATTGGGGGCGTTACAAAACATGTGCCATCTTCCAAGCCATTTTTGTTGTGGTATGTTTCAAAACATGACACTATATTCATCATTTTATAACCATCACAAGTTAGCCTAGTGGTATTAACGAGTTAGTTCAGGTTTCATTAGTTTATTTTGTATAAGACTGCATACAACGCTTCATTTAAGAAGCTGTATGCGAGCAAGAAAAGCTAAGCTGGATTTTAAAAAAGCATTGGAGTTGGAAATTGGTAAAAGGCACGTATGTAATGAAATGCATTCAAATGCATTTAAATGGTGGGCCACACACATTAAAAAATCAATATATTTTTTTTGAACGGTCATTTAAAATAAAAATGGTGGGCCACACACATATGTCTTTACATTTAAAATATTGGTTTAAAATAAAAATAGAAAAAGAAATGGTGATATGGAAGAGAGAGAGAATGCATGTAGTAAGGATGGGTTGGAGTTAAAAGCAGGAGAGAGAATGCATGTAGTAAATGATGTGTAAAAAACTGATGTGTCACTGATGACTAGGATGCATGTAGTAAATGCAACCTGATGCATTGCGGATAGTCTAATAGCTAACAATATATATGTATTTGTTTTGATATTGGGCAGGGATTAATATCATTGTCACTTTCATCATACATTTTCTTGGTTAAACCGGAGGGGTGCGGAAGCGAAAGGACTCCATGCGGGTCACACTCGAGCTTTGCAACGGCTATGTTCTATGTTTCGATATACCTTATCGCGCTTGGAAATGGTGGGTACCAACCCAACATTGCCACATTTGGTGCAGATCAGTTTGATGAGGATCACCCCAGTGAAGGACTTGGAAAAGTGTCATTCTTTAGCTACTTCTATTTGGCACTAAATCTTGGATCACTCTTTTCAAACACTATAATAGGCTATTTTGAAGATAAAGGAATGTGGGCATTAGGGTTTTGGGCATCAGCAGCCTCTGCGCTCGTGGCGTTGATCTTGTTCCTCGCGGGCACGCCAAGATATCGCCATTTTGTACCCAGTGGGAATCCCTTGTCAAGATTTTGCCAAGTTGTCGTCGCTTCAATCCGGAAATGGAAGGTTGTGATCCCTTCTGATGGAGATGAGTTGTATGAAGTTGATGGCAAAGAAAATGCCAATAATGGCAGTAGAAACATTCTTCACACCAAAGGATTCAAGTATGACTTTCACCTATCAAATTTGATACCAATATGCATCAAATTTCTATCTTTTTTGGGCAGATTATAATGATTCTATTCTTAATTCTTGTTTAACCAGATTCTTGGATCGAGCGGCAGTTATAACCTCGAAGGAAAACTCAACTGAAATCGTCGAGAACAACAACCCATGGCGCCTATGCACAGTAACACAAGTTGAAGAAGTGAAATGCATATTAAGACTCCTTCCAATCTGGCTCTGCACAATCCTTTATTCAGTAGTATTCACCCAAATGGCCTCATTATTTGTTGAACAAGGAGCTGCAATGAAAACCAACATCTCAGACTTTCACATTCCTCCAGCAAGCATGTCCACTTTTGACATCCTCAGTGTTGCAGCCTTCATCTTCATTTACAGACGAGTTCTAGACCCGTTAGTCGCAAGATTTAAGAAATCCGATTGCCCCAAAGGTTTAACCGAGCTTCAACGAATGGGGGTTGGCCTTGTGATAGCTATATTAGCAATGGTTGTGGCAGGCACTGTGGAACACTTCAGGCTAAAGTACAAAGAGCCCGATTGCGTCGATTGTGATGGATCGAGCACCTTGAGCATATTCTGGCAAGTCCCACAATATGTGCTCATTGGAGCTTCTGAGGTTTTCATGTATGTTGGACAGTTGGAGTTCTTTAACGGACAAGCACCGGACGGGCTAAAGAGCTTCGGAAGTGCGCTATGCATGACGTCGATTTCGCTAGGGAACTATGTTAGTAGTCTGCTTGTGACAATTGTGATGAAGATTTCTAGTAGTGACAGGATGCCTGGATGGATTCCTGGAAATCTAAACAAGGGTCATTTGGACAACTTTTACTTTTTGTTAGCCGTTTTGACAAGTGCTGATTTTGTGGTCTACTTGTTGGTGGCAAACTGGTACAAGTACATCAAGTTTGAAGGGAGAAGTGAGAAACTAGAGGGCTGCCAACATGTTTGATAAGCTGTAATTTTTATGTGTTTGAAACGATTCTTTTGTAACAAAGTTATAATATATGCTAATAACTTCTTTATTTAATCAACTAAAACGTGTTGAAAAAAAAAATAAACTTCTTATTTTTTATTTCAATCTCATATTACATGTTATCCAGGCAGATCCAGCCCCAATAATCAATAAATACTGGACCTTGGGATGAGAAAAAAATGGGCCCTTTCATGTACAGCCATGAGAATTGAGGGGCGGCCCTGAATTCATTTGCTTGGTTAACCTATTAAACAAAATTCAAATTTAAATTTATTATCTTATTAATAATATATAAGGTTGAATTATGTTTATTCGGCTTTTGACCGGTTTATTTGGTTTTTTAATCGGTTTATTCGGATCGGTTTATTCGATTTTTAACCAGTTTATTTTATTTTTTATAGGTTTATTCGGTTTGTTGATAAGGAAAAAAATTAAAATCAATTAAACCGAACTGATGAACACTCCGAGTTTAAAGGACATAAAAGTAATTTTCTATACTTTAAAAGAAATTATGTTTTTTCCCCTTAAATCATATGTTTTTAAATGGTTCTTTTTTTGTTCTCTCAACCTTGTTGGTTATCATTTAAATGAATCTCTATATATACATACATATCAAAAATTTTGTGCCAACTAAAAACATAGGCCCGGAACGGAGGTTAGGTTTGCCCCTCCTCAGGCCGCCCATAACCCTTTTAAACATTGATGTTATATATTTTTATATAATTTTTTTATATATAATATATAAAAAAATAATTTTCGAACCCTAAATTGTCTGGCCTTGGGTGGTCGCCCACCTCACCCCTTCTTAGGGCCGGCCTTGTATCCAGGTCATGTGCAATTCACCACTAGTTGTAGAGCTCACTCAACTATTTTGTGGTCCTAAGCAAAACAAAAAATTTAGCGCCTTTCACTACAAACATTTAGTAAATATTAGAAAATAAAGAACTTTTATGCGGGCATTTTTTTTTCTTATTTCATCCAGGGCCCACAAATTTTAAAAAATAACAATGCTAAAATAACCTAGTTACATTTTAAAAAGTTTTTTAAAAAAAATAGAAACCAAACCGATGAACGGTTTGGACAGTTTCACGGTTTGGAACCGGACCGTGAAGACCACTAATTCATTAGAGCTTGTTTTACCTTAGAATCAGTTGATTTTTCAGCCGATACTTTGTACTTTCAGGTTCTAATCGTTGAGAGTTTCACGTGGATACCAAATTTGAAGGATTTGGTTATGATTTGAGGAATATAAGAGTGTTTTTCTTGATGAAGCTTTTAGAGAGAGAAAATGGACGGGAGTTAGAGAGAGAGAGGTTCGTGAGCAATAAATGAGAGCATTAAGTGTTATTTAGGGTTTATATACCCCACTTAGGTTCGGGTTCGTTTCGGATGTTCGGTTTTCGTTTTCGTCGCGTTTACAGAATGTAATACGCGTTAGTTTCGTAATTTAGATAAATAGTTTTCTAAAACTAATTTAAGGTTGTAATTCCTAACAAATATTTTTAGTTTATCTTTCTTATTTTATTATTTCGAAATCGTTTATTAGTTACGTTTCGTCAGATCGTATTACCTTCGCGCGTATTCGTTCGAATCGTCACCCGAACGAACACGACGATGGCTTTACTTTCTGATTTTTGTTTTCTACTTTTCAGTTATCATTCAGAACGTTAAACCCACAGATATGTTCGTGTGAACCGTCACCCACGCAACACTGTCGATTCGTTATTCTGAAGCGATACTAAACTTTTGTTTTAAATTGGATTTCCTAACTGTCGAACTCAACTAAACTCATTTATTTGCACCTAATCATACTTGTTTTTACTTTGTTTACTCATAGAATTATCGGCCATCTGACTTCTGTTATTTGTGAATATCAAATCGCAACCGATATGTTTTAGTTACGTGTTCTCACACTGTTGTTTTCACATGAATTGTTGTATTATTTTATTTAAATTTGCATTCGAACATATACAAATGTTTATTGTTATCATAGTCCTGTTGTCACACAACTGTTATTCACATTGTATTTACACATAGTAAAATGCGAAAGTACACATACCGTACGAATTGCCGGACGATCTGGTACTGGTTGTCACATCAAAACTGCATTTCTCTATAGAAAGGTGAAGGAAGAGATATATGTCAGTCAACCTCCTGGTTTTGTTGACTCAGATCATCCAGAGCACGTTTGTGACACCCGACAATTTCAGGTAAATTGCAACTCTTACACTCTATATATTTCACATTCATACTTGTTGCATTTCATTTAATTATGTTTGATTAGATGAGGCAAACACACACAACTGCGAAACGATAGTTCGAGGAATTATCGAATCGTACATTGCACATTGGTTTTGGAAACCAAGTGTGGCAAACACAAACACAATTGGATTGTGCAAACTATCAAAGATAATTCAAGGAATTATAGAAACACGCACACGAGTCTCACGAACGTTGGTGATAAATCAAACTATGTGCTATTATATGATAATGTGCTAAACATGCATTAGATGTTTAGGATAAACGTTGGGAATCAAGCACGAGCGAAATCGAATCGACGAAATCGAAAAACATGAGAATGGATCCGTCGCGGTACGCGAGGACCCAAGGCGAACGACTTCGCGATACGCGAAGCAGTAGCGGGGACACTGAGTCCCGAATCTCTCCGCGATACGCGAAAAACAAATTTGATCGGTACGCGAAGGCCATGCAGATCAAATTTTCTATATAATCAACCCCAACTCATTTCCACTCGGTTCCTTTGCAAATTACCCGAGTTCTTGCATCTATTTTCGACCAAATCCCTCTGAAACCAACACCCTAACCTACTGGAAGCAACGTTTGAGCAATCTCTTGGTGATTTGGAGTCATAGGAACATCAAGGAAGATCGAGGAGCTCTCAATCGACGAGAAGATCGAATCCAGCCATCGTAGCAGCTCCACAACCTCTGTCTAACTTGAAATCAGTCATCTAAGGGCTTCTAAGGTAGTTTTATTTGTTTATTATTAGTTAGATCGTACATGCAATGGGTAAAAACCCACATGCAACTCCATAAGGGTATTGTGCTCAAATTTTTTGGTGATTTGTTGTGTAGTTGTTATAGGTTTACTGTTTTGATAGTTTAGAAATGTTAGATTTGAGTTATTGGTTGATTGAGTAATGATTTTGGTACACTTGCCATAAAAGGAAACTTTTATGTGCAAGTCTTGGATTTGTGATAATCTAGACATGTTAAACATGTCTAGATGTTGTCAAAAGTGTATTGGAGTGTTTAGAAACACATTTGGATGTTTGATTTTGTCAAAAACATGGTTTTGTATAAACCTACCAAATATGGAAACTTTTAAAAATTAAAAAAGGACTTTTGATGTTTTAAAGTGTAACATCAGTGCCGGAAACGTCACTGGAACAGTGATCGTTACAGTAAAATGAACAGTAAATCAGGTACGCGTACTAGTTGTTGTTCATAGATCACTATCATTCTATGTTATCAACGCACAATTTCAGAATCATTACAGAAACGAAACTCAGAACTGTGGTTCATCAGTCAGATAACTATCTGGCAATACAGAACCATCATATGATTATTTATTAGGATTTTATTATGTATAAACGTATGTGAGGCTTTACAGAACAAAACAACACGAATGCCGTTACATGAATGCTAAACTGACAGATTATTCGTATGGGTGACGATCTGTACGAATAAATCTGGAAGTTTAACCTTCTGAATGATATCCGATAATTAGAAAACCATATTGAAAAGTGTAGTTATCGTCGTATTTGATCGGGTGACGATTCGAACAAATACGCGCGATGACCGCGCGATTCGATCTAAACGTTAATTAAATATTTTTGAAATTTAAATAAATAAAAGATATTTAGTTAATTTATTAGGAATCACAATCTAAAATAATTTAATTAATTCTATTTTAAGACAGAGTCGTTTCGTTACGAAAACAATGAGAAACCGACGTTTTTACGCGAAACTGAACGACAATAATTTAAGAAAATAAAACATTTTAATGTTTTACAATTTTGAAACTCATCAAAAATAAATGAAAAAGCTATATTTATTTAAAACCATAAAAACGCGCGTTACGTTCAGGAAATGTAACGAATACGCGAACCGAACAACGAAAACGAACCCGAACTCACTCGGGGTATAAATACCCTTAATGAGTTCAACCAACTCATTTTCTCATCTTCACCTCCCTCTAAAAACCCTAAACCCGGATTCAAGCCCCCCACCACCATTCTTGAACTTCAAACCATCATATCTCCTTCAAATCTCAACGAAATCAAGCCATTCTTGAACCTAAACGAAGATCTCGTCATTTCCTACATGAAAGTACAAGGGATCTACTCCAACAACCACTGAATCAGAGGTAAAAACGAGCCCAAAGTAGCGATTTTAGGGTTTTGAAAACCCTCTTGCTCGGACCTGTTTAGAACCGGTGAAACCCCTCACTAACCCTTAGGTTTTGCACCATAGAGTCTTAGAACGAAATAGGAACAGGGGTTAGTCTATAGCGTAACTCTAAGGTTCGATTTTTGAGAATTTCATCTGGGTGAACGCATCTGGCCGAATGGGCCACTTCAGCTCCACGAATGAGTCAAAATTTTCATTTGGCCGAATGAGGCCAACTCCTTCGCCGACCCTGCCATTCGCCAGCACACTTGCCCATTCGACTTGGGTTCTTTCGGCAAAGTCCTTCGGCCCAGGGCTATTCGGGAGGCCCAAGAGTGATTCGGTCGGCCCACTGATCACACCCATTCGGCCATGATATATCCAGTCGGCCCATCCATTCGCCGGCTAGTCTCAATCGGCCCAAGCCATTCGGTTCAACCATACTCAGTCGACCCAACAACACCATTCGACGCCACACCTTTCGGTTATGCTCATTCGGTCGGAACCATTCCTTTCGGCTGTTATTCATTCGACTAGGTCACACATACGGCTACACATATCCGAACCATGAGTGTGTGAACAAGTCGATTCGAGACCGGTTTGTCACGCATGAAAAACGTGGGGAGGGGTGTGATTTGTGCATGGGAATGCATGCATAGAGTCGAAAGTGTGTGTGTGTGGGCGTGTGCATGCATGGAAGTTGGTCACGCATGTGTGTGCATGGGAAAGGAATAACAAGGTGTCCTTTATATATGAAATCAACACATATGTTTTAAAGGACCGCATAGGTGTTATCTATCAAATGTCATTAAAGTAAACCAAGAAACTAGTAGGGTTTAAATAACAAGAGTTCTCTAAAATCATATTGAAGTCCAAACATAAGTTGTGAACATTCTTGAGTTAGATCACTTGAGAATTCCTCGGAGATCAATGGGTTAATCTACGGTTATGTAACCAACTTAGATGATTCAGTCGAATTATCTAGGTTGAATTATTCAAGAATTTTGATCAGTAATCAATTGGAAGCTCAAAGTCTAATAATGGGCTCAAGGGTGGCCCAAAGGGGTTTAATATAAGCCCATCATGTTTAATTACGCTTTTCTTAAATTAATCATGCGTTTCATAAAATAAAATAAATTATAAACCTTATTAAAGTAATTAAATGATTTCTAAATAAAGGTTTAACTTAAAATAAATTATCTTAAAAATGTGTTAAGTAAAGACTTGTAATGTAATTAGAATAAACCCTACTCATCTAGGGTTTATTGATGAAAAATCTTGGGACATGGGAGACTTACGGGTAATAGGTTAGATTAACTAGATAGAATCTTAGCAACACATTAGTATCATAGGACACTTAGTTGCACACCGAGACCAAAACCTAGACGCGTCTATTATAAATACTCATCGCATTCGAATTCTCTTAAAACAACTCAGGTGCTAAAGATACGTAGGCAACAATCAAAGAGCGCGCATATCTTTTGTGGTTCAATAGCACGGCAACACAGGTGAGTTCATTGCCGCTTTTTCTAAACATTTTTGTTTTCAAACGCGGGGCTGAAAAGCATGCGTAAACTGTTTCCATTAAATTGTTTACTTAAATGCTTTTATTTATTATATATATTTTATATATGTTTGTTTATACACCTAGACTCCTGTCTAGGTAAATCTCAGGCTAAATTAACTATCAAGTTAATTAAGCAAGTTAATTAAATTACTCTTATGAGTAATACCTTAATTCTAAACTCTAAATAAACCCCTAGTCCATCGAGTTCAAATTTCAGAATCTAAATTCAAAGTAAAATCAAAAGAACCAAAAATCTAAAGAATCAAATGCAATGGAATCTAATTCAGTGTGGGATCTGAGAACAGAGAATCATAATCAAGAATCAATTATCATTGTGAATCATGGAAATTCTAAAGATCAAGATCAAGAGGCTCAAAAAGTCAGAAATCATAAATGTGTGTGAATCATTGAAATAATGAAATCATTATAATCTAATGAAATCATTAATATTCAAGATAAGGTGGATGTCAGTTGTATAGGGAATCAAGACCACGTGTAACACACATTTAAAGTCCCTTCACGTATAGAAGACTCTTATAGTCAGGCTATATGGGCAATAACGTGAACTATCAAATGAAATCAATATCAAAGTCATATCAAGAGAATCAAAGAGGTCAAGAACCACAGGATATCCTTAAAGTCCCCGCATGTACAGAAGACCTTTGGGTCGCTGTAAGGGCAAAACATTAAAATCCCGTTCAGTTCAGGTGTACTCCTTGTGAGCTATGCCTGACATGGGTCACGTGTGAGAGGTTACAACTTGGACAACCACCAACAACTAAGTCTAATTTATTGAGTTAAATAAGGCCCAATCATCATGTCTTAGTTGTATATAAATGTTTTATTTATTTATTTAATTAAATATTTAACATTTTATTTCTATCATTGACTTTTGGGAAATCATGTACCTATGATGAACTCAAGAGAATCAAAGGGAAATCAATTTTTGGAAAGCATAATCTAAATCAGAGGTGTGTAGGGTAAAAACGCTTAATTATCATTAACAACAGTGTCATATGCGTATTAGTATGTGGTGGGATGGCGTCTGGGCGGGTTTGTTGGCTCGACCCAGGGGTATGCCCTATATATAAGCATACCGATATGGATATTACATGTGAAGTTAATGAGGTTTGGGTCTTTACCGAAAGAGGTTTTCAAATCATTTTCAAACACTAAACTATATGAACTCACCAACCATTGTGTTGACTTTGTTTTATTTTCATGCTTTCTCAGATGACGTACAGGATTAAGCTAGGGATTTGGATTGCATGCTAGGATGTCAGTTAGAGGACCTAGTAGTTTTGGAAAGCACATCTTTTGTTGATCATTGTGAATCATTTTTGAGATCTTGTACTAATACAAGATAGTGAACTTATGATTCATTTTGAAATGTTTACTTGGTTAAATTACCAGACATTGATATTGTACTTTAACTTTTTAAATTTTAGGTTAATGTTATTGTGCTTAGATATTCTTAACATTGATGCTATGTAAACAATCTGATCATCACGATTATCATTCACGATATCGCGCCTCGGGAACCTTCCGCCCGACGGGGACTCCGATCCAACCCCGCTGGCTCGGGGTGTGACATAAAGTGTTTTGATGAACTTTGATTTGTTGAAACATGTTTAAAAATGATTTCTAAGCATATTGGGAACTTGGATTTGTGAAAACTAGTTTTTAAACGGATGCTTTCCAAATAAGGAAACTTTATTTAGGCAAAACGACATAAATGATGATTTATGCGCAAACGATGTGTTTTAAATGTTAAAACATGATTTTATAAACACATTAGAAGTGTTAAATTATGAAACGGGATTCCATAACTACACTTTCCTAAATTGGAAACTTTCTAAAAATGGCAACTTGTATGATTAGAGTCATAGGATGCATATAAGTGTCCTACTTGTGCTTGTGACACATTGGATGGTCATAACACAGCAATCGTGTCACCAACGATTCGTTGAGTCTCACTAGTCAACACACACACTCGGTTGAGCACACCGACGCTTGGAGTTGTATGGATTACAACACACCACAAAACACATACTCACACCTATATGGTTATAGGTGCATACTAGCAGGTGCTAGCTTTCGCAAGACGCGAACACACATACACACCGGGACTGCTGTAACAGGTGAGTTCACGGCCCCTTTTTCCTATTTTCTACCTTTGGGGGAGAAAACACTGCATACAACTGTTTTTGAACAACAACATACTTTTGGTTACTTTTGTACATGATATGCATATGTGTGGCATTCATCCACAAAACTGACAAGTCCTCATTAAACACACCTCGAACCGTTAATAGCGCGTTGCGCTTAGCGTGGTAATTCTGAATAGTATTTTTTGGGCCTGACAAGCCCCACTGTTGCGAGCCGTATGTCCACCCCGACTGGAGGTCGGAACAGTGCAAAATTGACCAAACAACATTGTCATATCTTAGATGGATATGGCGGGAGGCAGCATGTTAGCTTCGGTTGCGAACCCGTATATGGTATAACTCATATTGACTAGCTATCAATGGACATTGCATTGTATTGAAAAGTAGACCTATAACATTTACTTTAAACATTTGATGTTTATTGCTAACATAAAACCTGTGCTCTCACCAACCTTTGTGTTGACCCTTTACTCGCATGTTTTCTCAAGTAGCTGTCACACCCCGGCCCGCAGCGGAATTCTTAACAGAGTCTTAGTGTCGACAGTAATTAACAAAAGCATAAGTTAAGCGAACGATTTAAATAAAACAAGGATATTTATATAAAAAGTTATCGATAATTGTTAAAACATTACAAGTTTAACAAACATCAGTTTTAACATCTAGATAATCGGTCCCAGATAAATATCCCAAAGCACGCTCGCTAACTAGAACCGGTTTCCTTTCCTTTCTCATCATCATGCTACTTACCTGAGAAACATACCAAATTTAAAAACAAGTGTCAACCAAACGGGTTGGTGAGTTCACAGGTTTTCATATAAAAACATTTAAGCAAAGGAAAAGAACGTAATGTACAAAAACATCGTGATAGAGAACTCATCGTAGACTAGCTAGGTACTACGATACGATAGACACCATGAGCCCATAATCAAACCAAAACCAAGGTGCGAACACCCCTCAACATATATTGCTCCCGTTACTCACGGAGCATGACAGCTGGTCGGGGAGTGGGTTGTCAAACCCGAAAGATCTACCAATATATCCTGCGGTCCCTCCCCCGAGACTAATGATTATGACTGCGGGAGCGAATCCCCTCTGGAGCGAATACACAGAGAACACATATACAAATGGCTGCACTTACTCAAGAGCTATCTAAGTCACATATCACTCCAAACCATACATTACAATTTAAATCTTTCTTTTCCCAGTATGTTTCTCCCCCGGTTTATCAAAAACCAAAAACATTATTAAAAAGGGGCTGTGAAACTCACCTCAATGTGTTCCTGCTAGCAACAAAGATTTCTAGATAACCCGACTGTTCTCACTAGCGCCCTAAAACCCAAGGGACACATTAACAGTCTAAATAAAAGTCCATCATGTAAGTTGTTCACCCAACTTAACTAGACTTAAACACATTCCACTAAGGGAAAACAAATTTCACACAAACGACCCGTTGGTGACTCGAATTTAGTTATTTATCATAAATCATAAGCTAACGTTTTTAAGTCATATTATATCCAAATAATTAAGTTATCTTTGTTAAAAATCTATTTTAACTCCAAACTTAATTATTTATAACAACTTGTCAAAAATGACAATTTCATCGTATTTTACCGACAAAGTAACACACATCACTTCACGCAATCGACGTGCACTAAGTCCCAAATTATTTTCAATACTTCAAAATAAGTATATTTTACTTATTTTTACACAAAATTTGCTGATTAAAATCAACCACAAAAATTATATCGAAATTTTGCGTTAAAACGACGTTTTTACGTTATTTTTAGACATAGTTTTCAAGTATTTCATTTTATACCTTTCTTACAACACTTATACTTTAAAATTTACAAATTTTTATCATAAAAACTTATAAAATTTCTGATCAAAATCAGATTCATAAAATGACTCTTTTTATACGTTAAAACAGTCGAAAAACGCGTATTTTCGGTCCTTAATAACCGTTATATCATTACATTTCTAAAACCACTTGATTTTATACTTTAAATATGTTATAAATTTCCATTATTTACTGGTAAAAATCTGTTAAAAAAATTGTTTTATAGAAAACTCTATTTTTATAGTTTTTATCTTATCAAAACATCCACTTTAATGTAATAAAAATTATGGCTAGTTATCTAATCATTCTTTATTCATTTTATAACAAAAGTATTTATATTTTTATGTATTTTATGACTTTAAAATCAGATTTGATTTATTTTGCAATAATCCTTTACTTAGTATTTTCAAAACTCTATTATTTTAAAAATAGTTATATGTATATACACATGCATGCATTACATAAAAACATACATGCATTCATATATAAGTATACCATGTACTTACACACATACATGCATATATGACAAAATCATACATATCCGTATATATTCATACACATATATGTATACATGCATGTATCTAGAAATTACATATACACATGCATGCAAAATTTACACTCACCCACATATGTATACATGCATGTAATCATCTCACAAAACATACATATGTATACATACGAACACACATATATATGTATATATATATGTTCATGCATGTGATCAAAATCACCATCCAAGCACCATCCACCCATGTATATATATATATATATATGTATGTATATTTGAAAGAGTCATAAACACCCATATATACACATTCACGTCACTTACATACATATATGTGTATATGTTTTATGACTCACACACACATTCATACACACCCACACACATACACACATTATCATTTTCTACACCAAAACCCACTTGTTTTAAACACATTCTTTGGGTGAACAACTTGTATAAAACCAAATGTATGGAGATGTTACCTTAATCAAGTTAGCAAAGTGAGTGATTCTTGATCAAAACCTTTCCAAGGACACCAAAATTATCCAAGACTTGACAAAAATGGAGGATAAAAGCATGAATTATTAAGAAATGGTGGTGTAGTGAAAGAGAGAGGGATGGAGACGTACAAGAATAGAGAGAGAGTTAAAAGGGTTTCTTGTAAGGGTGTAGAATGATGATGGTTTGGGAAATGATGGGATTTTGTAAGATTGTAAATATCTTACTTTGATATTTTTCATGACATGTGTCATCCATATGTCACCACAAGAAAAATGGTAGGTCTTTGAAAGGTATAACAGGTATAATCTGAGTCCTACGTTGTATAGATCGTGTACCAAAAATTCGATAAAAATCCGATTTTTAATCAAAAATTAATAGAATATTTAATCGTACTAAAACGATTGAATTTTTGTCAAAAATAATGACCTTAAATATTATTTGGATAATTAATTCCATTTTACCCGGCTAAAACGCAGGTAAAATCGGTTCTCAGTAAAATCAATAGTTCACACTAGGGGTGTTCAAAAAAATCCGTATCCGAATCCGAAATTGAAATATCCGAAAATCTGTATCCGAAATATCCGGAAATTCGGATATCCGGAAGTTCAGACATCCGAAGGTCCGGATATCCGGAAATTCGGATTCGGATAGTAATTTTGAAAAATTTCGGATAGTTCGGATATCCGAACTATCCGAAATAGTTATTTTTTTCGGATATTCGGATATTTTTTCGGATATTCGGATAATTTTTCGGATAGTTTTTCTGATACTCGGATATTTTTTCGGATATTTCGGATAGTTTTTCGGATATTTTTCGGATATTTCGGATATTTTTCAGATTTTCGGATATCCGGATGTATTTTTTTAATTTTTTTCCCCTTTTTTTAGAGTTCGGATATCCGAACGGATTTCCGAATCCGAATCCGAAATTTCGGATATCCGAAATTTCGGATTCGGATTCGGATAGTGAAAACCACTATCCGAAATTTTCGGATATCCGGAGATTCGGATATCCGAAATTCGGATATTCGAATCTCCGGATATCCGAATTTGAACACCCCTAGTTCACACCAAAATTCACGGTTTTCATCGTTAACTTAATTTATTCGTTTATGATTTATCATTTTATGCTAAACCAAGCATATCTACTAAATTCGTTAATCGAGTCATCACGAACGTTCGTTAAAACACCGCCGAACGGTTCCGAAATCTCAAAAATTCACCAAATGCAAATCCATGCATTTAAACAAAACTCTGTGCTAGACTTTTAATCAACATTAAATTAATAATAAATATTAAATTATTAACGCATTAAATAAATCAAGTTTAGTACACTAACCATTACGGATCATCGTTCGTAAATATACCGGATGTCACAGTAGCTAAGGCACGCGCACAAGGAATAGGATGCTAGGTTGGAGTCGCATGCATCTGTTTAAGTGTCTCAGTTTATTAAACATTGTCATCATTTGGTTGTGTTACTTATGTATTGTCAAACTACTTTAATCGCTTCCGCAACTATTATTACCTATCACTTTGAAAACTGTTTTAGTTAAAGCTTCCGCAACTGTTCAACTATATATGTTTGATATTATCAACTTTACTTCCGCAACTCTAATTTTACAAAACCGTTTTATCCAAGTATTTGGATGTACGTACGAAACCAGACATATAGGTCTCGCAACATTGTGTGACCGGAGACTGCGATCCTGCAAGATCAGCCAGCCGTGGCGCCCTCGTCCGGGACGGGAGGGCCGGGGTGCAACAATGTTTACAAGCTTGATAAAGCTTTATATGGGCATCATCAGGCTCCAAGGGCTTGGTATGCAATATTGACAGAACATTTACTGGGTCATGGATACACACGGGAAACAATTGATCAAACACTGTTTCTCAAAAGAGTTGATGATGACATGATTTTGGTCCAAATTTATGTTGATGATATCATCTTCGGATCAACCATTGAGAAGTTGTGCAAGGAATTTGAGAGCGTGATGAAGAAGAAATTTGAAATGAGCTCTTTGGGAGAAATGACCACCTTTTTGGGATTACAAGTTTGTCAAAATTCCGAGGGAATTCTTATTCATCAAAGCAAGTATGTGAAAAATATGCTGGTGAAATTCGGTATGCAAGATTGTAACTACGAGGTAACTCCCATGAAAGAACGTCCGGTTCTCACTTCTGATGAACATGGCTCTAAGGTTGATCAAACTCATTATCTTTCAATGATCGGGTCCCTGATGTATCTCACTGCTAGTAGATCAGATATTATGTTTGCAGTTTGTCAATGTGCACGTTATCAGTCTACACCAAGACTTTCTCATCTGACTGTAGTTCATAGGATCTTCCGTTATCTGAAAGGGAAGCCCCGGTTCGGTTTGTGGTATCCTCGAAATTATGAATTCGATCATTATGCTTTCAGTGACAGTGACTATGGATGATGTGACATTGATCGTAAATCAACTTCTGCTGGTTGTCAATTTCTGGGTGACAGGCTCATTTCATGACAATGTAAGAAGCAACAAATTGTGTCTATCTCTACTGCCGAGGCTGAATATGTCGCAGCTTCTGCTTGCTACTCTCAGGTGATATGGATGCAACATCAACTGCTGGATTACGGTTTGAATTTCCATAACACTCCTATTTTTTGTGATAACGATGCAACAATTCAAATATGTAAAAACCCGGTTCAACACTCTAAAACCAAACACATTGATATGAAAGTTTATTTTATCAGAGACTGCTATAATCACAAACTCATTAAAATGGAGCAAATTGACACGACATTAAATGTGGCTAACATGTTCACCAAACCAGTGAGAATCTCCACCTTTAATGTGCTTGTGAATTTGCTAAAAATGATTGCTTTTGAGGACTAAGTTCGTAAAAGTGATAGATGTTAGTTTTTCTTAGAGTTTTATTCTTAATTTTTTTTAACAACTTTCTTTTAAATAATTTTTTCCATGTTATGAATAAATTTAGGGGGAGAAAAATAAAAAAGAAAATAAGTCTAAACATGTGTTGGAAAATGATATAAACTTTCGTGATAAAGAGTCAGTTTAAAAATTCTTGAAAATGCTAAATCTGAATGAACTAGAATTGAAATGATATGCTGGTAGGCTCATTTGACTGAAATAATTTTTGCGTGTTGCGTTGTCGAAATGTCACTAATTTTGCCGAAAAAAATAAAAATATAAAATCATCATTCAATTGATCGCAAAAACGGTCGCAAATAAAGTATCAAATTTACTCCGCTCGTAAAATACAATTGTTAATTTTTAAAATTAATACGAAACTTAATTTGGTCTAAAAAACGAGTGCAAAATTAGCTACAAAAATTATTTCAGCCGCGAAATTAGTGACTTACATGAAATAGGTCACAAAATTAGTGATGATTTTTGTTTTGGTCAAAAAGATAGTTGCAAATATAGTGATAAAATTGTTTTGGTCACAAAATACGGTTGCTAATTTTGTGAAATAAAAGTAAAAATTTATAATTACAATTCATTTGGTCGCAAAAATGATCGTAAATAAAGCTACCAAAATTGATCTGCTCGCAAAATACAATTGTTAATTTTTAAAATTAATATAGAAATTAATTGGTCTAAAAAACAGGTGTAAAATTAGCTACAAAAATTAATTTGGTCTCGAAATTAGTGACTTACATAAAATATGTGGCAAAATTAGCGATGGTTTTTGTTTTAGTCAAAAAAAATATAGCAACAAAATTGTTTTGGTCACAAAAACGGTCTAATTTTGTGAAAAAAAAGTAAAAAATAAAATTACAATTCAATTCGTTGCAAATAAAGCTACCAAAATTGATCTCCACACAAAATACAGTTATTAAATTTTAAAATTAAATAGAACTTAATTTGGTCTAAAAAATCAAAATTAGCTACATAAATTATTTCGGTCACAAACTATAGTCATACTTTTTAAAACGTAATTGAAAAATAGAATAAAAACCAAATTCGTCGCAAAGATACATATCGATATTCATTTGATCGAAAAGATACGAGGATAGTAAATGTTTGTAAAATTGGATCACTTAGGATCAATATTGGTCAATTAATTATGATCATTATATATATAACAATTTGCAACGTCGTTGGGCTTTGCAACGTCATATTTAATTTCTTGGTTAAATAAAGGTATTTTCAAAACTAGTTTACAATTGTTGGCGTGGTATAGTTGGTAAGGAGTTTCATTTGGCTATACAAGGCGTGGGTTCAAATCTCTACTCAATCATTTTTTGTCATATTCTCTCAAATTTAATTTTAATCTTCCTTTTTCCAATCCTTTGTTCCTTCTTTTTTTTTCATCATCTTTCATTTTCATTTTTTCTTTCTTTTTTTTACACACCGCCGTCAACAAATTGCTCACCCACAAATAGAAGTGTTCGCGGTCCGGTTTTTAAGTGGAACCGCAACCGAACCGTTAACAACGGTTTTTGAACAATGAAAACCAAAACCGAACCGTTAAAAATAAAAACCGAACCATACGGTTTGGTTCCGGTTTGAGATTTTGATCCTGTTAAAAATAAAATCGAATCAAACCAAATCTTTATAGTTCAACACGAAGTATTTACTCCAAGTCTATATTTATTTATTTTTAAATCTCGAATGATTCAAGATCTCAATACGTGCATACACACAAATATAAACATCTATATATGCATATATATATGTGTGTGTGTGTATGTATATATCGACATATCTATGCGTATATCTATATTTATATATACGTGTGCACACACATGTACGGTCCGGTCCGGTTTTTTAAGACCAGTTTTTTATTTAAACCGTAAACCACGATTTTAAACTTTTGAAACCGAGCGACCAAATGTTTGAAAAAAACCAACTGTGAAACCGAACTGATGAACGATTTGGACGGTTTCGCGGTTTGGAACCGGACCATGAACATCTCTACCCACAAACAAGTCACCGTCATCATAACTGATCTCTAAACATCAAATCTTTATCCTATGTTTTCGGAGTTATCACTTTCACCTTCTCAATTTTTTGAACATTTTGTAAAGTGTTTCTTTAGCTACTTCATGTTTCTAAAATTCTAATTTACCTCTTTCGTTCCTTGGTTAAAAATAATAATTTCTTACTTGCTTATTTTTATGTAAGATTCCGTATAAATTCGTGTTTATACGTGTTTTGATATAAAAAATTTCGAAAACAAGTCTGGTCAAATATAGTACGTTTTTGTACCAATTTTTATATATGCTTTATGTTGGTTTACGTTTCAACATAAATTCTTTAGGAGGTGGATTAAGTCAAATATATTACGTTTTCATTTGTCGAAATACATTCCAAGTCTTTTACGTTTTGATACTGCCGCAACGCGCGGCACATAGTTTACTAGTTAAGAACAAATAGAGAACATGCCGGAAGTTAGTTTTAGTTTTTTTTTAACGGCGAAAGTCTCAATCGTGTGAACCCACTGTTTACAGGCCATGTTACCAAGGTCTAGTAGCCTGGACCTCCATGAGCCAACACAACAATCCTAGGAGGAAACCTCACTAGAAAAACCCGTGACCCCCCTCAGACCCCTATTTCGCTGCGGGAAGGATTTGAATCCAAAACCTTCCAATTGAAAGAATCTTAGGGTACCATTGAGACAATGCATCATTGGTAAGTTAGTTAGATCAAATAAAAATCATTAGAGACAATAATAATGAATATTACAAGTCAACTAGGGACTTTGAGAATAATGAAAGGTCATTGTAGGTTAACAAGTCATTAATGATCAGTTATGTATTTAAAATATAATGGCTTTAAAACATCCTTAAATTCTTTTCAGCTATTTTAGTTAATTAGAAGATGTTTATTTATTCATAACATAATTAGTGTGTGTATATATTCATATATTACGGTTATCATATATTTATTTATTTTTTAAAAAAATATTAACCATAGCTTGAAAATTTGGTTATTATTTATGTATTTATTTTATAAATATCTTTAAAATAAGTAATCAAGAATTTCTTTTAAAATCTCAAATAATGGTTTTAATTAAAATACTACAAAATATGTTTATAAAAATTCAATTTCCTATGAAAAGAATATAAACGGAAATTGTTTTAAATTAAAAGGAAACAAACCGGCCGCCCGGTCACTCAAACCAACGACCTCTATTATTAATCTCGTTTTTATGGAAAGATTTACAATTGATTTAGTTCGCGAGTTGGATTTGTGAACACAGAAAGATCGCTGAGACCAAATGATAATTTTGGTTGATATAATATTGTTTTTATACTTGTTAACATATATTTTGAATTTAGGGTTTTAGTTCGTATGTTGGGTAAACAATACCGAATTGATTCGGTATTAATTCGTGAAATCCATGATGTCAGTGATTTACGTGTTCGGATCCCTTCCATATTTGATCAAATTTAAGTTGGAATAACGCCTTTTACAACTATGGATGGATCCGGGTCGAGAGTGGACCGGTGGGTCGATCTGAACGTGAGAGATTAAGGGAGATAGTTACTTTGGGCTTTTAGCACTTTTGTCCCTCCGTGTGTTTGTTGAGTTAAATTAGTTTCATTGTGGTAAATCTAGTCCCTTCCAAGTTTTAAAAGACTTATAAAAATTAGTTAAACTTATATAATTTGTATAAACCCAGTTTAGTTTAAAAAAATCATATTGTTTATACATTTGTGAGTTATTAATAACATTATTGTGATTATGATTGTAATTATTATTTTTAATATACACAAATATATATGTATATATATATGTGTGTGTGTGTTTTCTTTATAATTCTTGATTTCTTTATCTTGTAGGGTTGTTATATATATATATATATATGTGTGTGTGTGTGTATAACGGGTTGATAAAATTTTTGAAATGACGCCGTTATTTATTAAGAATTATTACAAAAATTGTAGGAATGTTACACCTTCAGTCAGTGGCGGACCCATAAATTTTTTCAATGGGGGTCGGAACTTTATTGAGGCTATTGTACGTCGTTAAATATTTCATTTTTTGGACCGATTAGAATTGGGTCGAGTTAGGTTATCAAAAAAATGAAAAAACTAAAGTAAATCAAAAACCATTAGAGTTGTTGCTCCTATTTATGTTAAAGATTCGATCTTTTTAAGTCACAGATAATGTATGTTGGGTTATTTGAGTATTAATTTTATTGTTTTGCTTTTCAAATGGTTTTAAATTGGGGCTTCAACAGTGTCATCAAAATTTCATGGGGGTCGGTGTCAAAATTTCTTGAGGGTTGGTTAAGATCAGATCGTATATAAAACACTTTAAAATAAAAGTTCATGTGATCGGTCGATCCCATAAAAAGGGCTAGGTCTGCCACTGACTTCAGTTTCATGTGAAAACTTTATACAAAATCTTTGTTAGTAGTATTTTTTTTTTTTTGAAAATGGAGGTGGTTTGGAACTTGAATTTGTTGGTTTGTAATTTGTATTCTCCAGTTTCATGTGTGCATGGTTGTATAAGTCGTTGGGCGCTAGTTGGGTAACGAGGTGTCGCCTAGGGATTTAATATAGTATTTCAAATAATTTAAAAAAATAACTTAAATGAATAGGACATACACTAAGTACATTGTATTTAAGATTGTCAAGGGCAGTTTTTCAGAGAGCCTACATGCAGCGTATATTACTATACGCTGCATATATGGTATTTAAGGTTGTAAGGGGCAACTTTATCAAAGGGCTTATAAATGTCATATTACATTTTACAACACATATAATTTGTCGTCTTTGGATGTGTGAGAATGGCTTACATGCCTCATATGAGTGTATCCAAGACGTATAGACCAAGTCGGTGTCAAAGTAAAAGATGGGTGTTTTAATAACCAAAGCATATTGATATAACTTATAGATTCCTATGCATTTGACCTACGATAACATCAATGAATATATACATGATCATTTTTTCTAAAATTGCAAATTTATATAAACATTATCACCCTATAAATGTTAGTTTACATGTTTTCCTATCAGACATTACAAAATCTCGAAAGTTTAACTTGTAATTGAGTTTTTTATGTCTTTAAACAATAATATTAGTAGTGAAAGGGATACTATTTCATACCCATGATCAAAAACAAATTCCAAATTAAAATGTTTTTAAAATCAAAAGTAGTGTATCTATTTTGAAAATGGGATTTGTAGAGAGCATGTGGCAAATAACCTAAAAGTTAACAACATATTCAAGTTATATTGAGTTATTGACCCATCGAAATTGCAAATAAACCCACACATTTTAGACGCTAACCCCTTTTTTTCTCAGTTACCCACACGCTCGCTCCCGGCCGCCACAGCCTCCATCCCTCCATACCCTTCTCAGTTTATTGTTCTTAAACCCTTTTCGTACCCATTTTTCTCTTGATTTCCTGTATCTTTTCACCGATTTCAATCGGTGATATTCAAATACAGGTGGATTTTTGTTTTAAATCTGTCTTTATTTTGATTTTGACGTTCGTATCAACGTTCATTTTCGTGGGTTTTGCTTGATTTGGTGGGGTTTAATTGCTGAATCGTATATGGGTTTATATTGTTTCGTGTGTATATCAATCGTCTGTGTAAATTATGGAGTTATGTTCATTGAATTTGTGGCTTTTAGTGAGTTTTGTACTTTGTTCACTTTGTGAACGAATTATGGGTTCTTAGAATGGTTTTCAATCATGATTGTTGTGATTGTATGTGTTTAGGTTGATTTGAAAATTATAACTGGATACACTGATGACTGATTATGTTTTGTGTTGGGGTTTAGGTGATTGGGAAGTAGATATGGCTGGAAAATCGAGCAGGGGGCGGAATAAGAAACCCTCAAATGTCTCTGTGAATGCTGCTGGACCGGCAGTTGCAGCCAATGGTCATTCTAAAGATAACTTGAATCCTGTTGGGGAAGAAAAGGTGGATGCTAATGGGGTCTCACCTTCAGCTGAGACACAAACTCCCAAGCCGGTGGTTGAGTCTGAAAATGCAAGTTCAGATAATCAGGCTAGGCAAGGTGAAGATTCTTTAGCAATTGTGCTTTTAATTCTGTAATTATGATTTGAAACGGTTAGTGTATATGGTAGTTATTTATTTGAAACTTTGATGTTACCATAGTTGAAGAAATCAATTATTTTGCAAGGAGAACAAGAAAAAAAATGGAGTCAAGAAAAAAAGATAGCTCGAACAACCGTACGGGCATTATGCATTGCATACGGCTCTACAATAAAATTGACCCTTACCTTCCATCAAATAAAGAAAAAAATAAGATCGACCTGACCTGATCAGAAGCATATGCGCCTGGATAGGTTTAAAATAGTTTAACTAGCCCAATGCAAGCCTAATGCAACCTAAACTAGCCTTAAAGAAGCTTAAAAACATGTCTAAAAGCTCCTAATATGATATCTTTCTTCTATATGCTTCACATAAAAAGGCCCCCTAAAGAAGCCTAAAACAAGTCTAAAAACCCCTAATATGGTATTTTTATTCTATATGCTTCACAAAAAAAGCCCCCCTAAACTAAGGGGCCGTTTGGTTGTGTCTGAATGATTAAGTGCTGAATGGTTAAGATGTCTGAATGATTAAGAGGGTCTGAATGGTTAAGTGCTGAACCAGTTAAGTGCGTTTGTTTAAACATCTGAATAAAACAACAAAAAAATCCCCTCTCTCACAAAAATCCTACTTTCCCGTCGGCCACCCGACCCCATCGTCGAGCACCACCGGCGAGAACCACCGGCGAGCACCGCTGTCAAGTTGTCTACCCCTTCGGCCTTCACCACCGCGAGCACCATCACGAGGTCGCGTCCCATCTTCATCGATTTTAGGGTTTCGTTCGCGTCGGTCGCCGCCTCCGTCTCCACCTCCGTCGTCGTCCCTTGTGGTATGAACCATCGAGAGGCAGTGGTCGATTGTTCGAAGCATCGCCGATGGTGATGGCTGGATCGAAGGAGTCGTCGATGGTGAAGCTGCAATGGTGGCGCGATGGTGGTGGTGGAGCTGCAGTGGTGGCACGATGGTGGTGGTGGAGCTGCAGTGGTGGTGTGATGGTGGTGGCTGGATCGGAGGAGTCATCGATGGTGGTGGCTGGATCCATGTTCGAACGACTCAGACGTGTGGTGGCTGGATCTCTCCTCCATTCACCATTCAGATCCATTCAGACTTGGTCTGAAGTCTGAATGATTCAGACCCTCATTCAGACATTGGAACCCATTCAGATGTGTGATTTTTCCTCGAAACAAACGGTCTGAATCTGAATGATTCAGATTCAGACCCATTCAGACCCATTCAGATCCAAACAAACAGCCCCTAAGCCTTAAAGAAGCCTAAAACATGTCTAAAAACCCCTAATATGGTATTTTTCCTCTATACGCTTCGCATAAAAAAAAACCCTCATGTTTTGAACGCCTTGCTCCTAGGTTCCGGGCAAGGCCTATGTTCGCAGAAAACAATGGATGTTACAAATAATAGTGTGTATACTGTATGGATAACTTTGCTCAAAGGATAATTTTGGCGTATTTGGTTACCACAATGTGAAGGAACTAAACACATGTTTGCATGCATGTGTATGTGATTGAATGCATGTGTATCATATATGTTGTTATGCTTATCATTTCAGTAACTGACACATAAACGGTTTACACACATATAGAAGTATTAGCAGTAGTGGTAAGAATAAACAAACGCACACTGCATGATTGTGGAAAAAAAACAATAAGTTTATTTTTGCATGCATGACGTGTTTTTTGTATTTTTTGTTTGCATCTTCAACATCTAGCACCTTAGATATGTTTACCGTTTACTATGTGTTGATGTATTTGGTTTAATTTAGTAGATGTTGTACACCTCTTTTGACGGTTAGAGGATCTTTTGTAACATGTAAATATCATAATGTACTACCCTGAGATTGGATTTTTTGTTTATTTTTTGTACAGGTGATATTCATCTTTTTCCTGTTCCCGTCAAAACACAATTTGGTGAAAAGCTAGAGTTGCAAGTATGGTATCTTTAATTTTGATTTGATTCAAAACTCATTAGTATGATTTGCATTCTTTTTATGAATTAAATTCATCGAGTGTGCAGTTAAGTCCCAGTGATTCTATTATGGATGTGAGGCAATTTCTTCTTGATGCTCCTGAAACGTGCTTTTTTACTTGTTACGACTTATTATTGCACACCAAGGATGGGTCCACTCATCATTTAGAAGATTATCATGAAATTTCTGAGGTTGCTGACATAACCTCTGGAGACTGTTCCTTAGAGATGATTTCAGGTATACTACACTTGTTTACTTCCCTTGAAGAGCAATTAGTCTATATTATTTTTATATTTTCTGACTTAATAAATTAAAATATTGCAGCACTTTATGATGATAGATCTATCAGAGCCCACGTCCATCGAACACGAGAATTGCTTTCTCTTTCAACGTTGCACTCCTCGTTATCAACGTCACTTGCGTTGCAACATGAAACAGGGCAGAATGCAACGGCAAATTCAGGAGGTTTATTGCCTTTTATTAATTTATTATAAGTTGTTCAGTGGTTGATTGTTTTGAAACCTTAAACAGATCATCCCAAAAAAACCGAGGTCTTGGAGCTTGAGAATTTAGGGTTCATGGAGGATGTTTCTGGTTCGCTTTCAAATTTGTTGTCATCTCCTTCCAAAGAAATCAAATGTGTAGAGAGTATTGTCTTTTCATCATTTAACCCTCCTCCAAGCTATAGAAGGTTTGCTGCCCTGTCTTTTCATAAAATTTTGATGATCTCTTTTTCAATTATATACATATTTTTTTATTTATTTTTTAATTATTATGCTCAGGCTTGTTGGGGACCTAATTTATCTGGATGTGGTGACACTGGAAGGGAGCAAATATTGTATAACTGGAACCACGACAACGTTTTATGTTAATTCAAGTTCCGGAAATACCCTTGACCCAAAACCGACTAAGGCTGCTTCTGAAGCAACCACCCTTATTGGGCTCTTGCAAAAGATCAGCTCCAAATTTAAAAAAGGTGAATACTCTTATTGGCCTTACAGCACTTCATACTTTTTAAAATCGTTCTTTCATATCAGAAATGACTTAATTTTATGATATTTTTCATATTTGTTGTGACTTTCTTTAGCTTTTCGTGAAATGCTGGAACGCAAGGCTTCTGCCCATCCATTTGAAAACATTCAGTCATTGTTGCCTCCAAATTCGTGGCTTGGATTGCATCCTGTTCCTGGTAATTTACTTGTATTTTACAGTTCTTCTTTAGTTGTATTTCTTGCTATTGCTATTAATTCTTTCTTGATTGAATTTAGATCATAGACGTGATGCAGCAAGAGCAGAAAATTCGCTTACTCTATCTTTTGGGAGTGAATTAATCGGTATGCAAAGAGACTGGAATGAGGAACTACAATCTTGTAGAGAGTTTCCTCATACAAGCCCTCAAGAAAGGTGTATAGTTTTTTCGTTTGTTACTTTATAGACGCTGCTAAATGGGCGTGTTTGGCAGCTAGTCGAAATGGGTTGTGTTGGGTTGACCCTAAACCCATAAATTTGAATCTTTATAAATAGTTATGTGATAAGGTTTGAACACAATGCAATAGAACAATCAAAATGGAAGAAGACTGAGAACGATGATATTAATAAAGATCAAAATTACATCAAAAGGAAAATCAACAATCCAGGGCTAAACCCTTCTCACTACCGTAAGCAGGAGCCAATACAATCAATAATTTTCTTCCTACCAAACTCATAAGTTTAACCTCTATTTATAACCCACTGACAAACACACTAGATATTAATATTACCAAACTACCCTTATCTAGAACCTATAATTACTACCAACTATTACTAACATATTAATATAGCTATAATCTCTATCATTATGTTTCTATAATCACAAAAATTTGCATAATTTCATTAACATGCTTTAAAAAAAAAAATACTTTTGACAACTCTTGACCCATTCCCTTTATGTTATTTACAAAATTTTATTTTAGGACAGCATATATTTTCATTGTTTTTTGGTTTGCTGTAGTATCGTTTCTTATTCAGAGTTCTTTGTATATAGGATTTTGAGAGATAGAGCTCTGTACAAGGTATCTTCCGATTTTGTTGATGCTGCGATAAATGGCGCTATTGGTGTCATTAGCAGATGCATCCCGCCAATTAATCCAACTGATCCAGAATGCTTTCACATGTAAGTAGGATGAAAATTGAATTTATATACTCAATACATCATAATCGCTTTCAAAACACTAGTCCAAACATGCTTAATAACTTTTTATGTCTAATCAATTGCTATCATTTTTCTCTGGTTGTAGGTATGTTCACAACAACATATTCTTCAGTTTTGCTGTTGATGCAGATCTCGAGCAGTTGTCCAGAAAGCAGTCATTGGATTCAAATTTAAGTTCTTCTGATAAAACGTTGACCAAATCATCTAAAGTCAATGGGGAGAAATCTAGTGCTGCAACTGTAGAGAATCATAACCTCAATGGTGAGGCTGAATCTGTTTCTGATGCACCTTCAGAGGCACAGCTGGCAGAGAGTGAACAAGCCACGTATGCATCTTCCAACAACGACCTGAAAGGCACAAAAGCTTACCAAGAGGCTGATGTTCCTGGATTATATAATCTTGCTATGGCCATTGTTGACTATAGAGGTCATAGAGTAGTAGCACAGGTATGCATTTCTTCTGCTGTTTTTACGAAAGTTACAAGATAATTTCTTTTCCTTCATTTTTAACTTTTTGTATTCATATCTTTTCCAAAAGAGTGTTCTACCAGGAATTTTACAAGGCGATAAATCAGATTCACTTCTATATGGGTCTGTTGACAATGGCAAGAAGATATGCTGGAATCAAGATTTTCATTCCAAGGTAAATTATAACCATGTGTTTGTACATATATGCATATCATATAGAGTGTTACAGTACAAATCAATTTTAAACAAACAATTGTGAGAACCACATAAACATCTGTATCTTATGTTATAGTTAATAACTATAATACTCTCTTTATCTATAATTTTTGGAGTTGGGGGTCTCTCTGGAAGCTGTTCTCTTTTCTTCTGGGATAGAGGTAAGGTTTGCCTACATCCCACCCTCCCAAGAACCTACAAATAGCTTTGCTATACGTGAGATTCTATTGGGTACGGTATGTAAATAAGTAACCTCTCTCTCTCCTACTATATCAGCAAAATACTATGTACAAGTGAATAACGTGGTTGGTCGGTTAATCAGACATCATGAGCCGGAGGTCTCATTGGAAGCAGCCTCTCTATTCCTACAGGGTAGAGGTAAGGCTGTCTACATCTTATCCTCCTCAGACCCTATCTTAGCTTTGCTAATGGTGGGATATACTGAGTATGATGATGATGATGATGATGAATAATGTGGTTCTTGCAGCCTGTTTAAAGTTGATTCTGTAAATCTTCTGTTTCTGTCTTTTCACCGCCTTATTCTTTTAATATATGTAACTGACTGATAAATTTTATTTATTTCAATTTTCACTAAGTATGTGTGTTTGTTATGTTTTTTGTAACATGTGCTGAATCAAATCTAACGTTAGGTACTGGAAGCTTCAAAGCGCCTGCGGGTGAAAGAACATGTGGTTTTTGATGGATCAGGAAATGTATTTCAGATAGCTGCACCTGTTGAATGCAAAGGCATTGTTGGAAGTGATGATAGGTGAATTCTTTTGACTATAATCAGCATAATATATTTTTACCTATTTTATACTGTTTAAAATTTTGATTGAATATATTTGTGGTGTAAACTTTTTATGTACAGGCACTATCTCTTGGACCTTATGCGAGTCACTCCTCGTGATTCAAATTACACAGGAACAAATTCCAAATTTTGCATTTTGAGACCTGAATTAATTACTGCCTTTTGTCAGGTAATGAATTTGTGTATATTTTATTATAAATAACTTTATATTTTTTGGTGCACATGTGGCTAATATCTGGTCTATATGAGAAGGCTGAAACAGGGAAGAATTTAAAATCTAAACGTGAGCCGGAGGAAGCACTTAAATCTGTAGATTCTTCAAAGGATGACAATGTTGATCAAGCTGAGACTGTCACAATATCTGAAACATCTGATCCAAAACAGGTAAAGCACATTTTTAATCCGCAACTATTTAATGATATTTTTTTTAATTTATTTTTTTAATTGTTTAAACCAGCAGTGACACTTAAACTGTATTTGATGTTATGAAACAGTATATTTTGTTGCTCCTAAATATTTTTTGCAATAATTTGGAAGGCCCATAATGTTGCTTACCCTACTATTTGTTGTACAGAATGAATCAGAAGAAAAGACGGTCATTGAAGAGTCTGGTTCTAAGGCTGCTGAGGTGGCAGATAAGCCTGAGGATATACGGTTTAACCCTAATGTATTTACTGAATTTAAATTGGCTGGGAGTCCTGAGGTAATTATTTCTGTTATTGATTTTTATTTAGGTTATGCTTTACATCTAATGAGTCGAAAAAGCATAAATTGTATTTTGATACATACAATCTTTTAACGTATCGTTATTGTAATAATAATAATAATGATATTTAACAAGATAATATACATTTTCTTTTTATCAAGTCGCCTTAAAAATTTTAACAGGAGATTGCTGCTGATGAAGAAAGTGTACGGAAGGTGAGTTCGTATCTGAAAGACACCGTGCTACCAAAATTCATACAAGATCTTTGCACACTTGAAGTGTCGCCAATGGATGGTCAAACACTTACAGAAGCACTACATGCACATGGCATTAATGTCCGTTATATTGGCAAAGTAAGATATTATAACAAACTTTATTGCTATTATTTTTGTTTGCAGTATATCTATTATTATTTATTATTTTTTTTATTACAAGTTACCTGTTTTCTAACGAGTTTTTGGAATATTCTCAGGTAGCTGATGGTACAAAGCACTTGCCTCATTTGTGGGATCTTTGTTCTAATGAGATAATTGTTAGATGTGCAAAACATATCCTCAAGGTCAGCCTGGTGATCTTTGTAATTATTAGGTATTTTTGCCTCTATTTATTGATCTTGAATGCTTTTTTCCCCCTTCTTTTTTTAATACAGGAAGTCTTGAGAGATACAGCAGATCATGATATTGGGCATGCAATTGCTCATTTCTTCAATTGTCTATTTGGAGATTGCCAAACAGCATCCGGAAAAGGCGTTGGTAATAATATCACACAATCCAAAAATCAGAAAAAGGTCAACAGTTTAATCCTTCCTAGCTTTATGGAAATTCAGTTTTGCAAATAGCACTTTATTTAGTTGTTTATTTTCTACCTCATTAATCAGCTTTGCAGAGCACATTCTATTTCTAATTTAAATGGGACCCAAAATCAATGAAAAAGTTATAAAATGAAATGAAAATATTCAAGTTTTATGATCTAAATTAGCTGAAAACTTGAAATCCTAATGCTAATTTATGGAACTTTAACAAAACAGGATCTTTTGGTGGGAAAATCAACCAAGGGGCACTCAAGATCAAGGGTTGGTGGTGTTGCTACTAAAAAGCAAGCATCTTGCATGAATCTCAGTTCGGAAAGTCTATGGACTGGCATCCTAGAATTTGCCAAAGTTAAATACCAGGTAACATAAACTTTGCTTTTTTATATATGTTAATCCCTCTGTTTTAGATTGTTATTTTTATATACCAAGCTTTATATTTGCAGTTTGAGTTGCCAGAGGACGCCAGGTCACATGTGAAAAAAATTTCTGTTATTCGTAACCTTTGTTTAAAGGTAGCTACCATAACTTTCCTGTGCTGCTATTATTATTATTATTATTTTTATTATTGTTATTATTATTATTATTATTTTTATTATTATTATAATTATCATCATCATCGTCATCAAGTAATAAAAATCATGAAATTGATTTGGTAAATCATTTTTTACAGGTGGGGGTAACCATAGCTGCCAAAAAGTATGATCTTAGTGCAGGAACACCTTTCTTAACATCAGACATATTGAATCTTCAACCTGTAGTAAAACATTCGATACCCGTATGCCAAGAAGCAAAGGAGTTGGTGGAAACTGGGAAGGTCCAGTTGGCAGAGGTTTGTAAAGTTCATGATCGTAATATGGATTAATTGTCTTTATCGGTTCTTGAGGATCTAGTAAGAATATTATGTTTTGATTTGAAATGGTTTTGACAGGGAATGCTTAATGAAGCGTACAATTTATTTACGGAAGCATTTACAATACTTCAGCAAGTATGTGTTTTGATTCTTGTCTCACCATATGCACAGCTGGAATTTTTGTTTTAATTTCTTTAAATGGAATTTTTGTTTATTTAATTGTATAATACAGGTCACAGGTCCAATGCATCGTGAGGTTGCTAATTGCTGCCGGTATGTTGATTCTGTACTTAAATATTAAGAAATACGGATCAAAATGGCAATTTATTATCATAGTTGTCAAAGGCGCAAGTCACACTCAAGACGCAAAGGGTGAGCCTTTGACCTAGGCGCAAGGTGTTTAAAAAGCAAGGGCCCAATATAAGCAAGGCACATAACATAAACAACAAACAAACAAACATACCCAATGAAATCCCACTTTTAAGTAGGGTCTGGGGGGAGAGATGAACACAAACCTTACCCTTACCTAGAGTGGGTAGAGAGGCTGCTTTCGAAGAGACCCCCGGCTCAAAATTATTATTATTATTATTATTATTATCATTATCATTATTATTATTTTACATCAAACACAAACACAAAGGAGGAATATAATACAAACAGGTACACATATCCACATATAAACAAAGCATGTATAGTAGTAGAGCAACAAACCAAAAGGCACATAACATAGATATAGTATTTTTAGGGTTTTAAGCATGTTTTAGGCTTGTTTAGGACGTTATAGGCTGGTTGTAGGCTGTTTTTTGAAGTTTCATCCTAGTTTTAGGTTTTCTTTGTGCCTCGCCTTGCCTGAGAGCCTAGGCGCGCACCCAAAGGGCTTTTGACAACATAGTTTACTATTATGTTGGTCGATTTTTGGTAACTAGTCAAATGGGTAAAATAATGAATTCTAAGCTAACCGTTTGAAAGCCACCTTATGCACATAGCCTCCTAAAATGCTGTATTCAGAAACTTAGAAGAATGTTTGTTAAAGTATAGTTTTGGTAATCTTTTTATACGTATTAATGTTTATATATTGTTTCGACTAAAAAATTATTTTGTTGGTCAACATGAACAAGTTTATATTAACACATTTAGTTTTCAAAATAGTTTTTGTTTTGTTGATGAGGTAATTAATGAAAGGTTTACCCTTTTTTTGTCAATAGCTACCTTGCCATGGTTCTTTATCATGCTGGAGACATGGCTGCAGCCATTATGCAACAACACAAAGAACTTATAATAAATGAACGGTGCCTTGGTCTCGACCACCCCGACACAGCTCACAGGTGCGGGTTTAACCTTTTTATATTAAATTTTAAACTCGTCACTTCTTTATTACAAAGGCATGTGCAATCTTTTACAGCTATGGAAACATGGCCCTATTTTATCATGGGCTCAACCAATCAGAGCTAGCATTAAGACACATGTCCCGGGCTCTGCTCCTATTGAGCTTATCCTCGGGCCCAGATCATCCCGATGTTGCTGCAACTTATATAAATGTTGCGATGATGTATCAAGATATTGGAAAAATGAACACGGCTCTTCGGTATTTACAAGAAGCGTTAAAAAAGAATGAAAGGCTTTTGGGTGAAGAACATATTCAGACTGCTGTCTGCTATCATGCACTAGCTATAGCATTTAACTGTGTTGGTGCTTACAAGCTCTCTCATCAGGCATGCGCTTTAAATCAGTTTACAAAAATTTTTATATAATTATTATATTGTTAATTGTAAATAATTTGTTGTTTAACAGCATGAAAAAAAGACATATGACATACTTGTGAAGCAACTTGGAGAGGATGACTCGAGGACTCGGGACTCCGAGAATTGGATGAAAACTTTTAAAGTGCGGGAAGCGCAGGTAAAAGTTTGTTTCTGGCATTTTTTTTCAAGTCAAGTCACTTTCTTACAACTCAAGTTTCAAATATAATGTTTAAAAACTTTTAGAATTGAATGATTAAATTGGAACATATATAAAACTTGGTTATTATTGTGAGTTTATTAATTTCCAAATTTAAACTAAGTAGTAACTTTGAAGAAAATAACAAACAAATATACCCTGTAAAGTCATAATAATCAGTAGGGTCTAGGGAGGGTGATATGATAACAAACGCCACCCTATTCTAATGAAATAAAAAGGTTGCTTCAAATATGCACATTACTTCTGTTTATGTATTTATTTATTATTATTATTATTATTATTTATTATATATCTCTATATATATATATACTAGAGGTAGGTTCAAATACAAAATGAGATTTATGTAAAAATGGTAGGAACTAACCATGTGTTGACACGTGTATAAATAATTAATTATAAATTTATAATTAAAGGGTAATTTAGTCAAGTTAAGTAATAAATGCAGATATTATAATCCTTAAATTAATGAAAAATTTTTATTCAGTTAAATAAGATTATATTATTCCAAAAATTCATTGATTGACTGTCGATTATCAAGTTTTACCGCAAACAATCAAGCAAATGTTCATAAATCGGTATTGAGTTCCACGATTCAATCATAAATTGAATGGATGATTTCGAACAAACACGGGATACGAATGGAGATCACGAAAATAGTGGTATTGGTATTTGTTCATATTTGATTCAATTTTTAATCTTAATTACTGTTTGTAGAATGAATATTTATAAATCGTTTCTAAGTATTTCGATTCAAAACAATTTGTTAACAGGTTTATGGTTATGTATATGTGTTGATATATGTTAACATGTGCTAATAACACATGTTAACACATAGCAAAATAAACAAAAAAGATTGCTAACATGTATATAATTATGTATATGTGCTTATATATGCTAACATTTACTAATAACACATTTTAGAAAATAGCAAAACGGACAAAAAAGTTTATTAACAGATATATGATTATGTGTATGTGCTGATATATGCTAATATGTGCTAATAGCACATATCAAAATAGAAAGCCAACTTATTCCTGGATATTCGTAACTGATTATCTCTGATTTATATGAAGAGTGATGTCAGCAAATTAGATTAATGGAAATTCCTTTTATACCCTTATTTCCATTTTAAACAACAAATTAATTACTATCATGCCATTGATTCATTTATAACCATTGATGATAACACATTAATGGTCCAGATCATTTCTCATTTTTTTACAAAACTATCATTTTGTACAATAACCCTACTCATATATACTATACAATAATGTTACACATGTATAACAACACATACATCAAAAGAAAACAAAAAGAATACAAAATAGAAAACAAGATAAGTAAAAGCAAGAGATCACATGTCTAATTACATCACGCAATCAGAGCAACTTGAATAATAATCAATTTATTGAGTCACTAGTTTTAAAAAGCTTTTAAATTTATAAAAGAGTTTTACAACAGTGGAGGAATGGTTTTCATAGTTAGAAAAAAAGAAGAGTGGCTTCATTGGAACAATATTGAAACTTGTGTTATATTCTTTATTTTATGTTTTTTTTAACAAAGTAGTTTTTTTTTTAATTTTTTTTATATTTTTGTTTTGTGATAACAGATGAACGCACAAAAACAGAAAGGACAAGCGGTAAATGCAGTTTCTGCTCAAGCAGCAATTGATCTTTTAAAGGTATGCTGACATTTGAGATGCGTTAATTTGAGGTTAAGTTTTAGAACAAAAACTTACTATTAGCAAAGCTTAAGGTAGGGTTTGAGAAGAGTAAGATGTAAACAGTCTTACCTCTACCCCATAGGAATAGAGAGGGCTTCTAACGAGACCCCAGGCTCATGATGTCTGATTAACCGACCAACCCAACGCTTTTAACATTATTTTCACAAAAATTAGGTAAAATATAGTTAAATTAGCGTAATTTTACTTTTACCCTCAAGGGCGGACACATAAATACATTATATGCGCTAACACAAACGAGACATGTATGTTAGATGCTTGAGATGCATTAATTTGAAGTGAAGTTTTAGAACAAAAATTCATGGTGGTGTTTGCACAGGCTCATCCTGATTTGATACAAGCGTTCCAGGCGGCATCTGGCAGTGGAGCTTCAGGAAGTGGTGGTGAAAACTTTGCTCGTGGTGGCAGGGGTGTTGATGAGAGATCCGCCCGTGCTGTGGCAGAGGCGAGGAAGAAAGCCGCCGCCAGGGGTCTGTTAATCCGACCGCATGGCGTTCCTGTTCAGGCTATGCCCCCACTCACCCAACTTCTCAACATAATAAACTCCGGCATGACACCAGAAAACCTCACCACTGATGCAGCTGAGGAGGCAGCCAAAGCAGAACCACAAGGTCAAGCACCGGTTGGATTAGGCGCAGGGTTAGCCTCCTTGGACTCGAAGAAACAGAACCACAACCAGAACCAGAACCAGAACCAGAACGAGAACGTGAAGTAAGTTGGGTTTTAGATTTTGTTAAGGTTAGTGAGTGACCTGGGGTTTTTGTTCCTGGGACAGTATGAGTTGATTGATTTGGTGATGATGTTGGGATTTGAGAGAACTTCATTCTTTTTCTAATAATTATGGGCATAAAACTACTGTGGTTCGCGGGGACTAATGTTTACAGAAATGCCATCTTTACTTGTAATTTTGTTGCATGTAACAAAAGTTCTTTGATCCAACAAATTTTTTTTTTTTTTTTTAACAAGCAATTAAATGTATGTTTTAGTGAAGAAAATCGTGCTCAAAACAGGGTTTTTTTTTAACAAGCAATTAAATGTAAAGCTGAGAATCTTGTGTTGAAAGCATTGATGTTTTATCCTCTTAAAGTTTCATTTTAAGCACTTTGTAATGTTACTCTCAGAAGAAAAATTGCATATAAATATAAATAAATTAATAAAATAAAAGGAAAAAAAACCCAACACAGGATGGATCCTATCTTTGTTGAATAATTAATCACAATAAATGAACACGTGGTTGATGTTGGCTTTCGCATATTGAAATATCTATAAATTGGCATAGTAGATGACTCTCCCGGTGACTAATTACAAGAATGAGGTGATACATTCTATAATTCTTACTGCATGTTGGTGTTTAATGGGAAAATACCATCTCTGCAATGGGTGATAGAAGAGGTTAAAAGAACTGGCTTTTTGTGGTACAAAACTTGGGCAAAAAAGGAGAGTCTGGGTTGGGATGAGTGGAAAATGTTTTGTGTTGATTAAATTTTATGTTATGCAATGGTTTTCATGCTAGTATCTTGCTAGTCATGATTTTGGTGGTTAATAAAATCTCTTGGCTGTTCAAAAAAAAAAAAAAAAGATGACTAGCCCCTTTCATGTCTTGGGAGTAGGATTGTAAACGAACCGAACGAACACGAACGAGCTTTTGTTCATGTTCGTTTGTTTAACTTTTAAGTTGTTCACGAACGATTCAAGAACACTAACCGAACGAAAATTCTTGTTCGTGTTCGTTTATTAAGGAATTTAGCTTGTTCACAAACTGTTCACAAACGCTAACGAACGCATATTATTTAAACATTTTAAACCTCAAACAATAGAGATAATCATTTATAAATATATAAATTAAGATATAGTATTAAACTAAAATTAACTTAGGTATGATGGTATTAACTAAAAACTAAAAATTAATATAAACAACACATTTTATGAATAAATATAATAAATGAACTTAACCGAACATAAACGAACGTAAACGAACATGTTATCGAATGTTCACGAACACAAATGAACGAACACGACTTTTGTTCATGTTCGTTCATTTAACTAAACGAACGGAATTTCTTGTTCGTTCGTTTATTATACGAACAAACATAAGCGAACATCCCGCCGAACGATTCACGAATGGTTTGCTGAACGTTCGGTTCGTTTACAGCCCTACTTGGAAGATAATAAACCTAATAGACAATTATGGATCTAACTTTCTTTTAAGTAATGCTTCATAACCGGACCGGACGTTAATTATACGTCTTACTGGTTTTTGGTTGGACTAGATTCAATAACCGGATAACATAATAAATAGTTAAAAAAATACCAAAAGAATAATAGAATTCTAAACATATTTAAACAAACATAATTAATAGTTTAAATAAACATGATCATGTTAAAATTCTGATTCCGATGAAGGATGCTATGTTCCGCCTACACTACCTTGCTTGGTGGTTCAAAATGGAAGTCTAAATATCTGCTTAAGTGGTCTGCTTGTACAACTCCAAAAAGATCTGTGCTGACAGACGTATTTGAAAATGTTTTTCCAGGACGTATTTGAAAATGTTTTTCCAGGCTCACATATCTAAATTTCAGCGAGATAGGGCGTGGATAGACAGAAATTCCATTCAACTCCAATCCCTTTAAGGGAACCTCGAAGGAGACGAGTGCAAACGGAATTTTAATCAAAGACGTTATGACCACTGATCATGCCAACATGACAAACACAAAAAAAAAAAAAAAAGACTTTAGTTTTAGTGATTCGTTCTTTATATTTAGTGAAAAAGAAAAAGAAAATTTAATCATATCCGACTCCTTTTATTCCTAGTTTGACCAACAGATCTGGTCCGGTTCTTAAGACATTGGTTTAAATAACTCCAATATATTATCACACTTACAAGTGTGAACAAACATCTACACTTAATAATTTGAAGCCCAACTGTGCTAGTTGCTAGACATGCACAAACTGATTAACCAATCAAAAATTAGTTTTTAATTAACCGAACCGGTAAATCGGTTGGCTTGGATGGACTGGTTTTTCCAAAAATCAGTTCAATTAAAAACCGGTTATTACAACCTATATTTTGGAACATACGAAACGAAACAAGTTAATAACTGGACCGGTTTCAAAAACATGCTTTTTCTTACTAATATAATTTTGTTAAATAAATTTTAGAAATAATGAAAAAGCAATTAAAGAAAAATATTTTATTTAATTACACAAAATTATAAATGCGAAATAAAATTAAATAAAAATCTAACATTTAATTACTCTAAATTTTAAATACAAATTTTTTAAAATAAGAATCTAACATTTAATTATTTTGTTAAATAAATTAATAAACACCAAACAAAAAAGATTAATAAAAATATTTTATTTAATTATACAAAATTATAAATATAAAACAAAAATTTTAATGTTCTATTTCATATAATTGGTTGAAAACATACATCTCTTTCGAATTGTACTTCAAGGCTATTTTTGCGCATCTATCATCCATGGCTTGCTCTTTATCAAAAAATGATAATATTATTCCTTCTTCAACTTTCACCTCATGCATCATTTCTTCCACCCCGAGCTCGCTTTTAAGATTGTCTTTGTTTTGAGTACGCTCCAATGTATCCAAATTGTAATTTATGTAAATGCACATTTCCAATGATATTGGAGTGAGTCTTGTCCTTCAAATTTGATGAAACCCTGCAACTAAGAGAAAATGCAGATTCCAAAGCTATCATTGAAGCTTGAACGTTTGGTAAATCACAGACCATGGAGGCTAAAATTAGAATTTAGGATTTCTTTTCTTTCCATTAGGACAAAATTTCAAAGTTTTCAAATTCATCTTTAATTATAACGGATATCCAATCCATTCTCAGATACCCACCAAGTTCGCTACTTGCTTTGGTACTCAAGCCCTTTTGGTAACATTTTGCCTTAAAATGTTAAAAAAATCAAAGCTAATATCTTGACTTCTACTCGAACTACAAGCCACATACATTGATTGTTGTATGTTTGCTATTGAATCATATTATAATGACCAAACATATTTTGAAAATATATGTTAAAATTAATTAATTTTTTATATTTGTAGCAAAATTTGGGTTCTAAAATTAAAAAAAAAAAACTATTTCGTCAATTAAAGTTTCAACCCCTAGATAATTAAAGTATGAATTCAATGTTGTAACACAAGTAAAGCTGTCGGATTTCTTGAAAATAATTCATAAGTTTTATTTTCATTGAAACTAATATTATGCATATATGCCTATTCCCGATTCATATTCGTTAATTTTTCAAAACATAATTTGTAATTGTTAAAGTATCATACAAGATGTGAATAAACCCACGATAATATAGTTGCTGCAATTTAAAAACATCAATTAAACTAGTTAAACATTCAACTCTGTCCCAACATCGGCTTGGAAAAGCATTAAACCAGCGCCTTTAAACTAATTTTTTTTATTAAAAACTTCCATAGTTTGTCTTTTTCGTATTGCGTTATCAAACATGCGTCATGTTGTACACCTTATAGGTACAATCTAATACAGACTTAAAAAGGTGAAATTTGTATACTTACAAAATTTTTAATAATCCGTATATCTGTTACGGCTAGTTAAAAATACATCTTTTAACATTAGTTTAATTTTTTCCTTTAGTTGGTACATTTGAGGAACCACATGACCATCTTGCACAATCAAATTAATGATATGTGCAACAACACATCTAGTATGGAAAAATTCCGCTACATGGTTGAAATTTAATTTTTAATTTTTTAATTGAGTTACTATTATTTGGAACATTATCAAAAGTTATTAAAAAAAATTTGTCTTGTAAGTTAAGTGTTTGAATTACATCATCTAACATATTAAAAATTGTCCGTCCATTTGTGGATACATAAACATTTCAAACTCAATCGTGCGTTTCATAATTTGCCTATCGTGTATTGATTTATATCCAGCAAAGTTAGCCTACTGGTTAAGGTTTGACCCTTTCTTTTTGGAGCACAGGGTTCAAGTTTTACTGGTGACACTTTAGTGGATACCAGGAGAAAGGAGGAATCTTGAGTTTAATATTGGGTTATGAACCAATGAGGGCGAGGGTTTACTGTTTCACGAGGTTCCCGCGCATCAAGGGTACATTCTCATGGTCGGCGTTCGAGGAATCGATCTTAGTTACCAACCGTCAGGATAACAGAAGGTAACACGACAGAACCCTCAACCGTTTAAAAAAATAATAATAAATCCCTATCTTTAGGATATTGTTTTCAAAGCATCTTTAAAATAATGATTGTTTACATTGTTTTAATAAGAGCAGTTTGAGACCCTTAAAATTAGATAATAACTTATACATTTCCATACGCTTCGTTGTGGATTACTTGTGTTTAGAAGCAAATTTAAAACGTGTTTCTAGCTATTTCACTATTTTTATATTTGTTTTCTTAATTGATACCTAATTTCGTTACGTTACTCTTAAGTTGCACGGATTATATTATTCTGGAAACATGGACGTATATGATAATTAAAATGATATTTTTTTTTAACAAAACAATCTTTTAATTTTTACATACTCTTTTCTTTGTTAAAGAAAATAAATATAAAATACATATTTAATTTAGAATAAGCAAGAAATGCTATCTTTTAGTTATATTTATGTGTACGAGTTTGAAAATTACCTATAAATCTTGTTGATTCTTAAATTATGATAATTTTGTGATGCAGGTGATTATCTCTCACCTTATAGAATCAACATTTAGATGATACGATCTTTTTATAAATCAAGTAGATATCATTTTCTTTAGTTATAATTTAAATGAGAGTTGATTTTATTAACATTGTGATTATTGTTCAACTAATTTTTGTAACACAAAATCTATCAAAATTTTAAATTATTTCAAACTAAATTATATTTTTGCTTATGATTGACTCTGACCTCTTCCTGTTAACCTTTACCAAATAGGCTAATTTTAGTATATACTTTTCATATTATGATGTACCTTTTGTTTTACTAATTACGAACTACTTTGATATATTTTTATTCGGATTATATCATGTGAAAACTCGATCTTATAGTAAAAACCCTTAAATTTGATCACATGGTTTAGGATTTTCTCTTTAAGATCGAGTTTCCCTAGCTTACAATCCCTATTTTTATTAAGAATTAGATATATTTACGTATAATGAATATGTTTATGTTAAATGCCTTGGTGATTCCCAAGTTCATTACCATGCGGTTTATTTCATGTTTTATTTAGTATCTTTGAAGGAAGATCTTACATGGGTAACCAAAGAGCAGGTGCATGCTTGCACTAAGTTAACTTAATTTATTCCATGTTATGTTTTAGTTGATTATGTTGGTATGTTTGCTCTATGTGTTTTTATACTTGTTTAAGTGGTGAATGTCGTAGTTTGTGTGTGCATCTGGTTTGTTGGTTTACTAGGCACTTCGTTAGTCTGCTATGTTAGTTTATTGCTCTACCACTTACCCATGCTTTCTCTACATGTGCCTATGTTTATTGTACTCTGCTATGTTGATTTATTGCTTTACTAAATGTGCCTACATGTGTCTATGTGTATCCATGCTTTGTCTACATGTGCTTTATATTCCTCCAGTGTGTTTGTTGTAAAAAAAAAGAGGAAATTTCGTGAGCCAGAGGTCTTTTTCTGAAGCAGCCTCTCTACCTTTCTTGGGGTAGGGGTAATGTTTGTTTTTATCTCTCCTCCGAGACCCTACTTATAAGTGGGATTTTACTAAGTATGTTTGTTTGTTTGTTTTTATGTTTTAGTTGATTAGTTTCATTTAAATAAGGGATTATGAGGGTTAACTCTTCCCATCGTTCTTTAATAGTAGGTTAAGGGTTTGTTGTAAACCTTAATTTCTTATTTAAGGAAGACAATTTGTTTGGTGAGATGCAGAAAACTGATTTAAGGGTACTTTCTAAATTCTTTCTAACTCTTTGCTATTTTCTTGTCCCTTGAATCCTGATCAGTCCACATGTGGTATCAAAGCGGCCATGATTTATTGGATCGAGTAAACAATTAAATTATATCTTTACAAGATATTCTAATACAAAGTCAAAGATATGCGAAATTTATATTAAAATCACTCACAAAATTTGATCAACAATTTAAGAGAAAATACGAACAAGTAAGAACACTCAATTACTTCAACCATCAAAGCATACATTTCTCAAATTGTTTAACAATATTGATTCTTTACATGGATTACAATGAGAGGTTATATACACGAAGCTACAATTGTATTCTCATATAAATAAAAGGCTGACCTTATACTAGAAACAAAAGAAAACTTATTTTCATATATTGTTGTTGCTTAACAAATCAAGTTACTATAATTACAATTAATGCAAATAACTATATTGACTTTTGTATTAAATGCATATGACAAAGAAAACCTAATTATGCTGATCTTAAATTTTTTTGAACAGCGGAAATTTTATTAATTCACCAATACCTAGGAAGATGCTAGCCAATATACATCACCAAAATACAAAGCCAGAACAGTGCTATATCACCACCTACCAAATACAAACAATATTACCAAGAAAAAGACTTCCATACCTCCCAACTCCATCCACCCTCCTTTATCTGACTGTTGATCCATATGAAACTTAATCTCTTGATCTCATCAACCAAACTGCAAATGGAAGGCTTAACCCTGTTGAAAATCACTTGATTCCTTGCTTGCCATAAGACCCAAACACCCACAAGAATGATTGCATGAATTGTTTCCTTCTTGATTTCGCCAACCGGTATGGATTCAAAAAGAAGAAAAAGCTCCCGAAGTTCCAAAGCAAAGATAGGGGGAATTTTACACCATTGTGAAATAATGAGCCAAACCTCCGAAGATACCTCACAACCTAGCAACAAATGGGCGGTAGTCTCTTCTTCAACTCCACAGAGGGGACATCATGTTATAGGGACGGAAATGTTCCTATAGATAAGCCCAGCCCTCGTAGGAATCCTATCCATTTCTGCCCTCCATGCAAACGTATTGACTTTAATAGGAACTCATTTACTCCAGTGAAATATGTACTCCGGAGTGTTTGAGTTAACATCACATATTCGTTTTTTGAGAGAGGCTACTGAAAACCTGCCATCACTTGATCCTTGCCAACTCCAGCCATCATTTTGTTCTCCCAGATTCTGCATCTTTAAAAGGTCAGTACATGCTTCCAGCTCATCCAACTCCGCTTGGTTCCTAGGGATTCTCTTCCAATTCCAATGAAACACCAGTTCACCATTTAATTGAACCATGCGATCCTTAATTTTGCACCGTTTTTGAGCTTCCAATTTAAATAGGTTAGGGAATTAAAACAAAGAGGTAATTCCCCAACCCATAAGTCCGACCAAAAACAAGATTGAAACCATTTCCCAAAATGCGTTTGAACAACAGTTATATTCTTCCATACACCTATGAAATTTTGTTTAGTAGGCACTATCTCGCCCATAGGATGAATACAGTGAATTCCGGTGATAACCCGAACCCATAGGCTATCTGGTTCAAGTCTAAACCTCCACCACCATTTAGATAACAAGCAAAGATTAATATCCCTAAGAGAACCAAGTCCCAAACCCCCCATACTCTTTTGTGATGTGACTTTATCCCATGCGACCCAATGTATTTTCTTGTTCTCCTCGCAACCCCCCAGAAGAATTGCTTCCTTATTTTTTCTAATGCTTCAATTACTTTAATTGGAGCTTTATACACAGAAAAAAAATATGATGGGAGACTATTTAGGACTGATCTGATCAACATAATTCGTCCACCAAATGACAAATGCTTTGCTTTCCAGAGTGACAACCTTTTTTCAAAAACCTCCTTAACAGGTTTCCAATGTAGTTCATGATTCATATTTGAGCCCAAGGCAAGCCCAAATAATAGAATGACAAAATTCCCACTTTGCACTGTAACCAGTTTGCTGCCTCCTCAATTCTCCTTTCCTCCACATTGATTCCAAATACATTGCACTTACTTAAGTTGACCTTTAACCCGGACACCATATGAAAAATTCATAGCATTCTTTTCAGATTTTTGATATTACTATGAGACCACTCCCCCATGATCAAAGCATCATCCGCGAATAACAAATGAGATAAACAAGGGCCGTTATTTGGGAGTTTTATCCCCCTAAAAATTTCCTCATCACACGCTTTATTAAACATACAGCTAAAAGCTTCCACTAAAATAATGAAAAGAAAAGGAGATATCGGGTCACCTTGTCGTAGCCCCCTTGAACATGAAAATTCTGCCGTTGGTGAGCCATTAACCAATACCGAAGCTCTAGATGATTTGAGAACACCCCTGATCTACATCCTCCACCTTTGGGAAAATCCCATTTGGTTTAGGATGGAATCTAAAAAATCCCATGAGATAGAGTCGAATGCTTTATATAAATCAATTTTAAACAAAAGAACATTCTTCTTCATCTTCTTAAGCCAAGATATAACTTCATTAACGATTAGTACCCCATCCGTTATATTTCTCCCAGATACAAATGCCGTCTGAGAATCAGAGATACCAGAATGAATAACTCTCTTAATTCTAAAGGCAAGAACTTTGGATATTACTTTACTGATAACACCAATCAAACTAATTGGCCTGAAATCCGAAACAATCACATGATTGGATCTTTTAGGCACAAGAGAAATGAACGAAGACCCACATCCCCTTGAAATTTGACCATCTTCGTAGAAGGATATAAGTATTTTGAAGAAATCCTCTTCAAGTAGGTTCCAAAATTTCTTGATAAAAGAGAACGTAAACCCATCCGGACCCGGAGCCTTCTCTCCCCCACATTCCCATACTGCCTCCTTGATTTATTTTTTTGTAAAAGGCAGTTCAAGATCCCTTGACTCCCCTTCGGATGAAACTTTAGATAATGGGCAGTTGAAAGTAGGCCTAACCCCTACAGGTTCTTCAAATTTAGCACTGAAGTACGACCAAATTTCATCGTTTATTCTAGATGGTTGATTTATCCATTCCCCTTCAATAAGAAGCCCATTTAGTCTGTTGTTCTTCAGATTTGAATTTATAATACCATGGAAAAAAGAGGATTTTCATCACCAAATTTAGCCCACTTTACTCTCGCTTTCTGCTTTAAATCCTCCTTTTGGAGAGATTCAATATAGGATAAATCAATCTTTGAGGCCGCCCAGTCATCCAATTCATCCGCAGATAATGACCGAGTGGAAGCTTCTTTATCATAATGTTCCAACACCACTTTTAGCGCCTTTTGATCAGCTTCATGTTTCAGCTTTTGATCTCTAATCCAAACCTTCAGTGACTCCTTTAACATCTTTAGTTTTGAGGCTAACACTTTGTCTGGTTTGTTGCCCAGTCCACCTTTACTAAGTGAAGATACAATAACATCTTCAATACCTTTGAACTTAAACCAAGAGGAAAAGAATTTGAATGGGATTGGCCCAAAATCAAGATTTGAAGTGGTTAAAATGATGGGACAGTGGTCAGATAAGTACCTGGGCAAAACCCTAGCTCACGCATTAGGCCACTTATTCACGAACTCATCACATATAAGGAAACGATCCAGTTTAGTATAAGAAGATCCAAAACTCCTCATATAGGTGAAAGGATGCCCATACATATTATATTCCACAAGTTGCGCATTGAAAATGAATTGATTAAAAAGGTTTGCCCCAAGCATGTTAAACTCCGAATTTAGCCTTTCAGCAGAGTTTCTGACTTCACTAAAATCGCCAACAAAAACCCATACGCCATTCCCCTCGTTTCTTAATTTTTCCAAATCAGCCCAAAATAATCTCTTTTCACTTGGTGTATGCGGCCCATATACACTAACGATGTTGATCTGATCCTGGAACCTCACTAGATTCCCACTGATTAACAAAAAGTTTTTGTTGGCAATGACATTAGCTTTCTGAAAAATTCCTGGATCCCAAATACTTAGTAATCCACCTGATCTACCATTTGCCCCTACTCCTTCGTAATCAAAATTGGACTTCCCCCATAAGAGACCAACTTTAATTTTTGGAACTTCAGAAGTATGAGTTTCTTGCAAGCAGATAAAATGAACTTTTTGTTCTCTACGAATTGTTCTGATCCAAGACACTTTATTTTCATCTCCCACACCCCTAATGTTAACTGATAAAATATTCATTGAAAAACATTTGCATGACCTTCCCCAAGGATTGCAACTTTTACAGCCTCTTGTTTATCTGCCAAATCAATTCCCACCTTACCCGCTATCTCAATTGTAGCTTCAATATCCTTTTGCAGAACCGCCTGAGTTGTTGGCAGCCGGAATTCCCTATCCTCCAACTGCATGTCAAGAGCATCAATCTGTTGTGGAGTCTGAATCATCGGCAAGCTTCTAACAGAAACAGCATCGTCCACCATCCTCTCAGCGGATGTAAAATCCACCATGGAATCAGGGACATGAGATGTAGAAACTTCGTGAGAAATCGTCACTCCCTGATCCGAAATATACGGCCGATAATTCAGATCCAGACTAAAAATCCAATCATTAGAGGGAATAGGATCTGGGCCAACTGGGCTAACTTCACTTCTGGCTCTTTTCCTGGCCCGTGATAAACCAGGAGAATCTTCTTGGGCTATAGCCGGCCCAATATTTAATCCAGGACTCCTTTGCGGCTTCTTTCTCATGCGCCACCTTTTTGAAACGGATTGTTGATTTCCCAATACAAAAACATTATCATTTGAGGTGGAGTTCCCATGCAACCCCTGCACCTCCCTATCCACCATCATCTCGGTCTTAGAGTTTGGACCCACCACCTCTTCGGCTCCATCATCTCCAGTTGTTTTGTCACTGGAGGAATCACCTGCAACAAAGTCCGGGACCCACTGCCGGAAGTCCTCAATAATCCAACACACGAAGGATTTGTCTTTCCATCTTAATGTAACTTTTTCCTGGACTGGCTTACCATCCGATACAAGTACCGCCATGCAATCCTGGGAAAGATCACCGTCACAAAATGAAGCAGCTGACTTCATAAGCAACTTCGCGACTCTTTCTCCGATCAGATTAATGACTTTAGGATCCCATAATTGGGGAGGGACCCCCCATTACTTTTATCCAGGCTATCCTCTCATAGGGAATGGAGTTTCCTTCCTATGCATGCAGTTTTGAAAACCATTCTTCCCATAGACCTAGTTCACTTATGACATCAGCATCATCTTTTTCAGACTTGAAGGAGATCATAACATACAATCCACCCACATATCTAATATATGTGACTCCCTTCCGTTTAGACACCCACTCCCCCAGATTGCATAGTGTCTGCAAATTTTTTGCTCTACCCATAAGTACACCATTACCCCACAAAACACAAGTTTGTGGTTTATACTCATGCAACAAAATTTCATGACCACCACTTTGATCCAGCCTGTTAAGAACCGCATCTTTAAAAGATTTCCCATTGTTGTGGAGCACATCTGCCCAAGGTTGATGAGCCTCTTGCAATCTAGAAAGAGGGGCCTGAGGGCTTTTGAATTGGCGATGATCCTTGCTCCCACCATTTCTATCATACCTAGCAAGGTTAACAACCACCTTAAGATTACCAATAACAACATGCTTTAACTTTTCCTCCATATGTATGGTGTCCTTCATAGGAGGGAATCTGACGAATCCAAAAACTCCCCTCATCCTGTCTTTCTTAATCGCCACATAAGCATCCAGGACTTTACCATATTCATTAAACACCGTTCGCAAATTTTCAGCAGAACATCCCACCGGAAGATTGGAGACAAAGAAGGTAGTGTTAGGATATGAGAAAGACTTCCTGATTACCTTTCTGGGACCCTGATTACCACATGCACTTCTCCGTTGCACTTTTTGCCATCCCTGTCTTCATCGTCTCTCTCCATTTTCCCTTATTTTATGGTAGACACATTTAAATCATTCATATTCCCTATGCTGATCTTAAATGCATGAGGAGATCTTCTACAATCACTATTACGCTAGAATTGTAAGTTGTTTTTCTGACCAATACCAAACGTCTTCTTATTCTGTTAAGTCTTTCTTAGTCAGCTCTTGTCACACCCCCCAAATTCCCACTCGCGGTGTCAGTCCACGAGGGTGTGACGTGGCCAGGATCATAGCTCAAGGTCATATAAAACGACTCTATATGAGTTACACAATCACACAGATTTGTAAAATAATGCAAGTTTCAATCATGATTAATGTTGTTTAAGTAAAATGTTTAAGACACTACATGATTAATGTTGTTTTAAAAAAGCATAATTCAAACATAAGCCTAGGACACGAGTCTATATGCCAGCCAGACTCCTTAGTGCTTCCTTGTGCGCATCCTAGCTTGGGTTCCATCAGTTACCTGAGAATACATGCGAAAAGTGTCAACTAAAAAGTTGGTGAGTTCACAGGTTTAGACAGACTGAAATAGTAAACAGACATATACTGGGTATGTTAAGTTTAGTTGTTGGATACCACGATCCGTGGAGTGTGTCAGTTCATCTTACCGAAACTCGACTGTTTCCGTTTGCCTCCGCGGGTCATCGCTGAACCCGACATCAACATCGAAATTACACTCGTTATGACCTCCAGTCAACATTGGTGCCGAGTGGGGTTAGTCAAACCCAGTAGTACTACGTAATAACGACTCGTTTGTTACAACTAACGGTAAGGATAAGTGAGGACTTTAAGCGATAATAGTTACACTCGAAAATGGTTTACAACATACCAGTCATATATCTAATACAGTTGCAATGTAATTCTCACCCCATAAGTTTAGTAAAAACAATGAAGTGTAAAAGTGGGGCTGTAAACTCACCTGAGTTTGAGTAGTGTGTTTCTTACATAAATCATGTAGCTCGCCGGCTAGCAGTCACCTATATCACATAGGTGTTGTAAGTTTGTGTTACATACACGTGGGTCTCACAGGACCGTGTTAGTGCTTAACAACTCTAAGTTGTCGTGTGGGTCGTGTTGACCGTGTTTGACCTATCGACCCATTAGTGACGGTTTTGGATCAAGTGCTCGTGTAACGTGCGATTTAGTGCAATGTGATGTGTGCGGATACCAAAGTTACTTTCGTGTAAGTCTCCATTTCAGGAAAGTTTTCAATTTACGCAAGTCATGTAAGAAATCATAATCCGATTATTCTAATATGCAAATTTATCCTAAGTGAGCATGTCATCACATAGCACATAGTGACACATAGCCGGTTAAGCACGTTTTGCTCGTAAAAGTTACTATATTTAGAAAGTTACTAGAATAAGCTTATGACATAAAGTATAGATACCAATTTCATCATAATATCATCATCTTAGTCCTAAATAGCCATTAAATCATATTCTTTACAACAAACATGTTATCCTTTATAGACTTTGCAAAATAAAGTTACTATATTTAGTAACCTATGAAAAATATCCAAAATCCATTCCTTCTACAACATCAATCCTTCAATATCATCATATTATCATCAAGAAACATGTTGGACACACAACATTATCAAACTCATCATCCTAGAACAACCTAATGTCAAAAAGTTACTATTTTTAGCAATATTCATGAATATCCTATTTCTAGCAATTCTATCCATTCAAATGCATCAATAACATCATATAATATGCTTCTAAGCATAAATTAAAGATTAAATCACATGCATGTGGTTACTAACTCATCTATTTACATACTTGCATAAATAAAGTTGCTATATATGGAAATAATGTTATAAATCATCATTTTGACCATAAAAATCACCATAGACCTTGCAAATAACCCCAACTATCATCATGAATCATCTATTCATATTCAAAATCATCAAAAATTACATGGATCTTCCATGCATGTGGTTCAAAGTACTTATTTCATGAATAAATCGACAAATCATCATTATAGGAAATCAAAATCATCAAAGGTCATCATTTAATCATTAAATCAGTAACAATATCACCCAATAATAGATCTAGAACATCAAAATTTCGTGGTTCAAGTGGTGATGGTGGTGCATGTGGCCAAAATGGCTTGCATGAGTGATTTCTAGTGATTTTAGACTAGATTGAACACAAAGACTACCTCACAAAGCTCTAGATTGTCGAGATGAGGCTTGAGCAGGTCTGGAGCAGCTCTAGAAGGGTTGAGATTCATTCCAATGCAGAGAAGAAAGATGGTAGAGTGTTCTTGGAGCTTCCACAACACTTCAATCTTCAATAATGGCCTTTAAATGATTCAAGATGGCTTCTTATTGCTGAGAAATGGTTGTAACAGAAAGCTTTCGGTCGAGATGGAGGTTTTCAGTCGAGAGGTTGAGTGAAGGAGTGATAGAAATGATTAAGTCTTGGTTAAATAAAGATTTTGCATATATAGGGTCGTCGCGTACCGCGACATCTGACAAAAACAGTCCCTAGCGTAGCGCGATGATTACTGTTCGCGAAGGCCCATTTGGTTGCCCATCGCGTACCGCGATGGGTCTCGGTGGAGCCCAATAAGCCCAATTTCATAGTTTGAATCGATTTTCGCAAATTTCTTGACTACGGTAATCGTTTCTCGACATGTGAGCATTGTTCTAACTGATTTGGGTTTTCTGGAACCTTTGTGCAGTGAAAGTGTTCTGTGGTTTGATCCGTTCACCAACGTTCGTTATTCAAGACACGTGCGAGTGTTGTGCGATAATTTCTCGAATTATCGGTATGTTCGGACTATTGTGCCACGTGTCACACTAATTAATCATAATTCTAGTGCCATGTATGCAAATATAATACACATTATTATTAAAATAAAATAAATGCTGACCTGGAAAATACGAGGTGTCACAGCTCTGCAACAATCTTCAAGTAGTTCCAACATTGATAGATAATGTAGGTCAAAAGTAGCTTTTGTAGTCCGAAGTTGTTGTACATCTGAAGTTGTTGTACATCCGAAGCTGTAATTTCCTTAGAAACCCTATCTTCAGTCTCCTGTTGAAAAGAATTTGCTTATGATAGAGAGTAATGTTTGAGGGTCATTTGTCTTCTGATGCTTTGGTGTCCTTGGAAGCTTTGTCTTCTGTCTGGTTGTCTTTCGATGCTTTGGTGTCTTTGGAATCTTTGTCTTTTTTTGGTCATCGGAAAGACATAATTATTTTTAGAAGCTTTCAATTTACCAAAGGTTAATTGTTCTTTCTGAGGACTAAAACGTTTCGAAAGATAATTCCAACCTTATGATGCTTCTTTGGAATGTGATGAGAGTTGGGCTTTGTTGGGAGTGATGTTGCACTTGAGTTATCATTTTAGTAACCATCAGACTTAATTGCTCTATACTTGTAGCAAAATGTTTTTAAACAAAGAGACAAAGTTGATTACAATGAAAAATTTTCTATTGCATTAAAACATAAATCAATAAGAATCATAGTTCGACTGCTTATAGAAACTATGACTTAGAACATTTGGATGTAAAACAACTTTCTTTCATGGTTTTCTAGATGAAGGAATATTCGGGAATCAATGTAAGGGTTTTGAAACTATGGGGCAAGAAGGAAAGATATGTCTTTTGTTAAGATCTATTTATGAAGACAAAGTGTCGTATGGTTTCAAAAGGACAACTATAAAAAAAGGGAGGTCATATATCTTTTTTTGTATGTAGATAATATGTTTGATGGCTTGAAAGACTAAGGAAATTATTTAGTTTACAAAAGGAATTTTTATGCAAGAATTTGATTCGAAAGAACTTGGTGAAGATAAAAAGATTTTAAGAATGATGATCAACAGAGATAGAGGGAAAATTTGTCTTTATTTGACTCAGTGATCTTATGTTGTTAAATATTGGCTCCACATTTCAAACTTTTTATCAAAGATTCGCTGATTTGGATTTTAAGATCGAGTGTGTGTATTTGAATTGATTACCACTTTTAAAAGGTTTAATTACAATAATCATGGATTGAGGATCGTTTGGGTTCTTGCATATATAATCCTCATACCTTCTAATTTTCCCCCCTTTTGTTTTAAGGTTTACCCTCACATACAAATTGCATGGTTGAGCAACTTTAGTCCTTAATTATTTCCATTTTATCATTTTGTGATAAAAACAATTATTAGTGATTGTGTAAATCTAATAATAATTTTTTTTATAAAACTTTATGGTTTAAAATTCCAATTATTATTTTTAACATATGTATATTTTTTCCGATTAGAAGCCTTAGTATTAAAATGTTTTATTTTATTAAAGTTTACTTTGTTTATCTTTAATTATTTTAAGATTATACACACAAGTTTATGTATACTCTATGAATAACTCGTTTCAAGAATCCCATAACTTTCATTAATTCAAAATTTGAGACTATTACAATTTAAAACAAAAACCTGGAGGATTACGTTGTAAGCCTATTGCAACTCTCATTAAACAAGACTTATTCTGAATAAAACAGAAATAAAAATGACTTGTTTGATATCATTGATTTTTAAAAACTTTTGAGAAATCTAAAATATCTTTTCTTTTTCTTTTTTCTTTTTAACTTTTCTATCTATATATATATAGGAAATGGATCATATAATAACCCTCATTAATTGAGGTAACCTATTAACCCTGGCAAAAAACGCTCAAATCGCAAAAATTTTTTTTTCATGGTTTTTTTATGCAAAAATAGGGGGGGGGGCTCCTTTTTTAATCGTTCGCTAATTCACAAGCGTTAAAAAGTTAAACGAAATGTAAGTTTGCGTTACACTGCGACACTTAAATAAATGTTCGCAGTGTAACGCAAACTTACTGTAACAACCGAATAATTAGCACATTTGATCGTGTATAAAATCTACGTTGAATTGACAATGGTAATTACTACAGATTGATAGTACACGAGAAATGATGAACGTAGGCGAAAACTGTGCGCGAAACGGAGTGACGGATTGTCCGGAATCGCGAAACGAAGAAAATTTTCAAAGTATTGAACTTCTGGACTCGTCGCGGTACGCGACGGAGATTTGAGGATCCTTCGCGGTACGCGACGGACCTAAAATATCTAAAATCCTCCGGATTTCTTCGCGGTACGCGAAGCTCTTTTTGGCCCCTCGTCGCGGTACGCGACGGGTGAGGCGGTGGAGAAAGATGAATACTTCATCAGTTTTACGCAGAAAGTAAAAAAATTTATATCAACTCGAACATACTTGCTCAAGAACACCACCAGACGAATTTTTCAGCATCAAATCACCATTTTGAAGCTGCCAGAGTCCACGGATCGCGCTAGGGAACGTGTTTACAAGTCCTGATCGTCGTTTTAGCCGCAGAAATCCGTCAGGTTAGGTAATGATTCGTTCTAACCTTCTAGTTTGATTTTGATTGACTAGATCTTGATTTTGAACGTAATGGCATAGTTAGGATTGTTGATTATTGCCTAGATGATGGCTAGGATTGATTAGAAATGAAGAACACGATGTTCTAACGGTCAAATCCTTGTTTTGACCCGTTGTAATGCCCGGTTTGCATGAAATCACAACTATGATTATAATGGTTTAATCCATTTGATTATGACAATGTAGGTGATTAGCTTGGTTAATCTTTGAAATGCAAAGGTTAAATCTAAGTATTTCAAGCTAATCACAATCATTAACATACTCATTGGAACGATTATCTGATGTTTGTGATGACTGTCAGATTAGTATGTTAAACATGGTTATTAAACCTATTCTAAGACTACATTGTGATATTTCATGATATTTGGGCAATCAATGATAAGGATTGATCATTTCTAAGCCATTAATCTGTTTATAAACTGTTTTAGCATTATAATCAACAACATTAACTATTTGATGACTTTCAAGACAATGTCTTTGACATTGAACGTTCAGAAAGATCTAATCAGTAGGTTAAAACCTAAATAACTTATTAAGTGTAAACTAATGCAGAGTTGCATCATTAGTATCAGTTTACGAGGAATCTTGCTACTGTAAGATATCAGGTGAGTTCTATGAGCCCTGTTTAACTGTTTTAAATGCTTTGGGCTGATATGCATGTTATAAAGTTATTTTATGAAAATGACAGTATGTATGTGTAAAGTTATTGTATGAAAGTGATTTTAACCTGATTATGGTCAGGTAAAGCATGTTTTCAGGAAAAATATGTTTTCAGATAAAGAAATGTTTCAAGTCTCAACTATGGTTGAGAAGTAAATGATTTTAAGAATTTCAGCTAAGATGTAATGAATACGTTAAGTCTCAATGATGATTGAGAAATAAATGATTTTACGAATCTCAGCTGAGATGTAACGAATGTTTTTAAGTCTCCACTGCTGTTGAGAAAGAAATGATTATTTTTTTTATAAGACACTCGACTGAGGTCGAGGAGGAAATGTAAGACACTCGACTGAGGTCAAGGAGGAACATGAGACACTCGTCTGAGGTCGAGGAGGAACATAAGACACTCGGCTGAGGTCGAGGAGGAACATAAGACACTCGACCGAGGTCGAGGAGGAACTGTGGTTTTGTCAACTACGGTTGAGCAGAACTTGAGCACAGCGGTGAAAGGAGCCGCTTTTGCTTATGATGATTAAGAAGTCCTGCGTAAAAACAGGCCTGCCGACTGTGTGTCGCCAGTTGATGGAATCTTATGCATGTGTAAGTTATCGACTTCGGGTTGATAGTCTAAGAGCCTTGTGCTGCACAAGCCTGTTTGACTTCAGAGTCAGCAGTTGACGGTGAAGTTCCTTCACTGTATGAATGATGTTATGATGATATGTATATTATGTAATGATGTTATGATGATATGTATATTATGTAATTATGTTATGATGATATGTATATGATGAAATTATGATATGAGAACAGGTATGTTATGTATTTGGATTATGCTATATGATAACATGAATGGATAAGGATTTTTTAAGAAATGAACTTAGAACTCACCATCATAAAGTTGACTTGTTTTACATGCATATCAGGTTGAATAGTTTGAGAAAGAAGACCAGGAGGGCTCATGGCATATGTTGAAGACTACCCCTGGCATAGACTGGCTGTATTATATGACTATTAGAAGAGTGGGTTATGTTTTAATATGTGTACTTTACTTATGTAATCACCTTAAATTCCGCTGCTATGGTAATGTAAATATGGTTTAAGGACTATGGGTATGATGTTTGCCAACCGAGGGGCTTGGGGCCTCTCACTTACATTTCGTTTAACTTTTTAACGCTTGTGAATTAGCGAACGCTTAAAAAAGGAGCCCCCCTATTTTTGCATAAAAAAAACCATGAATTTTTTTTTTTTTTGCGATTTGAGTGTTTTTTGGCAGGGTTAATGGGTTACCTCAATTAAGGTGGGTTATTATTCACTCCTTACTGTAACACCCCGACCGGCGGCGGAAACGTCTGTATGCCACGAGGGATGTGTAGATTGTTCAAAAGCTCGTGGGCATCTAATTCAAGCATCATATATCATTTAAGCAAACAACATAATTACACAAAAATCATGTTCGTCATGAATCAATTACATCAATTACACAAAAGAATTAGTTAAACTAACTAAACTCTAATCGCCAGAAATTTAGTTAATTAACTAAGTTCAAGAATCCTATATGATGATGCTGTCCAAAATAGAAGAGATCATCCTCTTCATCCTACTTGTCTCCATCACCTGAAACATGTAAGAAATCAAGTGTCAACTACAAAAGTAGTTGGTGAGTAATCATAAGTTTTTATACTTAAAAATGTTTTAGTAAAATGAGTTTAAAAGTTTGTGTTTTGAAATAGTTTTATAAAATGCTTTGTTTAAAACAAGTATAAGACTTATGATCTTCTTGAGAAAATCCATATGAATACCTGTATGAGATAATCCAACACACATCCACCAATTCAACAATCAAACACATACACAATCACATAACCACATAACCAAATCAGTCATAGTCAATCACAAATAATCATAATCAAAATATAGATAATCAATCCACAAACAAATCAACCAATCTCATCAATCATATTCTCAAATAATGTTCGTGACTATACATGATCATTATGTAAATAACATATGTTAAATACATGATTCATGGAGTGGTCGCTAACCACGTGACAATACATGAAGTCAAAGCAATTAACCGAAGTCAAAGGCAATGATTCACGAATGTGGAATCCATCCACGTGACGATACTCGAGGTCAAAGCAGTTCACCGAAGTTAAGAGCGATAACTCTCGGAATTTGTGACAATACTTGTAAACTTTGTTATTGACCGAGGTCACTAACAATGTTTACATGGGTATAAGATAGTAAGAGATAATCCAATAATAATGATAATTTCAATTGTGAATATCATATTGATAAACAGGTATTAACCTTGAGTTATCAAAACAATATTTAATTTGGTATACATGCTTCACCTCCGAGTTTTAAAAACAAAACAGTTTAAAGAAAAGGAGGTTATGAGAACTCACCTGAAGTCCTTAGAATCCGGGTTCTCGTATTATGCGCGCTCGCGTATGTAAACTCAAGACCAACTCAACAATATGAAAGTATTATACGTTTGTGTTCAAGTACCTATGTTAAACCATGGTTAAGTGATCCATGGTATTGTGACATTAAGTAATTTGGTGTACAACAACTTAAGTTTATCACTCAAGTTGTATAATTGCAAACTATTGCAATTTTAGTTTCATTATTAAAGAAAACTTAAGATTAGTTAGCATCATTTATTAATGATAATGCCTATTGTGAACACTTATATGTACACCCCTCCTAGTCATGTATATTTAAAGATATTAACAATTATTATATCAATATCTCTTTCCAATAATGCATGCATGTTTGATCAAGATACCCATTAAGACCAAAATCATTTAGATTTCCTTTTCGGTTTTAAGAAATCATATTTGGGTTAATATTACAATGTGCTCGATTTATATATATATTACCTCACAATTCAATTACATTGATTAGTAAGAAAAGCAAATCTTGATCTAATTCATGCATGCATGGGCACCTACATGTGTGTATATATATATACATATACATACATATATATATACATAATCATGCCCTCATTTACACTCTACCCCTTAGTTAAAACGAAATTAAGTTTTTAGTTTCATGAGGGCAGCGAACCCTTAGCCCAAAGGGATAGGTTCGGCCCACATAAGAGGGTTCGGTGCTAACACCCAAAGGTTCGGCCACCTATGGGTTCGCCTAATGTTTAGCCACGGTTCGTCTGAAATTCTAGCCAAGGTTCGGTCGAAATGAAGTTCAGCCATGCCAGGTTCGCTGCATGGACATAAGGTTCGGCCCCTCATGGTTCGGCTAGGGTTCACCGATCTGTAAGGTTCGTCCATGCAGGTTCGTGAGCCAATGAGGTTCGCTAGCCTGGGGTTCGCAGCCCCTAGGTTCGCCTCCTTAGGGTTCGGCTAAGGTACGGGAAACAGGGTTCGGCCACAGTTGACCCAGGGTTCGTTGCAGAGATGATGCAGGTTCGTGACCTAATAGGTTCGGCCACCTGCATCTTGAGTTTCGGCCACTGCTCATCACCATCGTATCCTACCTAGATCTCTTCAAACACGTTGTATACATTGTTTTCTCAGTTTACACTAGTTCACGTTAAGGT